>CM024272.1:14078434-14197505 GCA_013621005.1 Aeschynomene evenia
TAAGTTCCTCCTCCATCCTTCGATCAACAAGGTCCTACCTTCTCGATTACGGACTCAATGATTAGTTCCGGCTTTCAGCTGGGAAGAATGGTAGTCACCCACCCTCTGTGCAATTTCGGCCTTTCTTTGGTCGAACTGAGAAGTTGAAGGTCATTGAAGCCATACATAGCCAGATCTCAACTTTCAACCTCTCCGAAGATGCTCAGATTTCTGGTGCAATGGGGCAACCATCAGCTCGGCAACCTTCTGATCTAGACCTTGCTCTAGTTTCTGAGGACACTCAGAGGCAGCCTTCTATTGAACTCGCTGCTATTGAAGGCAAAACTGTCCAAGAAGAAGAACTTCCTGAATATCAAAAGAGGGATATCATCGATGAAGTACTTGAGGCTGAAGTCTCTCGTCCTCCTCCATCTCAACCCTCATCTTCTCAACAGCCTTCCACTTCCTCTGAACTACCTCCAGAATGCGCTCCGCATGCGACTTAGAGCACGATTCTCATGGAGATATGCCAGCTGCTACGCTACATTGCCAGAAGGCAGTAGTTCTAAGTCAATGATGGCGTTTATGTATTAGCCACCCTTTTTGATGTAA
Organism: Aeschynomene evenia; assembly: GCA_013621005.1. Taxonomy (NCBI): domain Eukaryota; kingdom Viridiplantae; phylum Streptophyta; class Magnoliopsida; order Fabales; family Fabaceae; genus Aeschynomene; species Aeschynomene evenia. The sequence goes on from CM024272.1 coordinate 14,079,026, forward strand.
CAAAGGGGGAGTAGATAAATGATAAAATTTTTTGTACAATGGCTACGTAAACACTAGGCTAGGACTCAGGGGGAGCAAAATATTTTGTATCTCTACAAAAACCATCAATGAAAAATCATTATTTTGGCATCTCATGTTTTACTTAATTTTATGCTTATTTTTTTTTATTTGGCATCTCTTGATTTACTTAGCCTGGTATTTCTGAATTTCATACATATATTCATCAAGAAATACACGCTATGTAATTGATAATCTCAAACAGTGATCATACATTGCATACTTTAAATGTTGATTATCAAAGCCTTCTAAGAAAATAACAGAGCCTTCACTCAGAAAGCAATGTTAAGTTCTAAGAAAGCAAAAGTGCATTCTGAATAAGTTATGAACTTACTCAGAAACACTTCTGAACTTAAGCAAAATTATTATCTTAAGACTTAAGTTGTTATCATCAAAAAGGGGGAGATTGTAAGCTCCAGAACCCTTCTGAGAGAATTAGGCATAATTCTCTTAGAGTTATGAAAGTTTTAATGATAACAAGGTAAGCCATAAGTATAAAAATTTTACTTAAGGTTTTGCTAATATGTGCGCTAAGTGTCTCAGAAAGCTTTAAATTATTGCAATACCATGAGTAAAGACCAAGACAAAACATCAAGTAGCCTCGAGATAAATTGATAAAATCATAGCGCCAAAGATATCAAAAAGGATGTCTCATAAGCGCAGAAGGTGAAAAACATGTTTCTGAGGAAAGAACATTGTCGCCTCAAGAGGGTCTCAGAAGACCTTGCGACTTGTAGTTCTCAGAAGGGTATTCCCTCAGAAGGTTCGGCTCAGAAGTCCATACAACTCTCAGAAAGTTGGACTCAGAAGCAACCAAGTGTCTGGACTCAAGGGATCGCAAGCAGTCTCAGAAAGCTCGCTACAACAAGCTAAGGAAGTGGGAACACGCACACTGTGCAGCTCTGAAAAGTTCCTCATTTCGCGCTGACTGTAGCAGGGAGCCGTTCCGAGAAGGACACAGCCACATCAGCAAAGAGAAACTTCAAATTCGTGGCTCATTAACGCCTATAAATATGAGATCAAATTACAGAGTAAATTGACGAAACTTTAGTGCGAAAAATTCTTAAAAAAACTGAGCAAAAACTCTGTCAATTTGAAATCATATTTCGAACTTGAATTTTTCTCAGAAAGACAATTTTTCAAAAGTTGTTTTTCGAACTTTGCTAAAATCTTCTAGTTCATTATTGGTGTAAATCCTTACCTTGTGTAAGTTATTTCTAGAAGTCTACTAAGTGTAAAACTAGGTTTGTAACTTAGTCTTGGTAGTTGTTTTCGATCAAAACCAACATTCGAAAAACGCTAAGTCCTTCTTTGTGTGAAGGCAGGTTTAAGTCCTCTGGTGTTTGAGGCAAAGTTCAAAGTCCTTAAGTGATTAAGGCAAGGAAGTCCTCGGTTGTGAGGCAAGGAAGTCCTTAAGTGATTAAGGCAAGGAAGTCCTCTAGTGTTGGAGGCAAGGAAATCCACTTCGGGTTGTGAAGTGGTGGAAGTCCTTTACTTGGTAAAGGCATTGTTGTCTGGGAAGGCACTTTAAGAAGAATATCCAAGAACTCTCAACTGAAGGTTGGGGACTAGAGTAGGTTGGTTATAACCGAACCAGTACAAAATTCTCTGTGTTAAGCTTTTCTCCCTTACTCTTTACTTGCATAAATCTTTGAGAAAAACTCTACCACGATTTTAATTAAGAGGTCTCGTGAAAACTTTATTGATTAAAATCAGAAAGCGTTTATGAAACTCTAACTTAAAGTCATTTTCTTAAAACTGCTCAGAAAGGAACTTTCTCAGAAAGACTAAGTTCTCAGAAACTTAATCTTCTGAGAAAGCAATTTCCGCTGCAAACTTTAAAATCTACCTTCTGAGTAAAAACAGCTTTCTAAGTAAAAGTTTTAAGAAGTAATTTTTAAAACTTGCACGATTCAACCCTCCTTCTTGTGCACACATACACTTTCATAAACAACAATTACACAGATTTCAATATCAGTTTTTCTTCATAAAACCAGTTACAGTTTTCAGAAATCTTTTATATTTCTTTCAAAACTTAATTCTTTAAACTGTTTATTTTAGATTTGAATTACATAAATATCTATTAACATATATCAGCAATTTTATAAAATAAAGATTACTTTTACTTTAGTTTCTTTAACTTTCAAGATAATGTTTCTATCTTTGTTTTCTCAGAACATATATCAGATTTCAATATGCATTTAACACAACACAAACATTCAAATGTTATGCACAATTATCAATGAATGAAAACTATATATGCAAGCAAAGATTAGAGTAAGAAGAGATAAACCAATTTTATACTGGTTCAGCCAATATGAGCCTACATCCAGTTCTTCAATCTTTCAATGATTGAGTTCTGTAAACACCGTATTTTGTCCGGAAATTTATTTAGAAATAGAAAAAATAAAACAATAAAAAAAAATAAAGTCATGATGAAAATCGCATTAAATCATATAATCACACTCAAATTAAACATAATCACAATTACATCAATCACAAACTCATCACACACAATCAGACCAATGGAAATCAAATCATAATCAAGAAAAATCAATTAGAATTTCATTACATTAATGTTAATTTTACCCTAGGTAGTTAATATATATTGAGCATTTTCATCACCAGAGGAGAACAACAACAAGAAACCCGCCCCACCATCATCATCAAGCTTATGCGGCTAAGCTGCCACATAGTAGCAGCACCCACGCAAGGCAACAGAAAAGAAGGGAGCGACTTTTACCCCTTCATCATCATCATCGCGGCTCAGCCTATCATCTTCATCAGCGACCACCAGCAATAGCAAAACAGCAACAACAGGACCACAACAGCAACAAACCACCGCAGGAGCAGCAAGCAGCAGCCGCAGACACCAGCACTACCGGCGGCGAGATAGAACAACAAATATACAATATTCTCTCTTATTATTATTATTATAAACAGAAATTTGCTTTTAATTAAAATCAAAACAAAACCTTATTTACGATTCATGATCTCGTTGTATGATTTAATCATCATCTAGGATCGCAATTTGCGGGGTACTTGTGCGAATCATATCGCCCTGTATCCTAAAAATATACCTTTTTTTCTCAAATAAACAAATATCCCTTTTTAAAACAAAATTCAATTTATTCTCTTCCAAATTAAAATCAGATCTTACAAAATCTTTTTTACAGTTTATCATTTCGTTGTATGAGACAATCATCCTCGAAATTTCAAATTGTGTACTTGTGCGAACCACATTGCCCTGTACCTAATATTTTCTAAAAAAAAAACACAAAACACACAAACATTTTCTACAAGAATGACGTGAGTTTGAGTTCCTCATTGCACCAGAGGATACATCGGCGCATGCTACAACCTGTCAACCCAAAATTAAATTTTAAATCATTTTGTCCCTTTTTTTTATATTGTTTTTTATGTGTTTATCTTAATGTCATAAAGGGGAAATTAAATGTTATTAAATTATAAATATTGATTTGCATAATTTGCTCCAGGGTAACCGTATTTATTTGGATGTATTAGGGGTGTAGTGAGATTAAATTCTCACCCTTCCCTAATCATAATTCTACTCCCGGACCTAATCTCTAAAAAGACCAGTTTCTCACAAAATTAAGGTTTTCCAATTTTTCCATAATTAAAATTGGTGGCGACTCCCATTTTCTCTATTTTTAGTCACGGCACCCCTCGGGGACGTTGTGACAGTTTGGCGACTCCACTGGGGACATTAGAGAGTGAAGCCTATTAGAGTGAGTTATGCAAGTATTTATAATTTTAATAATTTTTATTTCCCCTTTACACTAACCTCTTTTTATTTATTTATCCTTTTCCTTCTTGTCTTTGTGCTTTATTTATTTATTTATTTTTTCTTCTTTCTTTATATGCAAACTTTTGGGCTAGAGGTGTTGCTTGGGTTCAAATGTTAAAAGCTCCTCACACACTGAGCACCATCACAAACACAACTGTATACCCGAGCCTCAGAAACCCGTAGGGCTAGAAGGTGTTTCATCGTTGACCTTGTGAAGCTTATGCTTCCCTGACAGTCGATGGCTCACCGCTCAAGTTGTTACCGGAATTATGGATTACTATCTTGTGACATTACATGTCCCTGTGGTTAATTCCGTAGAATCGGGACTTTATCTCATTGATAAAGGCAACTTGGGGACCATGTTCAAAAAGGATATAGATCTAACCCATCACTAGTACTGCTCTAGCACACCAAAGGAGCATTTTCTTTTATTTACTCATCTTTATGTCTTACTCTGCATCTCATGCATAATACACTTACCTTTCTATCTCGCTATTAGTATTATTCTCTTTAAAAGATCTACTAATAGGTGCAGATAGGAAGGTAACTCTTGGTTTCTGTTTAACATTAGGTTACCTAATACATGCATGCAAACACAATAAGTGCATCATGAATAAAAATAAAAAAAAACTCATGCATGCATGCCCCACTCCAGTCTTGAATCAACGTCCTAAAAAAAATGAAAATTTTGATTGATCCAAGCAACAACATGAGACAGAAACAAAATTAAAGAAAGGACGCAAATGGACAAAGCAGATTATGAAGCAAGTGAGCGACATTACAGAAAGGTCTCTAAATTCGTGGACACCATTCGTAGTCTTGACGCTCAACAACGATCAGTTCAATGGAGTCTTAGAAGTTGTGTCAATAAGCAAGCATAAAAAAAACAAAAAAATAAATAAAAAAAGATAAGACTTTGACTTCAATCAAATCATTCAAATAAACATGCATGTTCTCCTCACCTTGTCACCCTCCACTCTTTCTCCACATCATTTTCTTTATCATTCTTAAAACCACCCATTCTTCATTCTTTCACACAAACACACCCTATGCAGACTATTTTTGAGAACCCAAGTATTAATCTTTGTACTGTGATGAACTTGAAAAATTATGGTCTTCATGGAAGTTCGAAGTTATGCAACTGGCCTACCCATGGATTCAACATAACAACAGATGATCAAGCAACTAATCACTAAGAAAAAATTTCAAGCAGCCCGACTTAATCTTTGATGAGGGCAACTTATTAATTTTTGGTGAAAAAGTTGCGACACCCAAAGGAAAAGAAAGACGAACCTCGATTTCACAACAACCATTTTACCTCAGAATGTTTTGACATCAACTAAAATCGTTGAAGCAAGAAGGACCTCATGTTGAAGGAGCCAGCAAAGCTCGCCTATAAAAAAAAACAAAAAACTCGCTAGACCAAAAACTCAAGAAACGGTCTAGGCAAAAATTAGAGCGAACAAAAAGGGCTCGCTAGACAACAAGCTAAGATTAGCGGTCTAGGCAAAAGTTAGAGCCATAAAAAGCAAGTTGGATTGAAAACCCGGAAGGGCGATATAGCAGAGGAGCAAACGATGCCAAATTGGGGCAAATTGAGGTTCGACGACAAAAGAAAAGATATCATCGTAGAAGATCAAGAATCAACAAACCAATGACAGGTCATAGCATAACAAGTATATCATCAAAGTCAAGAGATTGATAAATGGGTACTCAAATAAAATCTGCATCACACATCACACATAACAAACCCTAACTCCAATCCTCTTAAAATTCTTCTTCTTTCATCCATTTCTAAATCCAAGCCCTTCATTTTACCATTTGTTTCACACATCCCAGTATCCTGCATCACACATCCCTCATGACAAAACCTAATTCTTATCCTCCTACATTCTTCTTCTCTCATCCATTTCTAAATCCAAACCCTTCCATTTATCATTTGTTTCACACCCCCCAGTATCTTCCATCACAAACCCCTCGTAACAAACCCTAATTCTTATCCTCCTACATTCTTCTTCTCTAATCCATTTCTAAATTCAAACCCTTCATTCTACCATTTGTTTTGTGCCTCTCAGTATCTTCGACCACTAAACACCTCATCACTCTCCTAAATTCTTCTTTTCCATCATACATTTCTAAATCCAAACCCTTCATTCTACCATTTGTTTCACACATACCAGGATCTTCCACCACTAAACAACTCATCCTTCTTGAGCATGCATAATCAACTATATCAAGTCAAAGTCAGGTCCAAAAGCTCGCTAGATTGAAAACCCAAAAGGCGGTCTAGGCAAAAAAGTAGAGCACAAAAAAAAAGAAAAAAACAAAAGCTCGCTAGATAAAAAACCTGAAAGGGCGGTCTAGGCAAAAATTAGAGCAAAAACAAAAAACAAAAAACAAAAGCTCACTAGATTGAAAACCTGAAAAGGCGATCCAGACAAAAATTAGAGCGAAAAATACTAAAAGATGCTTGCTTATCACATACCACAAATGTTGATCTCCGAAAGACTAAAGATTCTAAGCAAAGTCAAGGCTACGAAAAGAAGACAGAGACAATAACATACGAAATAAAAGAAACTCACTTGCTAAGAGAATCAAAGAGGAGAAAGAGCAGCAACAAAGCAGCACCCCTTGGACCGCCCACCACCGTCGCTGGCTCGTCATCACTGCGATGCACGACCACTCTCCCACCTTGGTCGTCATCATCACCAAGCCCTCGATCGGCAGCAACAACGACAGGGAGACAACAGCAACAATGGCAGCAGTCGCGACCAACTCTAGAGGTGAATCAGATCTGCAACGTCTTCCTCCATCGGCTCCCGTTCAAGCTCCGCCTTCTGTGGCGCCTCGCGTCCCGCTGGCCGCCACCGCGAGGAGCCTTTGTTCCCAGCCGCAAGCTCCTGTTTCTCTCTCTGCAGTTCTCGGTATCACCGCTCGATCCCACACCACCCACCACCATCACCTCCGTTCATCGCGACCACTACCATCCACCCATATCCAATCACCAACAACCATCAAAGGGATCGAGCTCTCAGCACAAAATGTCTTGGATCAATCAATCAAAAAAAAATCTAAAAGAATAATGATTAAAGACCACGAACGGGGGCATTTCTTTTCAGTTTTATAACATATCATCCATCATGAGGGCATCTAGATTACACGCATCATACACAACCTATTCATACAACTGAGGCAAAATTTGTCTTGTCTCTAATGCATATTACCACATACATCATTCATATATACTGGTGCGATTTTTGTCGTGTCTCCAGTATCAATGCACATCACACCCACGTTACACACATCATGCATCAATGCATTCATAAAAAACTGGGGCAATTTGAGATATGGTTTGAAAAAATTCGCTTACTTCGTTTAAGCAAGCTAGGTGAAACCTATCTCTTAGTTAAAATCATCTCATGCCCTTTTAACCATGCATCACAAGCATCTCTTCTAGATCATCCGCATAGCTTGCAAAGAGACCAAGATAACTTGCAAGCATTATCATCACCACATTTAGCACACACAACATGCAACATCATCATGAAATTTTAACAAAGAGCTTAAAATTTCTCAGCATCAACTTTACATTTCTTGCATCAACTTTACATTTCCTGCCTCGATTTACATTTCTTGTCTCAATTTAAATTTCCTGCCTCAATTTACATTTCCTGCCTCGATCAAAATTCCCTTGCCTCGATTTAAATTCCAGTGCCTCGATTTAAATTCCAGTGCCTCGATTTAAATTCTCTTGCCTCGATTTAAATTCCCTTGCCTCGATTTAAATTCCAGTGCCTCGATTTAAATTCTCTTGCCTCGATTTAAATTCTCTTTCCTCAATTTAAATTCCAGTGCCTCGATTTAAATTCCCTTGCCTCGATTTAAATTCTCTTGCCTCGATTTAAATTCTCTTGCCTCGATTTAAATTCCCTTGCCTCGATTTAAATTCCCTTGCCTCGATTTAAATTTCAGTGCCTCGATTTAAATTCCCTTGCCTCGATTTACATTCCAGTGCCTCGATTTAAATTCCAGTGCCTCGATTTACATTCCAGTGCCTCGATTTAAATTCCAGTGCCTCGATTTAAATTCTCTTGCCTCGATTTAAATTCCAGTGCCTCGATTTAAATTCCCTTGCCTCGATTTACATTCCAGTGCCTCGATTTAAATTCCCTTGCCTCGATTTAAATTCCCTTGCCTCGATTTAAATTTCCTTGCCTCGATTTAAATTCCAGTGCCTCGATTTAAATTTCCTTGCCTCGATTTAAATTCCCTTGCCTCGATTTAAATTCTAGTGCCTCGATTTAAATTCTCTCGTCTCGATTTAAATTCTCTTGCCTCGATTAGAATTTCATTACATTAATGTTAATTTTACGCTAGGTAGTTAATATATATTGAGCATTTTCATCACCAAAGGAGAACAACAACAACAAGAAACCCGCCCCACCATCATCATCAAGCTTATGCGGCTAAGCTGCCATATAGTAGCAGCACCCAGGCAAGGCAGCAGAAAAGAAGGGGGCGACTTCTACCCCTGCATTATCATCATCGCGGCTCAGCTTCTCATCTTTGTCAGCGACCACCGGCAACAGCAAAACAGCTACAACAGGAACACAACAGCAACAAACCACCGCAGGAGAAGCAAGCAGCAGCCGCGGACAGCAACAGTACCTGCGGGGGGACAGAACAGCAACTTTTGCAGCTTCTTGGCGAGAACACCACGCTTCGATCCTCCGACACAAGTCACGGCGGCAGCAAGCTCCATCGCCACTTCAACCTTCAGACCTCGTCAGCGACAGCACCCCACAAAGCCTGCGGCAGCTCGCGTGCTACGCCCTCCGCTCGCGCCGCGACAGCACACCTGCGCTCATCGCAGCAGAGGCGTCCCTCGCACTCGATTCGCGCCGCTGCCGCCGTATCGTACAACACCATCGCGACCTGCCCGCCTCCTCTCTTCCCTTCTTTCTCAAAAATGAGAGTTAGGCTATGGATTTAGGCAGGGCCCTTTTTGGTTTTTTGTTCCTGATCATTTTTTTGTGTTTTTCGGGCCTCCCCTTCTATTTGGGCTCCTATTCTTGTTGTTTTTTCTCTCTTTATTTGTTTTTTTTTTCTTTTCTTGTTTTTACAAATAAATATACAATATTCTCTCTTATTTTTATTATTATAACCAGAAATTTGCTTTTAATTAAAATCAAAACAAAACCTTATTTACGATTCATGATCTCGTTGTATGATTTAATCATCCTCGAGGATCGCAATTTATGGGGTACTTGTGCGAATCATAACGTCCTATATCCTAAAAATATATATTTTTTTCTCAAATAAACAAATATCCCTTTTTAAAACAAAATTCAATTTATTCTCTTCCAAATTAAAATCAGATCTTACAAAATCTTTTTTACAATTTATCATTTCGTTGTATGAGACAATCATTCTCGAAATTTCAAATTGTGTACTTGTGCGAACTACATTGCCTTGTACCTAATATTTTATAAACACACAAACATTTTCTATAAGAACGACGTGGGTTTGAGTTCGTCATTGCACCAGAGGATACGTCGGCGCAGACTACAACCTGTCAACCCAAAATTAAATTTTAAATCATTTTGTCCCTTTTTTTATATTGTTTTTTATGTGTTTATCTTAGTGTCATAAAGGGGAAATTAAATGTTATTAAATTATAAATATTGATTTGCATAATTTGCTCTAGGGTAACCGTATTTATACGGATGTATTAGGGGTGCAATGAGATTAAATTCTCACCCTTCCCTAATCATAATTCGACTCCCGGACCTAATATCTAAAAAGACCAGTTTCTCACAAAATAAAGGTTTTCCAATTTTTCCATAATTAAATTTGGTAGTGACTCCCATTTTCTCTATTTTTAGTCACGGCACCCATCGGGGACGTTGTGACAAGTTCCACTATAAATGCATCAGAAAACACAAGTTACAATAGTTTCCAGATATATTTTGCAACTTTCTCAAGTTCGACACTTCAGAAACTCCCTTTTCTGGAGATTTTACTCCCTAGATGTCCCCTCTAGACAGATTTCTGCTCCAAGGATGTACCCTCCAAGAAGACTTTCCTGCCTTGATATCCCCTCAAGGACTTTTCTGCAACTTTGTTTCTGATCACACTTTCCTTGTGAATCAATTATTGAGAAATTGATAACACCTTTCAATATCTTCTTATTCTTGAATCTTCAGGCTCAAACTCATTAAGTTTGATGAATTTCTGAACTTTTCTTTTTAGAAATTCCTTTTCTTTCTTAGCAGCAATCTTCATAGAAATCTTTTCTGCATTTGATCTTTCTCAGCACATTCTTGAATCAGAACATTATTCCAATCTCATATTTTCTTGAGCTTTTCTTTTCCTCTTTTCTTTTTCTTTTTTAGCTCAAAGTTCCTTTCTTTTCTTTCTCAATATATCTGATTCTCTCTCAGATTTTTTCCCTCATTCAAGCTCTTTTTTCTTTTTCTCTTTTTCTTACTAACTGAATGTGTATCAAAAAATGAATTCCTTCTTTTTTACAACTCGGGACTCCTCTTTTTATAAAGAGCTCTAACACAATACAGCTGTTACAAACGGTTATAAACTTTGGCGGGAATTACTAATGATATGGATAATGATTATCCATTTACAACTTTAAACTAATTTCCCTTTTTATCACATGTGTTGAATCAATGTTCTTTCTAATCACAAACACACACACGTGCAACTATAAGACTTATATCAGAACTATTAATCAACAATTCATCCTGATTCTGATCTTTTTTTTATTCAAAAACTCATTAAGTTTCTGAAGTATTTCTGAACTATTCAGAAATTCAACTTTCTGAATCATTTTCTGAACCATCAGAAATGATCATTTTCTGAACTCTGCAGTCTTCTTTTCTGAACCTCTTCTCGAGCATTCTAATTCTTCCTTTCTGCTTCTGAATTGCTTCTCATACTTTCTCATGTGTATATTACTAAGATTATACAATATAAATCCTAATACACATCTAATCCTTACTTTTATGCTTCTAATACATTTGGTACATATGTTACATTCAATACATGAAGCATATAGAAATTACATTTACCATATAGTTCATCTTTTGAACTAACTAAGAAGCTTTCTAAACATATTACATACTTTATATTTTAGCTTCTCAATACTAACGCACTAAGAAACATGAGTTTTGTTATTATCAAAATCAAATGAGGAATTACATCAACATTAAGGTATTCAAAAAATTACATGAGGATGTTAGAGACATAGATTATGGATGTATGATAGGTTGCACCCGAATAAGGGGTGTTAAGCCAGAACTTTATGCGGGAGTTGAAGAGTGTGTGTCATTTGCCTCTCGTTCTGAACAATTTATAAGTGAAAGAAAAGTCAAGTGTCCATGTGACAAGTGTACCTGTAGATATTTTTATGATTTCGACACTACTGAGGTGCATCTCTATAAGACACAAAATTTAATTTTTTTAAATATAAATTTATTACCGACTGATGGTATCCATCGGTAACAAACAAAGTTTATTTAAAAAAATATATATTATCTATGAATAGCATCCGCCGGTAATGGAAAAAAATAATTTTTAAAATTTAATTAAAAAATATATTACCGATGAATGCATTTGTCGATATATACCGACGATTTTGCTGAAACACTTGTCGGTAAATTTTTTCCGACCACGCAGAAACCAGGGGACGCCATCCGTCAGTAACACCTGTCGGTAATCAGCAATTTTCTAGTATTGTTCTGCTTTGTCGTCTGATTCTGCTTTTGCTTCGCGTTTGGTTCTGCTTCTGCTTCGCGTTTGGTTCTGCTTCGTCGTTCTGCTTCTCCTTCTCGATTCTTCCTCTATTTCACGATTCTGCTTTTGCTTCTGCTTCGAGGTTCTTCTTCTGCTTCTGCTTTATGGTTTTACTTCTGCTTTTGCTTCATTTTTCTGATTCCCCTTCTGTTTCTCAATTCTGGTTCTGCATCTCCTTCTCGATTCTGGTTCTGCATCTGCTTCATAGTCTGCTTCTGCTCCGCGATTTTGCTGTTGCTTTGTGGTTCTGCTGTTGTTCCCTCCTGCTAGTGATTTTAATTTTCTATTTGTAATGTATTTTAAGTATTTTAATTAAGTATTTTTTAATTTTTTAAACCAATCGCAGATTTTTAGTTTTTTTTTAAATAGATTTTATACAGGTCATCTCGCCAACTAGCCATCTCGTCTTAAAATGGGACGGGATAAAATTTTTGTCCCTTTTACAAAATCAGGTCATCCAGTCTCGTCCCGTTTTTCTTACATCTCGCAGCGGGATGTCCCGTTTTGTCCCATCTTGCCCCCTTTGTCACCCCTAAAAATCGTTGCCTTCAGTGACAATAGGCATCAGTTTTCCAAAGTGTTGCCTAAACTATTGCCTATAGTCATCTCCATCTTCATCGCCTCCTACAGTCTCCATCTTCATCACCTCCTACCATGCATCTCCATCTTCATCACATAGCCTTCTTCTCATCTAGCGACATAGGAGTAGCTATAGCTCGTGGGACCAGCGCAGCAGCAACAGCTCGCAAAGGACCAGTGTTGCAGTAGTAGCAGTGAGTACAGGGTCTCTAGCAGCAGTGAGCACAGGGGTCTGTCGATCACCAATTCATCTCTCCAAGGCTAGCTACTCTTTCATTTGATGAGCTTGATTTAGAAATTCTTATTCTTACCAATGATGGAGGAGAAAATATTGAAATTGTTAAATTTTGATTATTTATTATGTTTAAACGGTTTGTTATGTGTAGAACAATGTGAAATATGATGTTGTTTTCCTTCTTTCTTTTCATATTTTGGAATGTAACGTGAAACAATATTAACTAATTTTCTATTAATAATATGGGTACTGTAACCGTAGCTATGCAAGATATATAGCTCTCAATCAACACATTATAATATAATATTCTTTTATCATCAAATTCTCTTTCTTCTTCTTCATTATCACAAAATCAAGAATATTCTCCATGTTAGCATCAGTTCAACTTTTTTTAATTCTATAATAAAAGAATTCGTATTTTCATACTTCTTATTGCTTTCTATTTTTTCTTTCACAAAATTCATTAATATATCTATGAGCTTATAAGCAAACAGTAGTATCCAAACATGAAAACGTTATTTCTAAAATAATGAACACATATTTGTTCATCAAACGAACACTATGTACAATGTTAAATGAAGACATACATACATAACTTCAAAACACATTCCTTAGACAAGTTTGTTTAATCTGTTTTTGTTCAGATTCACAATATTTGTGACATCAAATAAGATGAGATTCCTAAACTTGGGATATAAAATGAACATATATATATATATATATATATATATATATATATATATATATTGTAACTGAACACATAATACAATACAAAATGAACACATACATATACTGTAGCTGACCACATAATACAATGCAAATTAAACACATACATATATTATAACTGAACACATAACACAATGTGAAGTGAACACATGTTTATACTGTAACTGAACATATAATACAATACAAAGTAAACACATACATACTTTAACTGAACACATATTACAATGCAAAGTGATAAAATTCATGAGATGGAGATATTTTTTTAAATAAGTATGTTCATTTCACATATTTAAGTATGTTCGTTATACAAATAAATATATTCATTTTCGATAGCCAAATGTGTTTGTTTGCTTTTGAAATATGTGTTCGCTTTATGTGTTGGAATGTGCATGCTTAAGCTCATACTATTCGTGTGCGCATCATGAGAGTAGGTACACAAAACATACGCTTTTCACATTTGTTACATGTTTTTCGTATTGTACGATGGATAATACATTGTAAGTCGTTTATGTTGTACACCTAACATTATTGCATTAACAATCCACCCCCACCCCCTAAAATCTATAGGTATATGAAATTTATTAAATATTAATTAAGAAAAATTTTACTTTGACCTTTAAATTTAAATATTATGCTTACAGATACCTTTGAACTTTTATGCATAGTAATACTACAGTGCAATGAAAATAATTTGTTGTACAACAAGAAAAAATAGGAAGCGACTTACTAACCCTACAAACTCTCCATCATTTCACTGATAACACATGAACAGTACTCACTAATTTCTCCACTATCGTTCAAATGCAAAAAAGACTCCTTAGTCATGGAAGTTAGGCCAAAAAACTATTTGTATAACAGGATTTTTTATTAAAATTCTTTGTTCATATCTAGAAAACAAGCTTCCTTGTGCATTATTTTTTCGTTTTTGGTTGGTTTCTTCGTTCAATGGTTTTTTTTTTTGTGCTTCGAGTAAGTGTATGTTTGGTAGTTTAATAGTGCACGAAGATGATAAAAAATTGTTATAATATATTATTTCTCATGCAATGTGTTCATTGTATTACATAAGTGCAATTGTTTATTCTTAGTTAGAGTGTTTATTCTTTCATGTTTTCATATGGAGCACAATTTGAGGACATGTGAGAAAAAAAATAACATTATATAAAACTAGCGTCTTGTTGGGCACTTTAGGGGCCTTAGCTGGTGATCCGGGCTGTTACCCTCTCAACGATGAAGCTTATCCCCCATCGTCTCACTGGCCGACCTTGACCCTTGTTATTTTGAGGTCATATCTAGTATTCAGTGTTTGCCTCGATTTGGTACTGCTCTCGCGGCCCGCACCGAAACAGTGTTTTACCCCTAGATGTCCAGTCAACTGCTGCGCCTCAACGCATTTCGGGGAGAACCAGCTAGCTCTGGGTTTGAGTGGCATTTCAAGCCGTATTCTTATTTTTTTGTCGAATCATATTATTTATTTTTTAAACTTTTTGTATAAAATGGTGAAAAAATAAAAAATAACATGAAAATAGAGGTAATTATCTTTTATATTGTAATTTTTAATTTAAATTTTAGAATTAAAAAAATAACTACCCAAATGAGTGTGGACACCAAAAGAGTAGTTATTTTTTATATCCTCTTTATATATAATATAGATTAATGAACAGTAGTCTTAGTGTTCAGTAAAGAAATATGTGTGTTCAATGTGAGAAAAGTAGATGTGTTCAGCCAATATGAAGTTGAGTGTTCATTTTTGTATTAAAAAAATGTTCATATTGTACAAGACCTAGTGGTCATATTAGTGGATTTATAGTGTTCAATTGTGTAATGTATGTATGTCCATAAAAGATAATTAATATTATTCATTATCGTCACACGTCCAAGTGTTAACTCAAAACTACAAATAATGTTTATGTCTGCAAAAATCATATAGTGTTTATAATGTATAATACTGAGTCTCCATATTAGTTGACATTGAGTGTTCATTAATCAAGTAGAGATGTGTGATATGTGTGTTCTTGTAAGATAGTTCGCAATGTTCATTACTTACACAATCTTCTTTCTTCTTCCTCTTCTCTACAACCTCCACATAATCTATTCATCAAGAACAAATACATAAACATTTGTTCTAATATGAGATTCGATAGTTATGAAGATGAAGAAGATAAAAAGAAGAGAATATCGAATATTGGAATGAGAGATCAAATAAGCAAGAAAGAAACAAATTAGAAATTTGTGGTAATAGATTTTAAAGATTGGGCACGGAATAAGAAAGCCGTGAGAGAGTAGTATAGGATTATAGGTGGGTTCGTATATGTACGTTGGACATATGAATGTAAGTATATCTATTATACATAATATCAATTTAGTTGGATGATGTGTCATATAATTAGTATAACATGTAAACAGGGTAGTGCAACCAATCCATGCCTAAGATAATGCCTAGACCTATCATCGGCAAGCAAATGAGATAAAATGTAAATGCCCTATCATCTACATGAAACCTACACTTTATGCAAACTAAGCATGTCCTAATGGGTGCAGCAGTAGGGGTAGATACTAATAAATCAAAAGGTAGCTCTGACATGTGCAAACCTAGGCTCCTAGCATGATCATGTGAAATGAATGAATGCATAGCACCAGAGTCATAGAGTACAACTAAGGATCTACCATAAATCATACACGTACCCTTAATGAGATCGTCGAACCGCTTTGCGCCCTCCGCTGTAACCGTGAATACCCTGCCCTGGTGCTGCGGCCTATGAGAGGAAGAAGGTTGTGAACCTGTAGCTCTGCAATCTCTAGAAATGTGACCTGGCTGGCCACAACGGTAACAGACACCTTGCCCGGCGCGACAAACTCCAGGGTGAAGCTTGTCGCGTGTGGCACATGGAGGCCGCGGTGCTGCTACTGCCTGACGCGGCTGCTGCTGCTGCTGTGGACGTGCCTGAGTATGTGGCCTGCGAGGCTGGCCATATGGCTAAAGCGAGCAGGGGCGGGGCGGTTGGTCTGCTGAGGTGCCGCACCCCTCCTCTAAGTCTCAACCCTCTGTGGAGCCACTGGGCGGCTCGTCTCCTCTACTATCCTGTAGGTGTCCACCATCTCTCTGTAGTCTCTAATCTTCATATGCTTAACCATCCTCTTGATGTCTTAGTTAAGCCCAGTGCAGAACTTCATGCACTTCCATCTCTCCTTCGGGTTATCCTGGTAGATCTCGGAAAACCTGATGAGTTCCTCGAACTTGGCAATGTACTCAGGGATAGTCATGGTGCCCTGACGGAGGTCCAGAAACTCCTTCTTCTTATCCTGACGAACAGTCTCAGCAAAGTACTTATCATAGAATATGTCTCTAAACATGTCCCATGTGATGTCTACACCCGCCGCATCAGGAGCATGACGAGCGTCGTTCCACTAAGAACGCGCCTCCATCTGTAGCATGAAGGAGGCCAGCTGCGTCTTCTGAACCTCTGTGCACTGGACCACTGTGAAGATATCCTCAGTACCTCTCAGCCAATCCTCGACTTTAGAAGGATCCGTAGTGCCGAGAAAAGTAGAGGGATTGGCCCTCTTGAAGTCAGCAAAGTAAGAGTTGTCGTTACCCGCAGATGGCGCTGCAGGTGGAGTAGTGTGCTGCTGAGTCATGTGATCAACCATCATGTTCATGGCCCTCGCCATCTCCATGAATGCCTCTGCCGAAACCCCACTGCTCTGCCCATTCTCCTCATGACCGTCGGCATCGTCCCTAGTACGTCTGTTCAGTGGTGCCATGTTCCTATGCACACAAAACAAGAAACATTGAGTAGATCAGGCTCCATATTACAGTTGTGTATGCACAGTTACTATGATAGTTAAACAAATCGATCATGCACCTCAAAACTAACTAAAACACATAGGATAGACCTGTAGGATAGACCTGCTCTGATACCATAATGTAACACCCTACTAGATAGCCCTTAATGCTTAAGTCATTTTAGGCTATTTCATAAGGGTTACTTCCTGTTATCATATATTATCTTTATATTTAAAATAAATGTACGCGAAAAATGTAACACCCTACTAGATAGCCCTTAATGCTTAAGACATTTTAGGCCATTTCATAAGGGTTACTTCCTGTTATCATAAATATTTTTATATTTAAAATACATATAGGCGGAAAATACGTGGGAGAAATTTTCGTAAATCGTTTACGGAATATAAAATAAGGGCCTTGCGAAATAATACAACGTATATAGACGTAGAAATAATAATCCTGAATAATACATCAATACAATAAATTAATCAATCAAAGTCTCCCAGATCCCACATCAATCAAAGGTAATAATAGGTGTAATCTCATGAGCCCAAAAACGAGACTCACAAGACTCCACTAATACAATCCATTAATATAAATACTTGCCGGCTAACAAAGGTCCGGACTTAGGAATATAAAAGGAAACGGAACATAAATCAAGACATATAATCCATAAGAAAAGGCATAGTCTATAAGATTAATCTGATAAAATAGTAATGAATGGAATCTAGTCTACGACTGTCCAGGCTCCAAACTCATGTCGTCATCCTGCTGATACTCATCATCTAAAAGGGGTGAAATAGCATGGGGTGAGTACTTAAAAGTAACTCAGTAGGGGAGCCGTCCTGGGTTTAATTAATAAATAAGTGAGCATGAATGAATTCAATTCAATTATAAGTTCCAAAATGATCTTATCCCGGTACGACTACCTATGTGCGTCTTGTTCCTTTTTAATTAACAGTTATACATAACATAAATAGTCATCAATGTGTGGTGTACTAAGTGCTTAACTATCACATAACTAACATAAGATAAAGTAGCATTATTTGTCTGAAACGTATAACTCATATTCTTTACTTAAAATTATCTTGAGTCTTTTAAGCATACTTAGTATGTATGTGGATCCGTTTTAATTAAATCACGCCCTTTTGGTGCCCGTGGATCATTTACATTGTTTTGGCCTGAGCACCCTCCTGTAACCCCCGCATCGCCGACCCTAGGTATGAGCTCATCCTATACATATGGGTGGAGGAGGTAATTCACCTTCCGCTAGTGAGTCGTTACAACCGAGGTTGCCAGCCCCTTGTAACGTTCATCACGAACGGAGAGGCTACACTGTGTGTTTTAACTTTCTTTTCACTTTGCACATTAATCTCTTTACATAATATGTACTTATCCATCATATACATCATATAATCATTTCAAACAACATATTTAATCACATATAATCCATAGGATATCCATACATATCATTCATACAAGTCGTAGAATACACTAGGGTGCATAAAGGGTCAAAACGGCTCATTTTCGCACAAACAACAGTGTTGTACTGTAATAGATTACAGGACCCTTGTAATCGACTAACAGAGAGCACGCATTTCTGACGATTGGAAATTCACTTGCTGTAATCGATTACGAACTCGTGGTAATCGATTACAACGTCGTAAAACACGATTCTAGAGTTCCAAAACACGATTTTCCATAGCCAATGGCCAAAATAATAACCTAGAATCGTTCCAATCATTAGAAAACATAGTCATACGAAAACCATTCATAAAAACACAATTTAAACACTTTTTAATCGGTGAAAACACTTTTAATTTCAAAACCAATCGGTACAATTTACCCCTTTCATGAACCCTAATGGGAAAAACAACAAGAACATCAATTTCATCATGCATTAAATTCAACATTTAGAATGTCTAAACCCCTACCTCTTAGAAGACAACCGTAAAACCTTGATGACAACACTCTAGCCCGACGTTTCCCGTGAATACTCTTTCTCTCCCTAAACCCACGAACGGTCCGGTGACAACGGTGACACTTGATGAAGAAAAGAAACCGGTGGTATTGTGTATTTCGGTGTGAGGGTCAATAATATGTGGTCGGTTTCTTGATCGGGTGAGAATTGGTGGGTGTTTCTTGGTGTGGAATGGTTATGGCTTTGTATATTTTTAGGAGAGAAACCTGTGGAGGCTCAAAGATGGAGAGAGGAGGGTTTGTGATGGAATGAGAGTGGTATTAGGTTTACACACGTGGTGGCTAGGTTAAAACAGCTCTGGAGTCACCGTGGGGCCCGAACGTCACTTAAACACGCTAAAAACGCGTTCTGCGCACATGGTAATCGATTACATCGATTTTGTAATCGATTACACATGGCGAAAACAGCTGTAATCGATTACCACAGGATGGTAATCGATTACTGGGCTGTGAAAAAGCTCCAAAATACTTCTAAAACGTCCCGATTCGTACCTTAACATCCATATATCCTTTTTAACTTTTAAACATCATAGGATCACATACGTGGGCACATAAAATAAAATAAAATAAAATAAAGTAAATAACAATATATAACACTAACATTCTCTAATAACATCATGTAACTCATATAAACATTTCATATCATCATTCCTAACCTCATGCATCATCTAATTGTCAATTAAAACTCATACATGCATCCAACATACTCTTCCACACACAATGAACACTCACATAGATACACATAATCATCGTGACATACAATTTACACACGTAATTCACATAGCATAAAATGAACACATATATACACACTTAAATCACGTCACACATAAAGGTTTGACTAGAAGAAACTTATCCACCCAAACTGAATTAAATCCTAACCAAGGTCAATTACCCTTGATCTCACTTAATTAGGACTTAATAAAAGTCGGGGTTTTACAAAAAATACGTGGGATAACTATCGAAAACGTTTGTGCGGAATATAAAAAATAATAAGGGCCTTGCATAATAAATAAGCGATAATACTCGTAACATAATATAGTTTGAATAATACCTTAATATAAATAAATAAACCAAAGTAATCTCCCAAAACATTCATCAAAGCAATAATAATAGTGTCATCTCATGAGCCTAAAACAGAAACTCACAAGAATCCACAAATACAACTCAAATAATAATGTCTAATAAATAAAGCGGAAGCTAAACTAAGGCTGCGCGGGCTCCAAGCTCGCTCCATCATCCTGTTGGTGCTCACCGTCTAAAATGTTTGAAATAACGTGGGGTGAGTACTTGAAAGTAACTCAGTAGGGGAGCCGTTCCGGGTTTATTAATTAAATAAGTGAGCATGAATGAATTCATTTAAGTTATTAGCTTCAAAACAATCTTGTCCCGGAACGACTACCTAAGTGCATCTTATTCCTTTTAAATTAAGACATACATAACATAAATAATAACTCATGTGTAGTGTACTATGTGCTCAACTATCAATATTCAAATAAATGGCATAAAGTAACATTCTTCATTTGTAATAATAAATTATATCTCTTGCTTATTTATCTTGAGTCTTTTAAGCATACTTAGTATGCCTGTGGATTTATCTTGTTTAGAGCACACCCTTTTGGTGCCTGTAAATCATTTACATTGTTTTGGTCTGCCCACCCTCATATAACCTCCGCATCGCCGACCCTAGGTATGAGCTCATCCTATACATATTGGGTAGAGGGGGGAAATTCACCTTCCGCTAGTAAGTCGTTACAACCGAGATTGCCAGCCCCCTGTAACGTTCATCACGAACGGATAGGCTACTCTGTGTGTTTTAACTCTCTTTTCTCTTTGCACATTAATCTCTTTATATAAAAAATATTCGTGTAATCATATACATCATATAATCATATAATCATATAATCATTCATAATATACATCTCATCATTAATCATCATATACATCATATATTCACAAACAATTTAACTCATTATAAAAGCAATGCATATACTCAATACAACATATATATTCCATACAATAATTATGTATTTCAATATACAAGTCGTATAACGCATTAGGGAGCATAAAAGGGTCAAAACATATCAATTTTCGTAAAAGGGGTGAGATGCAGCGCGAAAAACAAGTCGGGGCGGTGCGACCACCGCTGGGGCGGTCTTGGCCGCTGGGGCGCCTTCACCACCGCCGGGGAGGACTACCACCGCTGGGGCGGCTGATCACCATCGGGGCGGACTGCCACCGCTGGGGCGGCTGCACGCCGCTGGGGCGATTTCCTGACCGCCTAGGCGGTCGTGCGTCGTCCTGTTCGCAGAACGTCGTGATTTTCAGTAGTACTTTCTCCAAAAAGCCATTTTTAAACATCCAATTGATGCAAAAACTTTTCTCAAAACACATTTAATTCATAGAAACACTTTCCTAACACTTTTAATCGGTAAAAACGTTTTCTCTTTGAAATAATTTCACAAAAATGTAACCCTTTCATGAACCCTAATGGGAAAAATGACCATAACATCAGTTCCATAAATTCATCATTAATATGCACGAAAATAGAATGCCTAACCCCTACCTCTTGAAGACAAATCACAAGAATGCAAAGAGGAACCCTTTTTCCTGACGTTGCTCTCGTTGAAAACCTCTCTCTCTAGCCCCACGAACGGTCCGGTGACGCCGGAGACTCTTAACGGAGAAACGAAATCGGTAGAAAGCTCTGGCTTGATGAGAGGATCAAGAATATGAGTTTATTTTCTGGATTGGGTAATGTTTGAACCTCTTAGTATACTCCGAGATATACATCGTACCCTGTTGTAGTGCGAGGAACTCCCTTTCCTTGGCATGCACGATTGATTCCGGAAGGTACTTCTCGTGAAGGAGAACCTTGAATTGTTCCCAACCAATGGAGGTACCGACAACCTCCAAGACATTGCACACATCGGACCACCAAACTCCAGCTTCACCCACTAGCATAAGGGCAGCATGCGCAACCTTCTGTTCTTCTGGATATGACATATCTGTAGCCACCTCTTCCATCTTGAGGATCCAGTTGATAGTCACACTCGGATCGGGAGACCCGGCGTACATGAGGGAATTAACCTCATAGGAACCCGAGACTCGTAGGTGCTAAGAACCCTCTTCCTGACCGTAACGTTCAGGCTGCCTATGATGACTCTTGCACTGCATCACGTGCTTCTTGCCATGAGATGTCCTTGCTGGAGCGCCTTGGTCGTTCATGGTGGAAGAAACGTTCCTAGTACGTCTACTAGGTGTCATGTCCCTGTGCACACAAAACAATCAACATCGAGTTGATCAGACTCCATATCAATGCTAGTTATGCACAGTTACTCTGACAGTCAAGCAAAACGGTCATGCACCTCAACACTAACTAAGACACATAAGAGGCTTTTATGCATGACATAGCTACCGTACATGCTATAATAGCATAACAGATCCATTACCCCAAGCCCTATAGGATAGATCCGCTCTGATACAAAAATGTAACCCCCTACTAGATAGCCCTTAATGCTTAAGTCATTTTAGGCTATTTCATAAGGGTCACCTTCTGTTATCATGTTTTATTCTTTACTTTAAAATATATATACGCGGAAAATAAGCGGGAGTAAAATTTTCGCAATTCGTTTACGATATAAAAATAAGGGCTTTGCGGAATACATAATCGATAAATAATAAGTCATGCCAAGATATAAACTGAATAGTCTATCAAATAAATAACTCCCAACAATCAATGAACACACAAGGAATAAATATTAGGCTTTATCCCATAAGCCAAAGACAATGACTTATGAGACTCCACCATAAATACATGTCAAATAAATAGCTGCCGGCTAATATAGGTCCGGACTTAAAATAAATAACACAAACAACTGAAATGAATCCATAACTGCAATGCAAATCAATGTATATAGGTCTATAAAGCGGAAGACTGAAAATAAACTAAAGTTGGGCCTGCTCCTCGTTAGCTCCATGGTCTTGCTCTGTCTGCTCCTCTATAATATGGGGGAAAAACATAGGGTGAGCAGTGGGAAGTGACTCAGTAGAGGAAGCCGCCCCGTGTTTAATTAAGAAATAGGTGAAATATGAATGCATTCAATTCAGATATTATTTTAAAAGAAATCTTTTCCCGGAACGTCTTACCTAAGTGCGTCTTATCTATTTTAATTAAACAGTCAATATGGCATAAATAAATAAAGTCTTGGTGTAGTGTACTAGTGCCCTTATACATATACAATTGATAACTCATAAGATAACATATTACATTTAGCCAAACAACTTTATCTTGCATTAATCAATCTTTGGCACTGTTCGCCCTCCTGTATTCCTCCACATCACCGGCCCCTAGGCATGAGCTCATCCTATACTATGGGGAGAGGGGGTACCGTCTTCTTTTACCAATGAGGCTATTCACCAAGGTTTCCAATCCTTGATTTACAACCCCATCAGTATCCAAAGACGGGAGTGTTTTATTATAAAGTAACTTTGTCTTTGCGTCCCTTTTGACGACTTTGCCGTTATTAATGTCTTACAAGGTATATATACATATATAGCATCAATACATCACATAACAACATGTAAATATACATAATAAATCATGCCAACATATATAAATCATGCACAAATCGTATGGAACACTCATATGGGTCGTAGAACACATTAGGGTACACAAAAGGGTCAAAACAGTTAATTTTCGTAAAATCTGCAGCGTTGTAATCGATTACATCGGGAATGTAATCGATTACTGTAATCGATTACAGAGACCCTGCAATCGATTACCAGAGTGCCCTGTTTGTTCGCGATTGGAAATTCTCAGCTCGTAATCGATTATGAATCCGTGTAATTGATTACGAACGCGAGAAATCAGATTCTAGGGTTTCAAAAACACAATTTTTATAAGCCAATGGCTAAAACTCAGATCTAGAATCATCCCAATCGGTAGAAAACACAGACAACAAAGAATCAATCGTTTGAATAAGTTTGAAAACACTTTTACATCCATAAAACACTTTTTTTCGAAATTCAATCGGTAAAAGTAACCCTTTTATGAACCATAATGGGAAAAACGAACATCAACAATAATATCAACAAACACACATAATTATGCATGAAAATACAGTGAATATTGAATGTCTAGAACCCCTGCCTCTCGTAGACCTCCTATGCTATGCGTAGAGACACCCCTTTCCTTCTCACTTTCTCTCTAGCTCCACGAACAGTACAAGAATGGCTTCTTTCAAGAATGGAAACGATAGAAGTGTTCTATTTGGAGAAAGGTTTAAGAATATATGGTTTGTTTTGTGGTTGGATGAGAGTTGATATGGATTTGGGGTTGTGGATGGGTTATGATTTTTGAGTTTGAGAGAGAGAGAGAGAGAGTAGAATGGAGGCACAAGGATTGATGGAGGCTACCAAGAGTGATTTGGAATGTTAAAATTAGGTTTTCTGAGTGGAGGCTAGGGTAGGTATTATATAGAGGTGTTGTGGGGCCCACTTTTGACCTAAAAACGCACTAAAAACTCTAACTGCACAGTCTGCAATCGATTACACGAATCTGTAATCGATACCAGTCTGTAAAAATGCACAGATTCGTAAATTTGTGCAGTGTAATCGATTACCAGCCCGTGGTAATCGATTACTGGGCTGTAAAATTGCCCCAAAACACTTCTAAAACGTCCCAACTCGTGCCATAGTCATACATACATCATTTCTACCCTCATGTATCATTAAAACATTTAATACAACATATAAATACATACAATTCAAACACATACAACACATAAAGGTTTATCAAAGAGAAACTTATCCACTCCAACTTAATTAAATTTCTAACTAAGGTCAATTACTCTTAATTTCACTTAATTAGAACCTAATAAAAGTCGGGGTGTTACACCGGAGACTCTTAACGGAGAAACGAAATCGGTAGAAAGCTCCGGCTTGATGAGAGGATTAAGAATATGAGTTTATTTTCTGGATTGGGTAATGTTTGATGGGTGTTTCGTGGTTTGGAGTATGAATGGCTTAGGGAGCTCGTGAGAGAAAGATGGCTATGGCGGCTCAGAAGAAGGAGGAGAGTGTTTTTTGAAGTGGAGAGGGTTACTAGTGTTTATATATGGCTCGGTCAAGAGTCACCGTGGGGCCCACCGTTACTTAAAAATTACTAAAACACTCTAAACGTCCCAAATAATACTATAATGCTCATATAACTTTTCTAATATTTAGAGCCAATTTCGATAAACAACTTAATTAAGTTGTTCTAGAAAAGGAGCTTATAGCAGTAGAGCTTATATTAAAAGTAACTTATAAAACAGTTATTTTGCGTTTGGTTTTTTTAGTCACAGAAGCACTTATTTTGAAGTTGCAGTATTTGGATAAATGACTTCAAAAAGTACAATTTTTTTTTTTGTAAAAAAAACTTGTAAACTTTAATAAAATAAACATGTCATGATTCTTTTTTTAATCTTTATATAGTAGACACAAGCTTGTAAGAATTAAGTTGTACTCAATTTTTTTTAATTTTTTTCTTCCCAAAAAAATAAAGTAACTATAATTGAGTATTGATTTTACATAAACAATCCTAATCACTATGATTACAACCGAATAAGTAATAAATTCTTTATTTGTTCTCTTATTTGCTCCATTTTTCTAATGCTTTCAACATTCGGTTTTTCCCATGTAATTGTTGGTATATGCCCTAGATGGCCAATCATAGTTGCATTTTTTATTATGATATTATGACATTTTATTTTATATATATATATATATATATATATATGAGGCATTGTTTTCATTAATTGTTTATTTATTTTAATAAACATTATGATGTCCTTAGAATGAAATAAAGATTAGGTACATAACCTAATAGTGAGACTTCATTCTTAAATGTCCCTAGTCAAGTATTACTGTAAACAACAGGACAATAGTAATACGTTGAGACTAGTATGTGTATGGACTGATAACCTTTTCTCACAGGTTATGGATATGTGATATCAAGTCTGCACATAGGTATATATGGTGATATATATTGGACTGACCCGCTTTGAGAACACTACATGGATAGTAATGTGAATGTCATAGGTGATTCTCATAGTGATGATGGTACATGTAGTCCTTTGACTTGAAGTTACTGCGATCCGCTGCATGAGGAGTCGTGTGCTTTGATACCGTCAAACGTTATCCGTAACAGGGTAATTATAAAGTCGGTCATTAGGCATATCACGAATCATGTGGGCGGTGCGAGTAACGTAGATAGAATTTGTCCCTCTCACATTACGAGAGATATATCCGTGGGCCCCTTGATGAGTAGGACTGGGTAAATGCATGGCCATGCTGAAATGAATTAATGTGTGACATTAATGTAATTTATTTTATCAGTCTACTCGGAGATCAAGAAACTAATGATTTAACTATACAAGATGACTAATTCCATGCTTGTGTTAAATCTGGATATTTGGACAAAGGGACTCAAGTGTACGGTAACGTCAATCACGGAAAGGTTATGTCAAACCGTTGACTTTCTTATAACTTGGGTAGCAGTGATGTGTTGCTAGATACCGCTCACTGTTTATATTATTTAAATGAGATTTAATAATATTGCCAACGTTGTAAGAACCTATAGGGTCGCACACTAAAGCAGTTTTTATATTGATACTAAATTAGAATAAATTAGTGTGACTAATTTAATTGGGCTTCATGAGATGGACCTAATAAAATATAAAGATTAAATTAGTGTGACTAATTTAATTGGACTTTCATAAGATTGGCCTAATAAGGATTAAGAGAAGTTAGTGTGACTAATTGGGCTTCCATGAGATGGGCCCAACAAGGCTTAGGTTTAGGTTAAGTGTTGGCTATAAATAACACACCTAAGGAGCCTTTTGTGTTGGTTGTTGATTTTATACACTTTAGCCTTCCTCTATAGAAATCCTTATTTCTCTGTTTCTCGCTACTAGCATAGTGAGTTTCAGAAAAGCATCAAGGTGAGTCTTTGACACTCACAACTGCTGTGTGGATATCTCTAGGCCGTTGCTACATTTGCAACGGAAGAGTTTGACATAGCTCTTTGTGAAGATTCAAGAATTCAAGAATTGAAGAGTTCAAGATTTGAAGACTTCAAGAATCGAAGAGTTCAAGAATTCAAGATTTCAAGAGTTGAAGAATTCAAGAAGAACTTTTGAAGAACTCAAGAACAAGTGTTGTTCGCAAATTGTATTGCGATAACACTTCAACAGGTAATTCATAGATGAATCATGTTCATTCACATGGGTCCTTGGGTGGGAATTGCATAAAAGTTTTTGTTTTCCGCTGCACCTTTATGCGTGATTTCCCAACAGTAATATCATTAGACTCTGGTTCATCTTCTCCATCTTCATCAATAAGATCAAAATTTTCATGGAATTCTTCAAAGTTTTCATCGCTTGTATCATTCCGCCGAATAAAATTGTGGAAAGTCATACAAGCACCAATGATCTTAACTTGTGTGTATAAGGAAAATGATGGCATGGTACCCAAGATTTTCCATCTTACCTTGCAACATCCAAATGATCTTTCAATTGTACATCTAAGGCTAGAATGGTAGTAGTTGAACACTTCATTTCTTCCTCTTGCTCTAGGACCTAATCTAAAGTGCGGAAGATGGTACCTATGACCTTTATAAGGACCTAAGAAGCCCATGAAACATGGATAGCCAGAATCTACCAAATAGTACTTGCCTACAAAAATTTTAGTGACACACACAATTAATTAAGAAAAATAAAGAGTTTAATCCAATATATATGAAATCAGTTTCTAATTTGCTAACCTTCGGGAGGAAGAGGGAAATGAAGACTTGGTTTACGTACAGCTTGGTTGAAAATTTTAGTGTCATGTGCAAACCCCTCCCAACCTGCCCATACAAATGTGAAACACATGTTAAAATCGCATGATGCCATTACATTTGTAGTTGTGATCCTCTTTCTACCAATGTATTGGATTTTTTTATCAGTAGGAACAACAACTTGTATATGAGTTCTATCTATTGCACTAATGCAATCTTTAAAATATGGATAATATCTCTCATCATTTCTAATTTCCACTGGAGTATCCTTGAATTGTGGATCAATTGGTCTAATAATATCTTTAGCAAGCTTGGACACAACATCCAACACATAATGAAACTGTCTAGAAATGGTTTACCCTGAATGTTGGAATCTCTCTTCTGCATTACGAATTGAACCTGTTTGTCCAATGATATATATAAAAATATACCGACTTGTTCATGAATTCCAATGCGGTTTGTTGTCTTCAAATTATAAGTACTTTGCAAAACATCACAAAGATGAAGAAACACATGTTTTTTCATCCTAAATTGTTGGTAGCAACGAATGAGATGCCCTTTCAACAGTTCGTTTATCCAATTACTTCTTGTCAATCTTGAAGTTCTTCATGGATGTTTTACGATGTACTTTAGAAAATAATCAACACAAGTTGCAATTGTTATTAAAATCACCTTCTTCTTCCTGCGTTTGGCTACAACTTTTTGTTCGGATTCAGTTTCTTCATCACTTGTATTTGATGTGAAACTTTCACTTGATAAACTTTCATTTGAGCCGTTAGATATCCTGTTATACAAATGTTTAAACTACATCAAATAATAAGCACTCATCAAACATATAAGAAAACCACAATTTTTAATTCATATATTAAAAACATAAAACACAATTAAAAACATATTAATAGAAAATATTTGTTGAACAAGATATCAAAAAATCAAAGAAAGACATTCTACAAGGCAATTATCAAGAACGAGACACATCTGCCAAATTATGAGTCTTCAACCAACCAAGTTGCAAGGCAGAGTCCTCTAGTCCCATAAAAATCTCCCTATTTGACATTTTTGCCATGAGTCTCGTGGCTATGAAAAATATATCACTCCCAACTTCTAATCCTGGCAATTGTTTGAGAACAGCTAAACATGTTGAGATACTTAGTGCATTATTTATATGAGCTACTTCGTTGGCCTTTTCTTCTTCAAAATTATTAATTATACGTTCTAGCTGAGTTGAAAGTTTAGAAGCACCTGATCTTTTATCTCCCCTCCCAATCTTTCTTCTCTTCGGTCTCTTTGCACTAGGAGGCGTTAATTCATCATTTAACTCATCATCTAAATCTTCTTCTTCTTCATATCTTCTTTCACCTTCATTTGCTTCTTCATTATCTTTGTTATTACATCTTTCCATAGGTGTGCATATATTTCTTGCATCATTTATATAACTATCATCTATATCTTGCGAGGGTGCCCATGCACCTACACCGGTAGCTACAACATCTTCAAAAAGAAATTCCATTTCTTCAAGATGTTTTGGACCTTCCTCTCTAAATTTTGCCACATCAGGATTTTCCTATGAGACAATAAAAATGACAATTATAAAGTCTCACATTAAAATTTATATTTCTCAACTAGTTAAAAAAAATCTAACGTACCTAAATCTTAGCATCCCACCAATCATCACTTGCTTGTATGGTCTTCTTAATAGGATCCCAACCAAGACCTGTCTCCTTTCCTTTTAGTTTAGCCCATAATCTCCACTCCCTTTTCATAGACTCCCACTTGTTTTTAAATTGTTAATACTCATAATTCAAACTAGTTTCCTTCAAGAATTTTGCTTTCAAATTTGCTCAACCAGCTTTGTTAAAATGTGTTCCAGGTCTATTTCCAGCAATCATCTCTTCTTTACATATTTTTATGAATATAATTGTATTTCGTTCATTCCAATCAGCCTTAAGTTTTATTCTAGACTTGTCACTTTCATTAATTTGTTGAGGAAGAGCATATCTAACCATACTAATTAATATATTTTGAAAAAAAAAATAAACAAGTTATACACAATATTTATAAATAAACAAATAAGTATAATAACTACATAAAACAAAATAAACAAAAAAACATGCTGGGTACCGTGATATGCATCATGATGGGACTTCAAGTTAAATAAAACAAAATGCTTTGAAAAATAAAATGTCTTGAATTTTATGAGATTCAAAAACACCATTAGTTGGTGTTCTTATATTTATGAGTGTAAAGCAACCTAGCTAAGTCAGTGAAATGGACAAACCAAAATTTGAAGGGATAATCATTTTTAATGGAACTACAAGTCTACAAATAAAATAAAATAAAATACTTTAAAAAAATAGAGTGGTACAATGATATGCATCATATGGCAGTATGATGGGACAAGTTAAATAAAACAAATTTCAAAGATGCACAGGCCATAGGTAGCGATGATGCACAGGCCATAGGTAGCGACTATGCTTCATTAGAAAAATAAATTAATATAGGGTGATAAATGAAGCATAATGCCACCGCTAGCATGCCACTGGACAGTAGTTGATTAGAAAAATAAATTGAGTACCTAGCAGGGCCATAGGTAGCAGGTTGAGCAGGAGCATTGTGTGAAAATAATGAAGCTGGACCAGTATATGCAGTAGGTGGTACATAAGAATTTATTGAAACTGATGGTGGGGGACCGGTATTTGTAAGACCCCGAGAGCTTAATCATACCTTAACTAAGGTGATTTGAAAAATAATCGCATTACTTAAGGTGTAATTAGGATGTATGTGCATTTGGAACGTGTTTTGATATGCTCGCATGATTGAATATGTGTTATGTGTGTTATGTGTTATATGTGTATGACAAAATGACATTTATGTTGCATTATGATTTAAAATGTAAATTTAAATAGGAAAAACGAGTTTAGAGAAACAATCTAATTAGAAATCATGAGAGGTTTTAAGCATTTAGGATCATGTATAAGTTTATATAAGCATATTGGGGTTGTTTAGAGTATTGGTGATGGTTTGGGAACTTTTAGAGAGTAATTGAAGGTTTAGAGCATGAAAAACAATTTCTGTTGCTGTGTGCTGTCATGTATCAGCATTTAGTCGCTAGTGGCTAGCTTCAGCTCGCTAGCGAGGAAGGCGGCAAGGAGCGTCGCTAGCGGCTGTAATCAGGCGCTAGCGGCTGGATGCGGTGAAAGCGGTCGCTAGCGACTAGCTCGATGGCAGAACAGGATTTCTTCATTTTTAATATTTTCTTTTAGCCCTTTTACTTTTTATAATTGCTATTAGGTCCCCTCCGTCCTTAAGACCTTACCTCAACCTGAAGGAACTTCATTCACTCAGAAAAACTCCCCTTAAGCATTTCAAACTCCCTAAACTAAAACCACACAACCTCCATGTCCTCCAAACACTCAAACCTTCACAAACTCTACCAAAACTCACTCAAACCTGAATCTAAATCCACCCTTAGGATCTTTACATCATTTCCTTTCATCTTTACCAAACAAATATCATTAGGAAGCTTCAGAACTTCATCTGCCATCTTCAAGAATAAGGAAAACTTAAGAAGCAAGTAGCTTAAAGAAGGTTTTGGGAGTTCTTAGCTCTAGGAGGCAAAACTACAAGAGGTAGGGGTTAGATTTATGTTAGATAATGTATTCCTATGTTTTTCATGCATTAGACTCGATTGTAATGGTGTTATGCATTAAAAATCATAAACTGAGATGAACTATGCTGAGAACAGGGTCGCAGCACGCGCTAGCGGGCAAACTCTAGCCGCTGGCGAAGGTACACGTGCTAGCGGCCATACTACAGGCACTAGCGGGTGTTTTGGCCGCCTTGGGCGCTAGTGGCCACTTGCTGCGCGCTAGCGACCAGGTCGTAGGATTTCTGCAGAATTGTATTTTTCTACAGTTTTGGCATTTTTAACAATTCTAATTTCAGGGTTATATTTTATATGTCAACATATTAAATATGTGCTTGTATATACATCAGTGCTAATGATCAAAAAGAATTCTTAAATGATCTAAGAAAGGAATGGCAAATGAATGTCCTTATTTGTGTTCTTATATGCTTATGATTGAAATTCTATATTGAACAATCTGAGTTAGATGCGTAATTATATGTGCTGTATGTGTATGCTGATCCACAAGAATTATGATTAAATGTCATGTGAAGTGAAAAATAAGTTTATGAGTAACTTTATCTACAAATGGAATTGGCAAGGGAGGTTGGCACCCTCGGTCCCCAATACCATTTTGTGACAAAAAGTGAACAAACCCCTCTTCCCCACAGATTCCTAGTAGAAACTAGAGAGGTCTGAGCTCATAACCTAGGGGACGGTGACGCGGAGGTAGAAAGTAAAGAGGGTTGTGCCATTTATAACAAAAGATCATGACACATGACATAAGCCAGAACTACATAAACCATAGTATTTTATTATATGCTGATGCTAATTTCATATATGTTGCATTCATCGATATATAATGTTAAGACGCATATAGGTATGACACTCCGGAATTTCAGATATATCTATGAAAACGACATTAATATGAATTATGCATGTACACCTATTTTTATAATAAACCGGAGTGATCCCTCTACTGAGTCCGTGGAACTCACCCCAATTCCACCACTATTTGTTAATAGATTCAGATCGAGGTACGGATTCTACCACTAGATGAGCGAGCTGATACTATCAGAGGATTGAAGACTTGCATTACTTTGAGAGACTTACATTTTAAAGTCATGTTTCCCTTGATGTTTTGTATTATTATGTTATGTATTATCTGACGCTTAGTTGAGTTTATAAGAAGATCATAAGTGACTGTACAACCTTATGGTATTCTTAGAAACTTCAACATTCTACTATTGTAATATTATTTTGGATTTTACGTTTATATGTTTAATTCCTATGTGTACCTGAAACTATATGTCTGTAATGGGCCATGATTTAGAACTCGCGCTTTTTATTTAAAAAATTTTACGGCCTTATTTTCCACGTATCCTTATTTTCAAAATTTAACTCTGAAACGGAATGATAATTTCTGATAATTAACTCATTATGACTTAAGCATAAAAAGATAATTATTAGGGTGTTACATTTTGGTATCAGAGCAGGTCGAACCTTAAGGCTTGGGGTTATGGCCATCTATGCTTTTGTTGCATAGTACAATAGTGTTATGTTTGTAGTTGGTTACCGTAAAACATAACTTGTCTGTTTGGTGCATTAGTGACTGTGTACACCTAATGTGATTATTGAGACTGATCACCTCAGTGATTGTGTTGGTGTGTACAGGTACCTATGGCGCCTAAGAGACGCACGACGGGGGCAACCGGAAGTGGTAACAATACCGGAAATGTGACTAATGAGGCTCTGGCCGGGATGGCTAGGGCAGTGCAACAATTGGCAGAATATATGGGATGTCAGACACCTCCTGCACCACAGCCGGAGACTGAAAGGGAAAATGTTCGTTTTGCTGAATTTCGGGGGGTAAATCCTCCATTTTTTACAGGTTCTACGGATCCGGTGGCAGCGGGAGAATAGATTGAAAGGATGGAAATGATTTTCACTGTGGTGCATTGTTCAGATCTACATCGTACCACTTTTGCTACCTTCATGTTGGAAAGAGATGCAGGAGACTGGTGGAAAGGGGAAAAGGCCCGTTTGGAGGCTACGGGGATTCCTATTCCCTGGAACAGGTTCAAGGAGCTTTTCTATGAGAATTATTTTCCCAGATCAGTGAGGGAAGCCAAAGAAAGAGAGTTCTTGAATCTGACCCAAGGGCGGATGTCTATTGCAGAATATACTGCGCGGTTCGAACATCTCATCAAATTTTCAGAGATGTTTCAGGGAAACCCGATGGAGTCATGGAAATGTATGAAATATCGGAATGGGTTGTCACAGGAGATGCAGAGGACAATGAATCATCTTCACTTTGATAGTTATGCACAATTGGTGGAGGCATGTAGAGTTCATGAGCAGGCTTGCCACTTGGGGGAAAGTAGTTCAGTAGAGACTACTAGGAGGGGTTTGGCACCACAAGCTCCCTAGTTCAATAGACAGCATCCCCCACCTCGCCAGTTTCCGTCTCGTCAGTTTAAGGGCCCTAATCGTACACGGCCCCAACAGGGACCACCTCCGTCTCGGTCAGCAGTTCCTCCTAGAGTTCCAGAGGTACCTATCTGTACACAATGCAATAAGGCACATCGAGGAGTTTGCTTTGCAGGGCAAAATGTGTGCTACAGATGCGGTAAGCTGGGACATATAGCACGGGATTGTTGTTCGTCCTCTCAGTCACAGATTACAGCAGCTCCGACCCCCTCCAGGCCCCAGCACCAGGGAAGAGTCTTTACAGTAAATGCAGAGGATGTATCTCGATCCGATGATTTGATTAAGGGTAAGTGTAAGGTTAAAAATCAAGAGTTAGTTGTACTTTTTGATTCCGGAGCTACCCATTCATTCATATCATATAAACATGCTAGGGAATTGCATTTAGCCATGTGTGAGTTACCATATGACCTACATGTTTCCACACCCACAACCAAACCCATAAAGACTTGTACTGTTTGCACTAAGTGTCAGTTTATGTTAGGGAATAGGTCGTTCACCTTCGATCTCATATGTTTACCAATGTCTGGGTTAGGAATGATTCTGGGTATGGATTGGTTGTCAACACATAAAATTATGTTAGATTGTCATGCTAAGTCCGTTGTATTTCCTGACTCACATAGTATTCCTACATCCGAATCTTCCATTGCCTCTCTTAGTTTGTTAGTTCATCCTGTGGAAGTGGGACAGAGTGGGGTTACAGATAAAAGTCTTGTTTTTCTTGCCTCAAACAACATAGAAGCCACGCCAAGTTTGGCTGCTATACCAGTTGTGAGAGAATACCCTGAGGTTTTCCCTGATGATATACCAGAGTTTCCTCCACATAGAGAGGTAGAGTTTAGTATTGATCTCGTTCCGGGAACAGGGCCTGTCTCTATGGCCCCGTACCGTATGTCACCCAGTGAGTTAAGGGAACTTAAGACCCAGTTGGGAGAGTTGTTGGATAAGGGTTTCATTAGGCCAAGTGCCTCACCATGGGGAGCACCGGTGTTGTTTGTAAAGAACAAAGACAGAAGTATGAGGTTATGTATAGATTACATGCAGTTGAATAAGGTGACTATAAAGAACAAGTATCCCCTCCCTAGAATTGATGATTTAATGGACCAGTTGAGAGGGGCGAAGGTGTTTTCCAAGATAGATTTGAGATCAGGTTACCATCATATTAGAGTCAGAGGGGAGGATATACCAAAGACGACTTTCCGTACTCGCTATGGGCATTATGAGTTTATAGTTATGTCCTTTGGACTAATTAATGCCCTGACAGTGTTCATGGACTATATGAATAGAATCTTCCGACAGTTCTTGGATAAGTTTGTGGTTGTCTTCATTGATGACATCTTAATTTATTCCAAAACAGAGGAAGAACATGAGAGTCATTTAAGGTTGGTATTGGAAGTGTTGAAGGAAAAGAAGTTGTATGCTAAGTTGAGTAAGTGTGAGTTTTGGATGAAAGAAGTTAAGTTCCTAGGTCATGTGGTGTCAGCAGAAGGAATAGCTGTGGATCCTAGTAAGATTGAAGCAGTAGTAAACTGGGAAAGACCTACCACGGTTACGGAAGTACAGAGCTTCTTAGGTCTGGCCGGTTATTACCGTAGATTTATTAAGGGATTTTCACAGCTTGCTTTACCCTTAACTAAGCTCACTAGGAAGAATTCCTCATTTGTATGGTCAGCGGAGTGTGAGAAAAGTTTTATGGAGTTGAAGGAAAGATTGACCACCACACCCGTATTGGTTGTGCCCGATCCTAATGAACCATTTGAAGTGTATTGCGATGCTTCGGGAAAAGGGTTGGGTTGCGTATTAATGCAACATCACCAAGTAGTGGCATATGCTTCACGGCAATTGAAGCCACATGAGGTGAACTATCCTACCCATGACCTGGAGCTTGCGGCAATAGTTTTTGCTTTAAGGATTTGGAGACACTACTTATACGGGGTGAGATTTGAGGTTTTCTCTGATCATAAGAGTTTGAAGTACCTCTTTGATCAGAAAGAGTTAAACATGAGGCAACGACGATGGATGGAGTTTCTAAAAGATTATGATTTTGGTTTGAATTACCACCCGGGGAAGGCGAATGCAGTGGCAGATGCCTTGAGTCGTAAGATGCTTCATGTATCCCATATGATGATTAAGGAGATGGAATTATTAGAAGATTTTAGAAATCTTAATCTAGGAGTGTCTTTCACCCCGGTGAGCATGAGAGTAAGTCACCTTATGGTCTCAAGTAAGTTCAAGGAAGATATTGCACGAGCCCAAGTGACGGATGAGGAATTCAAAGGAATTTTGAGGGTGGTACATGAGGGAAGAGTGAGAGAGTTTTATCAAGACAGAGACGGGTTGTGGAGATGTAAAGGTAGAATTTGTGTACCCGCTCATGTTACCTCCGAAAAAGTATTTTGGAGGAGGCTCATAAGAGCCATTTCACCATTCACCCTGGGGCTACCAAGATGTATCAAGATTTGAAGAAAATGTTTTGGTGGCCGGGTATGAAGAAGGAAGTATCAGAGTGGGTTAACCGATGTTTAGTGTGCCAGAAAGTGAAGATAGTGCATCAAAAGGATCCTGGTATGCTACAACCACTGCAAATTCCTCATTGGAAATGGGAAAGTATAGCGATGGACTTTGTAGTGGGATTACCAAGAACACAAGCCGGTAATGATGCCATATGGGTGATAGTGGATCGATTAACTAAATCGGCTCACTTTTTAACCATCAAGGCGACATTTCCCCTGGAAAGATTAGCGAGTTTGTACATACGTGAAGTGGTGAAGTTACATGGGGTGCCCGAGAGTATTATTTCGGATCGTGATCCGAGATTTACTTCTCGTTTCTGGGAAGCCTTGCAAAAGGCGTTTGGTACAGAGTTGCGCTTGAGTACAGCCTACCATCCCCAAACCAATGGACAGTCCGAGAGAACAATTCAAACCTTAGAAGATAGGTTGAGGTCTTGTGTCTTGGATGAGAAGAGTAGTTGGGATAGGATGTTACCCCTAGTTGAGTTCTCCTATAATAATAGTTTTCATACTAGCATAGGAATGATTCCTTTTGAAGCATTGTATGGTAGGAAGTGCCGTTCCCCATTATGGTGGTATGATCCGGGTGAAAAGAGTACTTTGGGACCCGAACTAGTGAGGGAAACTACGGAACAAATTAAGAGAATTAGGGAAAGACTCATGGCAGCTCAAAGTCGTCAAAAGAGTTATGCGGACAATCGGCGTAGGCCACTAGAGTTTGAGGCCGGAGACCATGTATTTTTACGTGTGACCCCCACCACAGGTATAGGCAGGGCAATCAAGGTTAAAAAGTTAAATCCGAGGTACCTAGGTCCTTTTCAAATCTTGAGTCGCATTGGTCCAGTTGCATATTGCATAGCCTTACCTCCCAGTCTATCCAACCTTCATAATGTCTTCCATGTGTCACAACTCCGTAAATACAATTCAGACCCAAGCCATGTATTAGAAACGGAAGAAGTACAACTAAAGGATGATTTAACCTTTCCCTTACCACCAACACGGATTGTGGATCGGGATATCAAGATATTAAGAAGTAAGACTGTTCTGTTGGTAAAGGTGGCCTAGGGGCGGGGGAGAACGGAAGAGTTTACTTGGGAGAGGGAGGAAGACATGAGGAAACTACACCCGGTTCTTTTCACAAGTATTGAATTTCGAGGGCGAAATTCTTTTTAAGGGGGGAGAATGTAAGACCCCGAGAGCTTAATCATACCTTAACTAAGGTGATTTGAGAAATAATCGCATTACTTAAGGTATAATTAGGATGTATGTGCATTTGGAACATGTTTTGATATGCTCGCATGATTGAATATGTGTTATGTGTGTTATGTGTTATATGTGTATGACAAAATGACATTTATGTTGCATTATGATTTAAAATGTAAATTTAAATAGGAAAAACGAGTTTAGAGAAACAATCTAATTAGAAATCATGAGAGGTTTTAAGCATTTAGGATCATGTATAAGTTTATATAAGCATATTGAGGTTGTTTAGAGTATTGGTGATGGTTTGGGAACTTTTAGAGAGTAATTGAAGGTTTAGAGCATGAAAAACAGTTTCTGCTGCTGTTGCTGTCATGTATCAGCATTTAGTCGCTAGCGGCTAGCTACAGGTCGCTAGCGAGGAAGGCGGCAAGGAGCGTCGCTAGCGGCTGGATGCGGTGAAAGCGGTCGCTAGCGACCAGCTCGATGGCAGAACAGGATTTCTGCATTTTTCATATTTTCTTTTAGCCCTTTTACTTTTTATAATTGTTATTAGGTCCCCTCCGTCCTTAAGACCTTACCTCAACCTGAAGGAACTTCATTCACTCAGAAAAACTCCCCTTAAGCATTTCAAACTCCCTAAACTAAAACCACACAACCTCCATATCCTCCAAACACTCAAACCTTCACAAACTCTACCAAAACTCACTCAAACCTGAATCTAAATCCACCCTTAGAATGTTTACATCATTTCCTTTCATCTCTACCAAACAAATATCATTAGGAAGCTTCAGAACTTCATCTGCCATCTTCAAGAATAAGGAAAACTTAAGAAACAAGTAGCTTAAAGAAGGTTTTGGGAGTTCTTAGCTCTAGGAGGCAAAACTACAAGAGGTAGGGGTTAGATTTATGTTAGATAATGTATTCCTATGTTTTTCATGCATTAGACTCGGTTGTAATGGTGTTATGCATTAAAAATCATAAACTGAGATGAACTATGTTGAGAACAGGGTCGCAGCACGCGCTAGCGGACATACTACAGGTGCTAGCGGGTGTTTTGGCCGCCTTGGGCGCTAGCGGCCACTTGCTGCGCGCTAGCGACCAGGTCGTAGGATTTCTGCAGAATTGTATTTGTCTACGGTTTTGGCATTTTTAACAATTCTAATTTCAGGGTTATATTTTATATGTTAACATATTAAATATGTGCTTGTATATACATCAGTGCTAATGATAAAAAAGAATTCTTAAATGATCTAAGGAATGGCAAGTGAATGTCCTTATATGTGTTCTTATATGCTTATAATTGAAATTCTATATTGAACAATTTGAGTTAGATGCGTAATTATATATGTTGTATGTGTATGCTGATCCACAAGAATTATGATAAAATGTCATGTGAAGTGAAAAATAAGTTTATGAGTAACTTTATCTACAAATGGAATTGGCAAGGGAGGTTGGCACCCTCGGTCCCCAATACCATTTTGTGACAAAAAGTGAACAAACCCCTCTTCCCCACAGATTCCTAGTAGAAACTAGAGAGATATGAGCTCATAACCTAGGGGACGGTGACGCGGAGGTAGAAAGTTTGAGGGTTGTGCCATTTATAACAAAAGATCATGACACATGACATAAGCCAGAACTACATAAACCATAGTATTTTATTATATGCCGATGCTAATTTCATATCTGTTGCATTCATCGATATATAATGTTAAGAAGCATATAGGTATGACACTCCGGAATTTCAGATATATATATGAAAACGGTATTAATATGAATTATGCATGTACTCCTATTTTTATAATAAACCGGAGTGATCCCTCTACTGAGTCCGTGGAGCTCACCCCAATTCCACCACTATTTGTTTATAGATTCAGATCGAGGTACGGATTCTACCACTAGATGAGCAAGTTGATACTATCAGAGGATTGAAGACTTGGATTACTTTGAGAGACTTACATTTTAAAGTCATGTTTCCCTTGATGTTTTGTATTATTATGTTATGTATTATCTGACGCTTAGTTGAGTTTATAAGAAGATCATAAGTGACTGTATAACCTTATGATATTCTTAGAAACTTCAACACTCTACTATTGTAATATTATTTTGGATTTTACGTTTATATGTGTAATTTCTGTGTACCTGAAACTATATGTATGTAATGGGCCACTTACATGGATGACTGCATTATGGTTATGTGCAATCCACAGATTCATAGTTTGATGTATCAGATTAAGTCTCATCACGTACAAGCCACGATTTAGAACTCGCGCTTTTTATTTAAAAAATTTTACGGCCCTATTTTCCACGTATCCTTATTTTCAAAATTTAACTCTGAAACGGACTGATAATTTCCGATAATTAACTCATTATGACTTAAGCATAAAAAGATAATTATTAGGGTGTTACAGTATTTGCATCACAAGGAAGCATTTTATTTGAGTGGGTACACTGATATTTTATTTTGCAGGAAAAAGAGGTGCAACAGTAATATTTGATTTGAGAATGTGGAAGAAGAGGCACAACAGTACGTGTCAGTAACTATTTTTATGGAAGGAGAAGTTAGTTTTTTTTAACTTCTCTAGAAGTCTTTAAATAACTTTTCGGGAAGTTACAAGCTTATATTGAAAAATGTTCCAAACACATAATAGCTACTTTTCGGGAAGTTAAAAGCTACATAAAGTAACTTTTTATCTTTTCCAAACGGGCTTTTAATCATAAATTAAAATACACATATAGGCACTTAAAATAAAATAAAATAAATAACATATAACACATAACACTTTAATAAGGAGAAATTTATCCACTCAAACCCAATTAAATCCCAACTAAGGTCCTTTACCCTTAATTTCTCTTAATTAGGACTTAATAAGGATCGGGGTGTTACACCATACACCTCTTTCATTCAGTCACCGAGCTCATCACCGAGCTCATCCTTGACCACAAATCAAAGGCACCTTTTCACCTTACCCTCTCCCTCCTCTCCATCTTCCTCCGTCTTTCTAAGGCTTCTTCTTTCTCATTGAAAAAAAAAAATCTTTATTTACAAGACATGAGTTTCATTACATTGTGTATATTTTAATAAATAGGCTCCCAACAACTTGGAATTATGATTTCAATTTTTCTTTCTAGTTAAGTCAAGAAAAGGTACCAAAGAGGTTAACCATGTACGAAAAATACAACATATTATGAAGTATGGACAACAAGCCTAACTCAAATTCAGCCTTATTAAAAAAACCTCCTAACCTAAGCATAATCTACCCAATGAGAAAAAAAAGAGTATTGAATTAAGGTCAAAGGAAGTGTCCAAAGCTGTATAATTAAAGGTTCCACCTAATTCAATTCAAACAAGTTGCACACCAAAAGTTCCAACACCCTTACAAGAATAAAGTCTACCAAGTACTAGCAAGAAGCACAAGGCACTAGTACTAAACACACACCTTTAAACCCACATAGAAAAGAAAGCTCATACAATTCAACTCTCAAACCTAATATATATATGATTACAGCGGCAATATTAGCACACATAAATACCTCCATGTCCTATAGCACTAGAAGAAGACAACAAATCCAGGCCAAAATATTGAGAAGTTTAAAAAAAAAAAAAAACACCTACAGAATAACAAGCACATAACAAGCAACACCATCCCCACAGGCTAGTAAGAAAACATAGTAGTAACTCTAAACAAAATCAGCCACACCTTATTAGGACTAAAACTAAAACAAGCTAGATACCAACGATAGTGCAATAGAAGTAGTTCTACATCCCACACCAACTAGGAGTTTTAGCAGCACAACACTCATATCTCGATCTCAGCCCATTTCCACATAAAGACCTACAATACAAACTAAAATAATATATCCCACACCAAGCCACTTAATTCAAGAAGATGGACCACACAAATACTCAACACATTAACACCAGCAACACAAATGCTCTAAACTCCCTGTAGAACATCACCAGAGAAAGGCCTCCATCCCCTCAAACACCCAAGAACAGACAACAACAGCAAAGGACAGGACCCTACATCAACATTTTAGCAACACTCAAACACCCCATAGCCTTCTTAAAAAAAAAAACCAGCAACCAAACATTCAAACCATCCCTGCCAACACACGACCAAAACACTCCCAATACACAATCAATGACCTCCAAATTACCACACCACACGGTACAACCAACTCTTAAGTAATGCAATACAATCAAGACCCTACCAACACATCATATAAGCAATATAGAACAAAGTACTTGAACAGACATCAACACCCACCAATACAA
This sequence comes from Aeschynomene evenia, assembly GCA_013621005.1. Classification (NCBI taxonomy): domain Eukaryota; kingdom Viridiplantae; phylum Streptophyta; class Magnoliopsida; order Fabales; family Fabaceae; genus Aeschynomene; species Aeschynomene evenia. The sequence goes on from CM024272.1 coordinate 14,120,926, forward strand.
CCAATATCCTTCACTAGAGCAACAACAGATAGAGAACATACTATAGCACAACAACACAGCAGTGCAACCTAGAACCAACCTTTCAATCAGCATTAGTAATCAAGTAACACCACCAAAAATAACACTTATAAGCTGATAAACTCCACCAGCACCCTAACCAACACCTACAAGCTCATAAAATCCCTACACCACAACACCCTAAACCACACCTACAAAGCTCATAGAGTCCCAACACCACTCCACCACACTAGATCTACACCACAAACTCCTATTCCCAAATTTGAGAACCCTAACCAATTTGGCATAAATTGTAACACCTCGACTTTTATTAAGTCCTAATTAAGTGAAATTATGAGTAATTGACCTTGGTTAGGATTTAATTAAGTTTGAGTGAATAAATTTCTCATAGATAACCCTTCTTGTGTGTTATGTGTTTTATTTATGTGTTTTTATGTGTATTTATTTGTATTTTGATTATGCATGAGGTTAGATATAGAATATTGTAAAGTTATAGCCCGAGTTGGGACGTTTTTAAGGTGTTTTGGGGCTGTTATGTAGCCCAGGAATCGATTAGACAGATCTGTAATCCATTACACAGTTCAGATTTTCAAATGTTGGCATTTTAACAGGTGTTAATTGTTGATGTAAATCCTCATTTTGGTTTTGATAATAACAAAACTCATGTAAAGAAGGTTTATGGTATTATAAATCTGGAAAGAAATATGTATAAATGTTTCAGAAGATTGGACATTAGCATAAGAACTATGTAAGTCTATCTAAGAAGGTTAGATTCATATTCAGATGCTTCTGTAATAGTTTAGATAGATGTTATTTCTGTAATAGCTTCAGAAGAATTAACAAAATGTATTTTAGATATAAGAAGCTTAGATTACAGGTTTAGAAAGTGTATTAGGCTTTATATTGTAAATTCTATATGTAATACACTTCAGAAGATAGTTCAGAAGCTTCAGATGTTGGTTCAGAGAAGAATCAGACATATGGAAGCCAAAGTCAGAAGAATGAAAATCTCATAAGGTTAAAGAACTATGTTGATTGTTGAAACAGTTCTGAGAAGATAAATCTGAAACTTCAGAAGGAAGCTCGAAATATTAATTGCTGAAGTTTAGATGTTTTAATATGAGTTAGTTAAATGTATTTTTAATTAGCACATGTTATATTAGGGAGGTTAGTTAAATTGTAAATGGATAAGAGTTATCCATATAGTTTTCCCTCCAAAAAGTTAGTTAGTTGTTGTGTTGTATTAAGTTGAAAGAGTTCTCTATATAAAGAGAATCTTAAGTTGTAGTCGCAAGATAAGGAACAATTATACACGAACACATACACTCTTAGAGAGAGAAAAAGAAAGAAAAGCAATGTGCTGAAAAAGGAAGAAAATTCTCTGAGTTAGAAAAATCTGAGAGAAAATGCTGTAAGAAAGAAGAGAGAAGAGAAGAAAGAAAGCGTCCAAAGATTCAATGCAGAAGTGATACTTCTAATAAGAAAAGAGAAGGAAGAAGAATTATGAAAAGAGAATTTCAGAAAGAAGATTCAAACTTAATGAGTTTGAGATTGAAGAACCAAGAAATCTGAAATCAATTTGTCAACAATTGATTCACAAGAAGGTGTTTCAAGAACAAGATTGCTGAAAAGTCCTTGAGGGGATATCAAGGCAGGAAATTCTTCTTGGATGGTACATCCTTGGAGCAAAAATCTTTCAAGATGGGATATCTAGGAAGTGAAATCTTTGGGAAAGGCATATGACAGGGCAGAAAGAATGTTTCATCCAACTTAAATCAAGGAACAAAGGTCAAGTTAAGTTTGTTGATGGCACATGTGCTCAAGTAAAAGGTATTGATAATGTTGGTAAGACATCCAAACATTTTATTAGCAATGTATTGTTAGTAGATAAGCTCACACACAATTTATTGAGTGTAAGTCAATTTTTGATCTTAATTTGAATGTTCTATTTGATAAGTTTAAAGTTCAAGTGTTTGATCCTAAAAATAATAAGGTAAAATTTACAGCACATAGGATTGACAACACATATGTTTTGTATCTAGATAATTTGGATTCACAAAATCTAAATTGTTTATTGTCTTTGGTTGATGATAAATGGTTGTGGCATAGAAAGCTAGGTCATATCAACAAGAGATTGATTTCTGAAATCTCCAACAAAGATCTTGTAAGAGGATTACTTAAGATTCTCTACACCAAAGATAAAACTTGCAATGAATGTGAAAGAGGAAAGCAGACTAAAACCTCTTTCAAACATATTTCTTATGTTGCTTCTAAAAGGCCTCTAGACCTATTGCACATGGATCTATTTGGTCCATCTAGAATCACTAGTCTAGGAGGAAAGAATTATGTGTTTGTAATTGTTGATGATTACTCTAGATTTTGCTGGGATTTCTTTCTAAGATCTAAAGAAACTTTTGAAAAATTCAGATTGTTTATCAAAAGAGTTCAAAATGAAAAGGGTTACAAAATCTCAACTATTAGAAGTGACAATGGTGGAGAATTTGTAAATTATTTCTTTAGAAATCTCTGTGAAGAATCTGGTATATTTCACACTTTTTCTAATCCTAGAACTCCTCAACAAAATGGAGTTGTAGAAAGGAAAAATAGAAGTATACAAGAGATGGCTTGGATCATGATGTTGGAAAGAAATGTAGCAAAATATTTTTGGGCTGAAGCTGTTAACACAGCATGTTATGTTCAAAATAGAGTATTCATTAGACCTATCCTTACGAAAACTCCATATGAGTTATGGTTTAATAAGAAACCTACTGTTTCATATTTTCATGTATTTGGTTGTGAATGCTATATACTAAATACCAAAGATAATTTGGATAAATTTGAAGCTAGATCTGATGTTGCTATTTTCTTAAGATATTCTTTAAATTCTAAAGCTTATAGAGTTTATAACAAAAGGACTTTTACTATGGAAGAGTCTATACATATAACTTTCAAAGACTTTTCTAAGGACTTTGCAGTTGAAGATGGAAGCAAGGATAATGCCTCTGCAAACATTCAATCAAAAGTATTAGAAGATGGCTTTGAAGATAAAAATGCTGTCTCAAAAATTCAATCTGATTCTGGACAGATTTCAGATGCTTCTGGACAGACTTCAGATGCTTCTAGACAAAACACAGATGCTTCTGATGCAGAATTGCAGAATGGAACTGATGCTTCTGATCTCATTGTTACATCAGAAAATGAAACTTCAAGTCAAGTAAATCATTTCTCAACTACTCCTAATAATGTAGATACTCCTAGAGATATAACCCGAGGTAAAAATGAATTGAAATCTCTAAATCAAAATCTTATAATTGGTGAAATAAACTTCACATGGTGTTAAAACTAGGTCATTTCTGAAAGATCGAGCTTTAAAGGTGAGATAGAACTGAAATTTGTGGAAACAGAAAATAATTTAGCTGATATTTTCACTAAACCCATTTCAGAAGATAGATTTATATCTCTTAGAAATAAACTGAACATGAAGTTTGTTTAAACCTTTTTGATTATGACAAAAAGGGGGATTTGATTGATGTAATCTTTCTTATCTTTGTTTAAAGGGGAGATTGATTATTGATATAATCCTTCTTATATTTGTGTATGTCATAAGATGATTAGATGTAATCAAAATCTTTCAAAAAGGGGGAGTTATTCATCTTAGATGTTAAGTTCTGATATTTCTGAAATGAATATATAATTCAGGGGGAGTTATAAATGCATTATATGTTTGAAACATAATTCTGATATAAGCATATTTCTGAAATAAGCATATGATTCTGGTGCATGTGATTGTGATCATAATTCTGGAATTTATATTTCTGATCATATTTCTGAAACATGGTTCTGAAGTATATGTTTCTGATTATAATGGTTCTTATCATTATGGTGATAATTCATATTTCTGATATAATGTTAAAACATTTTCTGAAAAAATATTTCTGAAAACTCAATGCTATGTTTTGTTTTGAAAAATCTTGAGATGCATTGAAAAGATTACATAAGTTTTGTCATCATAAAAAAGGGGGAGATTGTTGATGTAAATCCTCATTTTGGTTTTGATAATAACAAAACTCATGTAAAGAAGGTTTATGGTATTATAAATCTGGAAAGAAATATGTATAGATGTTTCAGAAGATTGGACATTAGCATAAGAACTATGTAAGTCTATCTAAGAAGGTTAGATTGATATTCAAATGCTTCTGTAATAGTTTAGCTAGATGTTATTTGCTGTAATAGCTTCAGAAGAATGAACAAAATGTATTTTAGATATAAGAAGTTTAGATTACAGGTTTAGAAAGTGTATTAGGCTTTATATTGTAAATTCTATATGCAATACACTTCAGAAGATAGTTCAGAAGCTTCGGAGAAAGTTCAAAAGCTTCAGAAGTTGGTTCAGAGAAGAATCAGACTTATGGAAGCCAAAGTCAGAAGAATGAAAATCTCAGAAGGTTAAAGAACTGTGTTGATTGTTGAATCAGTTCTGAAAAGATAAATCTGAAACTTCAGAAGGAAGCTCGAAATATTAATTGCTGAAGTTTAGATGTGTTAATATGAGTTAGTTAAATGTATTTTTAATTAGCACATGTTATATTAGGGAGGTTAGTTAAATTGTAAATGGATAAGAGTTATCCATATAGTTTTCCCTCCTAAAAGTTAGTTAGTTGTTATGTTGTATTAAGTTGAAAGAGTTCTCTATATAAGAGAATCTCAAGTTGTAATCGCAAGATAAGGAACAATTATACATGAACACACATACTCTTTGAGAGAGAAAAAGAAAGAAAAGCAATGTGCTGAAAAAGGAAGAAAATTCTCTGAGATAGAAAAATCTAAGAGAAAATGTTGTGAGAAAGAAGAGAGAAGAGAAGAAAGAAAGCGTCCAAAGATTCAATGTAGAAGTGATACTTCTGATAAGAAAAGAGAAGGAAGAAGAATTCTGAAAAGAGAATTTCAGAAAGAAGATTCAAACTTAATGAGTTTGAGATTGAAGAACCAAGAAATCTGAAATCAATTTGTCAACAATTGATTCGCAAGAAGGTGTTTCAAGAACAAGATTGCTGAAAAGTCCTTGAGGGGATATCAAGGCAGGAAAGTCTTATTGGATGGTACATCCTTGGAGCAGAAATCTTTCTAGAGGGATATCTAGGAAGTGAAATCTTTGGGAAGGGTTTAAATGGTTTTAAGTGTAATTGATGCTTTAAAATGTAATTGATATGTAATTGATATTTCTGATATCTTTGGGGATATGTAATTGATATTTCTGATATTGATTTCTATATGTTTTAAGTTTTTAAATGGTTTAAATCATATGGTTACATGTTGATTTAAGTCTGTATTAATTGATTTGATAATATTGGACATTAAAGAATCAAGTTTGAGAATTCAGAAGATTGAAACTAAATTTCTGCAGAAGTCAGAAGATTGATAATTCTGGAACAGAATCTGAATATTCTGAGTTCGGAAGATTGAGATTCTGAAGTTTGTTTTGATATTTTGATATTATCATTTTAATTGGATTGATTCAGAGGATTGATTATATCTGTGATAAGTCAGAAGCTTGATACACATTTGATTGGTTGTGTATTATAATCCGCTGCATAATACTTTGAAAATTATTAATTTGAGTTTGATATTATATTTTGGCTTGAAAACTAATCATTGACAAGTTGAAAAGCTTGATCAGTTTTTTAAAGTGCAGAATATTAATAAAGAATTTTGAAATTAAAGAAAAGTTAACAACATTTCACCCCCCCTCTTGGTGTGGAAGCATATATAGCTTAGAGGCATTCCTCTGGAATTTCCTCACGCTAACATTAATCGATTACAGCTTCGTGGTAATTGATTACAACCTACGCATATAGGGTTTTAAGTGCGTTCTTAGTCGCGTGTTGGCCCCACAACGTCTCTATATCATGCATGGTCGTGCCTCTTCATGAAAAATCTAAATTCCACTATCAAAAACACTCCTTGTACTCTTTCTAAACCCTTGTGCCTCCAATATACTCTCTCTCTTTCAGGAACTCAAAGTCATAGCCATTCCAAAATACTAAACTCTATCAAACCTCACCCAATCACAAAAACAATTACATATTCTTAATTCTCTCACCAAAATACATATTTCTACCGATTTCAATTCTTGAAAATGATTCTTTTTCATCATCCTACCGTTCTTAGGGCTAGTAAGAGAATGAGAAACAAGGATTACGCTGGGAAAAGGTGTCATAGTGCATTGCATTGGAGATCTTCAAGAGGTAGGGGTTCTAGACATGCATAATTTCATGTGTTTACTTGTATATTTTGAGATATTATTGATTGAAGTCGTTTTCCCGTTAGGGTTCATAAAAGGGTTATGTTTTACCGAATGATTTTCAAAGAAAATAAGCTTTTACCAATTGAAAGTTGATTAGAAAGGTTTTTCATTGATGGTTTCACGTGTGCTTTTGTTTTCAATCAATTGGAATGATTCTAGATCAAAGGTTTAGCCATTGACTCATGAAAAACGTGTTTTGAAACCCTAGAATTTGATTTCCCGCGTTCGTAATCGATTACGAGCTCAGAATTTCCAATCGCGAGAAAACATAGCCTCTGTGTAACACCCCGACTTTTATTAAGTCCTAATTAAGTGAGGTTAAGGGTAATTGACCTTGGTTAGGATTTAATTCGGTTTGGGTGGATAAGTTTCTTCTAGTCAAACCCTTATGTGTGACGTGATTTAAGTGTGTATATATGTGTTCATTCTATGCTATGTGAATTACGTGTGTAAATTATATGTCATGATAATTATGTGTATTTATGTGAGTGTTCATTGTGTGTGGAAGAGTATATTGGATGCATATATGAGTTTTAATTGGTACTTAGATGATGCATGAGGTTAGGAATGATGATATAAAATATTTATATGAGCTACATGATGTTATTAGATAATGTTAGTGTTATACATTATTATTTAATTTATTTTATTTTATTTTATGTGCCTATATGTGTATTTTAATTTATATTTGAATATTAGAAAAATTATATGAGCATTACAGTATTATTTGGGGGGATTTGGAGTGTTTTAGTAATTTAAGTGACGATGGGCCCCACAATGACTCTTGACCTAGTCACTCCCTATATAAACACTAGTAACCCTCTCCAATTGAGAAAAACACTCTCATCCTTCTTTTGAGCCGCCATAGCCATCTTTCTCTCAAGAGCTCCCTAAGCCATTGATACTCCAAACCACGAAACACCCATCAAACCTCACCCAATCCAGAAAATAAATTCATATTCTTAATCCTCTCATCAAGCCGGAGCTTTCTACCGATTCTGTTTCTCCGTTAAGAGTCTCCGGCGTCACCAGACCGTTCGTGGGGCTAGAGAGAGAGGTTTCCAACGAGAGCAACGTCGGGAAAAAAATGGTTTCTCTTTGCATTCTACCATTTTGTCTTCAAGAGGTAGGGGTTAGACATTCTATTTTCATGCATATTGATGATGATTTTATGAGATTAATGTGATAGTCCTTTTTTCCATTAGGGATTTTTGTTTATTATTATTGTTATTATTATTATTATTATTATTATTATTGTGATTACGACGTAGATATAGCGCATATATATATATATATATGCATATGGCAATTGGCAGCGGCAGCCGAGCATACTTGAATTTGGTTTTTTTTTGGCAGCGTGAATATTACATAAACTTATATATTACTATTACATATATATATATATATATATAAAGACTGTTTATTAGTATATGTATATTACTATTACATATTATTATTACATAAACTTATACCTATTAGCATGTATATTAGTTAATAATAGGTAGATAACAGGTAGAAATAATATGATAATGATAGTAATATTAATAGGGAAGATAATAATAAAATATTAACCCTAATAATAATAATAAAAGAATAATACAGTAAGAACAACAACATGTATAATATATGATATGTAATGATAATAGTAATAGTAACAATAATAGTATAGAAGACAAGATTGGTGATGAATAAAATATAAGAGTTTACAAGATACTTAAGGGTAGAGTACAAAGTACAAGTAAAACTAGAATAAAGTATAAGTATGAAAATAATAATAAAATAAACGAGATCATATGACATGAAAGGTATAGAAGCACTAAGAATAATATTTATAAGTAGTTGTATATCATGTTTATTTGATAAGGAGTTGTATTTATTTATTCTCCATGATGTCAGAATAAGTAAGTATATGTGCTATGTTTATTCCATGATGTTAAAGAGTATAAATTGACATGTTTTTACCCTTTTATGCTCTGATAATGAATGTTTATGTGAATTATGTGATGAATGTATGTGTTATGTGTTATGTCTGAGACGTCACTGGGTGGCGCATGTATGATGTTAAGACGTCACCGGGTGGCGCGTGGTTAATAAAGACGTCACTGGGTGGCGCGGAGATTACAGAGTAGCCTTCGGCTTGTGATTGAGAGGCTGTAGGAGGGGGTTGGCATCCTCGGCGCTACAGGTCCTTCACTTGCAGTTGGTGAATATCCCCCTCTCCCCATTAGTTTAGGATGAGCTCATGCCTAGGGGTTGGTGCAGCGGAGGTTACAGGAGGGTGGATAGGCCATAAGAGATAATAAAGAGATAAAAGTTATGAAAGTTTATTACAGTAAAGTTTGAGTAAACGTAGTATGATGTATGATTAAGTTTCCCTATTTGATTAGATGGCACGTAGAGCACACACACGATTGACATGATTAACTATGATGTATAAATGATGTAAAATGAACAAGAGGCACTTAGGTAAGTCGTTCCGGGAAAGATGGTTTTAGAACTTATAACTGAAATGGAATTCATTCATGCTACACCTATTTAATTTATAAACCCGGAGCGGCTCCCCTACTGAGTTACTTCCCATTACTCACCCCACGTTTTTCCCCCCATTTTAGATGATGAGATTCAGCAGGATACAGGAGCGGATGAGGAGCCCGCACAACTTTAGTTTCATGGAGTTCTTTTCGTTGCTAGATTTATCAGTTTCTATTATTACGTTACGGATTACGTTTTCTTTTGGATGTTAGCATTTATTTGTATTTACTCTGAGTCCGGACCTATGTTAGCCGGCAAATACTTATGTTGATGAATTGTATTAGTGGAGTCTTGTGAGTCTCGGTTTTGGGGTTCATGAGATTACACATATTATTATTATTTCCTGCTGTATGTTCTGGGAGACTATGATTTGTTATTTTATTATATTGAGGTTTATTCAGGATGATTAGCTTCCGCATATATACGTTGTATTATCTCGCAAGGCCCTTATTTTCTATTCCGCAAACATTTATGAAAATTTCTCCCACGTATTTTCCGCGTATATATATTTTAAATATAAAGACAAAACATGATAACAGGAGGTAACCCTTATGAAATGGCCTAAAATGACTTAAGCATTAAGGGCTATCTAGTAGGGTGTTACATTTTGGTATCAGAGCCAGGTTTATCCTACAGGGCTTGGGGTAATGGACCTGTTATGCTATTGTTGCATGTACGGTAGTTATATCATGCTTATGCCTCTTATGTGTTTTAGTTAGTCTTGAGGTGCATGATCGTTTTGCTTGACTGTCAGAGTAACTGTGCATACTTAGCATTGATATGGAGCTTGATCAACTCGATGTTGATTGTTTTGTGTGCATAGGGACATGGCACCTAGCAGACGTACTAGGAACGTTTCTTCCACCATGAAAGACCAAGGCGCTCCAGCAAGGACATCTCATGACAAGAAGCCCGTGATACAGTGCAAGAGTCATCATAGGCAGCCTGATGGTTACAGTCAGGAAGAGGGTTATCAGCACCTATGAGTCTCTGGTTCCTGTGAGGTTAATTCCCTCATGTACGCCGGGTCCCCCAATCCGAGTGTGACTATCAAGTGGATCCTCAAGATGGAAGAAGTGGGTACAGATATGTCATATCCAGAAGAACAGAAGGTTACGCATGCCGCCCTGATGCTAGTGGGTGAAGCTGGAGTTTGGTGGTCAAATGTATGCAGGGTCTTGGAGGTTGTCGGTACCTCCATTGGTTGGGAACAATTCAAGGTCCTCTTTCACGAGAAGTATCTTCCGGAATCAATCATGCACGCCAAGGAAAGGGAGTTCCTCACACTACAACAGGGTACGATGTCAGTCTCGGAGTATACTGGGAGGTTCAACGAGTTGATTAAGTTCTCCCGTTTTCCGTCGAATGATTTGGTTGAGGCCACCAGATGCAGCAGGTACTTGTGTGGGTTGAGGCCTGAGTTACGGAGCGTGGTGATTCCCTTGGAGATTCAGGAGTTCCCCAATTTGGTGGCAAGGTGTTGTGCTCTGGAGAGCGTCCTGGAAGTGATCAAGTACACCGAGACTGAAGAAGTGGTAGCAAGCGCAGACCCACTAGGCCAGAGCTCACAGTCTAGGCGCCAGCCCCGCACCCGTTTTCAGCCTTATGGTCAGTCACCAAGGACCAGGTCTCATCCTCGACCACTGCAGCAGCAGAAGCGCCCAGCCGTAGTAGCACCTCGGGCATTATTCGCCTCACCACCATGTGCCACGTGTGGCAAGCTTCACACTAGGGCTTGTCGCCTCGGTAAGAATGTTTGTTGTCGCTGGAGCCAGTCAGGCCATTATGTCAAGGATTGCAAGTGGATAGGATTCCAACCTTCTTCCTCCTCTAGGCCACAACATCGGGGGCGCGTGTTCACAATAGGTGCAGAGAACGTGGAACAGTCAGATGATCTCATCAGGGGTAAGTGTTTATGTTTTTCTTGTTTAATGTATCACGGTGATGACTAGCCTTAATCATCATTGTTTGGAAACCCATTTAGTGCGTGAGTACGGTGGGAATTGTGTGATGCATGTCTAGGCCTGACGCTAAGCTACTTGTAGTTTTGTTAGGGTCTAGTTGAGGTTAGTTAGGGATAGTCGACCTTAGCTAAGAGTTGACTGCCTTGGCTAGTTAACCATGGATGTTTACTCATCTCTGGTTGATCTTGGCCTCCATATGTTTTCCTGTGTGTTAATCACACCCTTGTTTTGTTTAGAAAACAAAGTGGAAAGTGTTTTCAAAAAGGGTTTTTCATGTTGGCTACAAGACCAGTTTTCAAACTTGTTTTTCGCCCTTGTTTTGGAAAGTATGTTTTGCGAAAATGGTTTCGATAAACGAGAGTGTTCTCGTCACGACCTCTTTCACAGCCACAATGGGATAACTCTTAGGAATGATCATGTCCCTCTAGTTGGACCCTCTTTCCTTTTAGGGATGCCTTACGCCCTCACATATATTGATAGATGTAAGCCTTTACACCTCTAGGTACCCCCTCTCGTACATTAGAACATAAGAGCCCTTACACCACTATTAAATTTCCGTCACTGCCGACTACCAACAACACTCCTTGACCATGTTCTGTCATGTTCCCTCCGAGCTCCCAAAACACTACCCTCCAAGTGCCTTAAGTTGAGAAGGAACCTTCCATAACCATACCGTTCGCACGACCCTAGAGAGACACCACACTCCCTATATATAGCCTACATCTTCTTAGGAAACACTTCAACTACTCACATATGTACCCACACAAACCCTACCACTACAAGCCACCACATATGTCCCAGCTCTACCGAACCTCAGGATCCATTAGTCTCCCGACATCACATGCCATTAGTGAGACCTAATAGAATCCTTGAGAAGCCATGTGAGAGATAGTTTTACCGTACCCCATCATGTCATCATGAGCACATTTCTCCTAGTGGCTTTGGATGTACGTCGGAGATATTTAAACATCTTCTTTTGTTTTATTTTCAAGTGATTGCGAAAGTTTGTTAAAATGACGCTTGGTTTTCAACTTGGGTTTTAGAAAACGATTTCATACCCCATCGACCTTAAGGTACGAAGTTCCTTAAGGCTCTTTTTGCAAACCGTTTAGTTGCGAACTTGAAAATCGTTTTTGTTTTGTTTGAAAATACCTTGGGGATGTCTTACGATGTCAGTTGTAATTATGAGTCGTAGGGTCCAATGTGTTTTCCTAGTTTTGTGGTTATTAAGATTAAGTGTTTTGGGCATGGGTAGATGATTTCTAAAGTAACGATATAATACAAGTTGAAAGAAGTTTTCGAAAGTGATTTTCTTTTATGTCATGTGAAAATGTATGTGATTAAAGGCCGTAGGAGTACAAACAATATGTTTCCATTAGAGTGGATGTGAGAAATCTGAAATCTATTTTGAGAGCATAGAATTTCCTTTGATCGCAAACAAGAAGGTTTTGAGCTTTTATTTAGTTTTTGAAAATTAAATAAACGTGTTTTGAAGTACTAGGGATTGAGAATTAACTTGGGTTTTCGAAAATTCCTAGGATGATGTTTTGAAAATAGAGATGAAGCTTTTTGAGGAGAACATTGATGTTGGATCATGGACCCTAGGAACATAAGGATCAACTTGCCTTGTAAGATTATGGATTCATGCCTTTATCATGGAAAAATGTATTTCGGTTGTTTTTATGTATTTGCAACAGATGTTTTTGTTTCTTGAACTTGTTTTCTGCACGACCTGTTCATTCAGGTTAGCTGCTTGCGTGTGGACCTTCTCTCGAGTCTCCGCGAGGGTAGGAGCTGTTATGTTTTGTGTTGTTTTGTGTTAGAAGTGTCGAATTTTGAGGACGAAAGTCTTTTTAAGGAGGGGAGAAATGTAACACCCCGACTTTTATTAAGTCCTAATTAAGTGAGGTTAAGGGTAATTGACCTTGGTTATGATTTAATTCGGTTTGGGTGGATAAGTTTCTTCTAGTCAAACCCTTATGTGTGACGTGATTTAAGTGTGTATATATGTAATCATTCTATGCTATGTGAATTACGTGTGTAAATTATATGTCATGATAATTATGTGTATTTATGTGAGTGTTCATTGTGTGTGGAAGAGTATATTGGATGCATATATGAGTTTTAATTGGTACTTAGATGATGCATGAGGTTAGGAATGATGATATAAAATATTTATATGAGTTACATGATGTTATTAGATAATGTTAGTGTTATACATTATTATTTAATTTATTTTATTTTATTTTATGTGCCTATATGTGTATTTTAATTTATATTTGAATATTAGAAAAATTATATGAGCATTACAGTATTATTTGGGGGGATTTGGAGTGTTTTAGTAATTTAAGTGACGATGGGCCCACAATGACTCTTGACCTAGTCACTCCCTATATAAACACTAGTAACCCTCTCCAATTGAGAAAAACACTCTCATCCTTCTTTTGAGCCGCCATAGCCATCTTTCTCTCAAGGGCTCCCTAAGTCATTGATACTCCAAACCACGAAACACCCATCAAACCTCACCCAATCCAGAAAATAAATTCATATTCTTAATCCTCTCATCAAGCCGGAGCTTTCTACCGATTCTGTTTCTCCGTTAAGAGTCTCCGGCGTCACCGGGCTAGAGAGAGAGGTTTCCAACGAGAGCAACGTCGGGAAAAAAAGGGTTTCTCTTTGCATTCTACCATTTTGTCTTCAAGAGGTAGGGGTTAGGCATTCTATTTTCATACATATTGATGATGATTTTATGAGATTAATGTGATGGTTGTTTTTCTCATTAGGGATTTTTGTTTATTATTATTATTATTATTATTATTATTGTGATTACGACGTAGATATAGTGCATATATATATATATATATATATATATATATATATATATATGCGTATGGCAATTGGCAGCGGCAGCCGAGCATACTTGAATTTGGTTTTTTTTGGCAGCGTGAATATTACATAAACTTATATATTACTATTACATATATATATATATATATATATATATATATATATATATATATAAATAAAAAGACAGTTTATTAGTATATGTATGTTACTATTACATATTATTATTACATAAACTTATACCTATTAGCATGTATATTAGTTAATAATAGGTAGATAACAGGTAGAAATAATATGATAATGATAGTAATATTAATAGGGAAGATAATAATAAAATATTAACCCTAATAATAATAATAAAAGAATAATACAGTAAGAACAACAACATGTATAATATATGATATATAATGATAATAGTAATAGTAACAATAATAGTATAGAAGACAAGATTGGTGATAAATAAAATATAAGAGTTTACAATATACTTAAGGGTAGAGTACAAAGTATAAGTAAAACTAGAATAAAATATAAGTAAGAAATAATAATAAAGTAAACGAGATCATATGACATGAAAGGTATAGAAGCACTGAGAATAATATTTATAAGTAGTTGTATATCATGTTTATTTGATAAGGAGTTGTATTTATTTATTCTCCATGATGTCAGAGTAAGTGAGTGTATGTGCTATGTTTATTCCATGATGTTAAAGAGTATAAATTGACATGTTTATACCCTTTTATGCTCTGATAATGTATGTTTATGTGAATTATGTGATGAATGTATGTGTTATGTGTTATGTCTGAGACGTCACTGGGTGGCGCATGTATGATGTTAAGACGTCACCGGGTGGCGCGTGGTTAATAAAGACGTCACTGGGTGGCGCGGAGATTACAGAGTAGCCTTCGGCTTGTGATTGAGAGGCTGTAGGAGGGGGTTGGCATCCTCGGCGCTACAGGTCCTTCACTTGCAGTTGGTGAATATCCCCCTCTCCCCATTAGTTTAGGATGAGCTCATGCCTAGGGGTCGGTGCAGCGGAGGTTATAGGAGGGTGGACAGGCCATAAGAGATAATAAAGAGATAAAAGTTATGAAAGTTTATTACAGTAAAGTTTGAGTAAACGTAGTATGATGTATGATTAAGTTTCCCTATATGATTAGATGGCACGTAGAGCACACACACGATTGACATGATTAAGTATGATGTATAAATGATGTAAAATGAACAAGAGGCACTTAGGTAAGTCGTTCCGGGAAAGATGGTTTTAGAACTTATAACTGAAATGGAATTCATTCATGCTACACCTATTTAATTAATAAACCCGGAGCGGCTCCCCTACTGAGTTACTTCCCAGTACTCACCCCACGTTTTTCCCCCCATTTTAGATGATGAGATTCAGCAGGATACAGGAGCGGATGAGGAGCCCGCACAACTTTAGTTTCATGGAGTTCTTTTCGTTTCTAGATTTATCAGTTTCTATTATTACGTTACGGATTACGTTTTCTTTTGGATGTTAGCATTTATTTGTATTTACTCTGAGTCCGGACCTATGTTAGCCGGCAAATACTTATGTTGATGAATTGTATTAGTGGAGTCTTGTGAGTCTCGGTTTTGGGGTTCATGAGATTACACATATTATTATTATTTCCTGCTGTATGTTCTGGGAGACTATGATTTGTTATTTTATTATATTGAGGTTTATTCAGGATTATTAGCTTCCGCACCTATATACGTTGTATAATCTCGCAAGGCCCTTATTTTCTATTCCGCAAACATTTATGAAAATTTCTCCCACGTATTTTCCGCGTATATATATTTTAAATATAAAGATAAAACATGATAACAGGAGGTAACCCTTATGAAATGGACTAAAATGACTTAAGCATTAAGGGCTATCTAGTAGGGTGTTACTGGCACAGAACATAAGAGAGAAATCCACTCTCTAAGAAGAAGGGAATTTGTTTGAAAATGTTATTGATTGCTTGATGAACAACACATACAAATGGAGCTTATTTATACTAGTGTTTGAGGGATACAATAGTCTAATCACATACTTAGATATTTGGTAGAGAGTGGAAGTGTGTGATGTGGAATAAAAGAAGAGTTAGTGGAGAAGAATTAAAGAAGATTAATGGGGGTCCTCCATTGTCCACCACTATCCATGGTGCTTATGGTGCCACCACCACTATCCATGGTGCTTATGGTGTTTCTAGATCATTCTCCCCTTCAGCACTAAACTGTTGTTTGTTTGGTGAAGGGGTCAAATCCAACAGACTTATGGGACGAGTGCCATAAACCACTTCAAAAGGGCATTTTCCTGTAGCTTGATTGGAGGAGTTGTTGTAAGCAAACTCAATCTGTGCAAGGATAAGATCCCACTGCTTCAAATTTTTCCCAACAAAACTCCTAAGAAGATTGCCTAAGATTCTGTTGATTGCTTCTGTTTGCCCATCTGTTTGAGGATGACTAGCACTACTAAATTGTAGTTTAGTACCCATCTTCCTCCATAGAGTCCTCCAAAAGTGGCTGAGAAACTTGACGTCTCGATCGGAAGTGATGGTTTTTGGAATGCCATGAAGACGAACAATTTCTTTGAAATAAAGGTCAGCAATTTGAACATCATCATTGACCTTCTGGCATGGGATGAAATGAGCCATTTTTGAAAACCTGTCTACCACCACCATTATGGAATCCTTTTGTCGTTGAGTTCTTGGAAGTCCAAGGACAAAATCCATGCTAACATCCTCCCAAGGTGCAGATGGAACTGGAAGCGGTAAGTATAACCCTGTATTTTGATTTTTGGCCTTAGCAAAATGACAAACTTTGCACCTTTGAATGTGCTTATTGACATCTCGTTCCAGTCTTGGCCAATAGAAATTTTCTTTGACCAGGGTTACAGTTTTGTCCCGTCCAAAATGACCGGCTAATCCTCCATCATGGGCTTCCCAAATAACACCTTCTCGCAGTGAGCATTGAGGAATGCACAAACAAGACTTCTTGAATAAGAATCCTTCATGCCTGTAATACTCTTGGAAGGGTTGTTGTTCAGTAATACTCCAAAGTTTACTGAAGTCAGGATCATCTTGATATAATTCCTTGATAACATCAAATCCGATAACCTTGGCCTGCAAGGTGTATAGCAAAGCATGTCGCCTGCTGAGGGCATCTGCTACAACATTTTGAACTCCTGCCTTATGCTTGAGCAGAAATGGAAATGATTGAAGGAATTCACTCCATGCAGCATGTCTCCGACTTATCTTTTGCTGAGAGTTCAAGTGCTTAAGGGCCTCATGATCAGAATAAAGAATAAATTCCTTATTCAGCAGGTAGTGGCTCCAATGTTGCAAGGCACGGACAACAGCATAGAACTCTTTGTCATAAGTGGAATATTTGAGTTTAGCATGATTGAGCTTCTCACTAAAAAAAGCTATAGGATGTCCCTCCTGACTCAAAACAGCGCCAATTCCTGTGTTGAAAGCATCACAACAAACCTCGAATACTTGGTCGAAGTTTGGAAGAGTTAGGACTGGTGCCTCAGTTAGGCATTCTTTCAATTTGTCAAAACTTTTTTGGGCATGGTCTGTCCATTGAAACTTTTCTCCTTTGATGCAATCTGTGAGTGGCGCAGCAACAGAACTGAAGTTTCGTATGAACCGCCTATAAAAGGATGCTAATCCATGAAAACTTCTGACATCATGAATAGTTTGTGGAGTTGGCCAGCTCTTGATGGCTTCAATCTTGCCGGGATCAACTTGAATACCTTCAGCAGTGATGATATATCCCAGAAATTGCACCTTAGTGGTTAGGAAGGAACATTTCTTTAAGTTGACATAAAGTTTCTGCTCACGAAGAGTCCGAAACACTTGTCGAATATGCTCTAAATGTTCTTCTTTCCCTTTGCTATAAATCAGAATATCGTCAAAGTAGACGACAACAAACTTGCCAATAAAAGGGCGCAACACCTGATTCATTAGTCGCATGAATGTACTGGGTGCATTGGATAATCCAAAAGGCATCACAGTATATTCATATAAGCCATCTCTTGTTTTGAAAGCCGTCTTCCATTCATCACCTGGCCGAATCCTGATTTGATGATAGCCACTACGAAGATCAATCTTGGAGAAGAGATTAGCTCCGTGCAATTGATCTAACAGATCGTCAAGCCTTGGTATTGGAAATCGATACTTGATTGTGATCTTGTTGACAGCTCGACTATCAATGCACATCCTCCAACTACCATCCTTTTTGGGCACGAGAAGGACAGGTACAGCGCACGGGCTCACATTTTCTTGAATCAACCCTTTTTGAAGTAACTCTTCAACTTGACGTTGAATCTCAGCATGTTCCTTGGGACTCATTCTGTATGCTGGCTTATTTGGAATGACAGACCCAGGAATAAAGTCAATGGCATGTTGGATATCACGCATTGGTGGCAATCCATGAGGAATCTCGTTTGGAACAACATCCAAAAATTCAGCAAGTATTTCTTTTATTTCTGCTGGAAGTGTTGTTTCCCCATTTGCTTCTACCAAGAGCAAAAGACTCGTAATATAAGCTTCTTCTTTTGACACCTTGAATCCTGGTTTAGTAACCAAAGTCACGAGGGGCTTCAGTTCTTTGTTATCACTTCTCAATTCACTTGGTTGCATTGGTGTCAATTTGACTCTTACTCTATCTTTCACAAAAGAGTAAGTGTTGGTATAGCCATCGTGGATGGCACGTCTGTCATATTGCCAAGGTCTTCCAAGTAGAAGGTGGCAAGCATCCATAGGAATCACATCACGCCATGTTTTGTCTTGATATTTCTGGCCAATGGAAAAATTGACAAGGCATCGTTTAGTGACTTTTACCTCGTTTCCCTTGTTAAGCCAATGTAATTTGTAGGGGTGTGGATGTTCTTGGGTTGGTAAATTCAGCTTCTCTACCATATAATTTGACACAACATTTTCGCAGCTTCCACTGTCAATGATAACATCACAAACCTTGCCATGTGCGGTGCAGCGAGTGTGGAAGATATTGCGTCTCAGCCAGGGTTCTTCTTTGGATATGGCAGTATGCAAACTTTGTCTGATCACCAAAGATTCACCTTGATCAGCAGGGATGATTTCCTCATTATACACTGGCTCTTCATCAAACACTGGATCATCATCAAACATTGGTTCCTCATCTTTCTCAAATTGAGCTTCTTCCTCAATAATGGTGACAATTTTGCGGTTTGGGCAATTAGAAGCAATATGTCCAAATCCTTGGCACCTAAAGCATTTGGTCAATTTTGAATTGATCTCTTTTTGAGGTTTTTGTGGGTTGTTATTCGATATGCCAGGTTGGTCCAACACCTTACGATTGTTGGGAAATTTGTCGGTGGAGGGAGATGGTTGAAAGGTTCGCCTTCTTGGTATCTGTTTCTCAATACGAATAGCTAAACGAATAACATCGTCAAGAGTCCAATATTGTTGAAGCTGCACAAGATGGTTGTTCTCTGTGTTCAACCCACTAAGGTAGCGGGCTATAGTTTGTTCTTCCCGTTCTTGAATATCACACTTCATCGTCAATTTTTCAAATTCCCGTGTGTATTCTTCCACAGACATATTCTTCTGGCGAAGGTTCTGCAACTGAATGAAATTGTCTTGATAATAATGCTCAGGCAGAAACTTACGTGTTAGTTCTTTTCGCATCTTTTCCCAAGTACGAATCTTGTCTTTTCCTTCTCTATCACGCTTCTTTTTCAAATTCTCCCACCAAATGGAAGCATGCTTCTTCAATTTGACAGCAATAATTTTTACCTTCTTCTCTTCAGGTATCTCCTTATATTCAAATATTCGCTCCACAGTTTGTAACCAATCAACAAATTCATCTGGTTGGAGCTTCCCCTCAAATTCAGGAATTTCGACCCGAATATCATCATTCTTGAAATTTTGCCTTTGAAAACGATTTCTTCTAGGTGATGAGGCATCACTACTAGAAGCATCATCTTCAGTTACTCTGTGCCTTGCTTCAATTAATGCCTGTTGAGCATTAACAGTTTCTTGCAACTGTTGAATTTGTTGCCTTAATTCTTCCATTTCAATTTCATGTAAAGTTCTCTCATTTTGTCTTCTTGGAGGCATCTTGTTGAAAACTAGTAAGAAGAATGAAGGTTTTTTTTATTTTATTTTTTGTGCTCTTTTTTTTTTTTGCCTTTTTTTTTTTTGCTCTTTTTTTTTTGCTCTTTTTTTTTTTGCTTTTTTTTATCCTAAAAAAAATTATATTGAAAAATATGTAAATTTAAGAAACTATTGGGGTATTTCTGTTATTTCAGAAAAATAATGGGAGATTTCAAAATATTCAAAAAAATTGGGTCAAGTATGTAGTTTAATAGGGTATAGGGGTAGAAATGAAAAATTTTAGAAGTTTTGGGGCATGGGTGTAATTACTGAAGTATGTTGAGATGAGGTGGCACTAGTGACACGTGGCACGCAACTGATGGATGATGTGTCGCTGAGTTGGACAGAATGACTGATGTGGCGGATGACGTGGTCGTCTTCAACCTCTGAATTATGGGAGAATATTCCGGGGAATATTCCGACAGAGGTCGTCTTCTCCGGTGGACTTTCCGGCGAAGGTCGTCTTCTCCGGCGAACTTTCCGACGAAGGTCGTCTTCTCCGGCGAACTTTCCGGCGACTTTCCGATGAGCTCTGGGGCTGCGAAAAACTCTAATCCAAGGTTTTTCGGCCTTCTGAGTTCAATGGCAGTGTCGGTTTTATGAAAAAATGACCAGAAGTATGACTTTTGAAGGTGGCAGCGACTCCTCAACTTAGAACACCCCAAAAAGTGCAGAACTTCTGTTGATTCTTTCACTAAAACTCAAATTCAGGACCTAGAACCAGCTCTGATGCCAAAATGGCACAGAACATAAGAGAGAAATCCACTCTTTAAGAAGAAGGGAATTTGTTTGAAAATGTTATTGATTGCTTGATGAACAACACATACAAATGGAGCTTATTTATACTAGTGTTTGAGGGATACAATAGTCTAATCACATACTTAGATATTTTGTAGAGAGTGGAAGTGTATGTTGTGGAATAAAAGAAGAGTGAGTGGAGAAGAATTAAAGAAGATTAATGGGGGTCCTCCATTGTCCACCACTATCCATGGTGCTTATGGTGCCACCACCACTATCCATGGTGCTTATAGTGTTTCTAGATCAGTTACACTCTGTAAATCGATTACAGAGACCTTGTAATCGATTACTGTAATCGATTACAGAAAATCTGTAACCGATTACAACACTATAATTTCTATAAAAATTAACTGTTTTGACTCTTTATGTGCCCTAACGTGTTCTAGAACTTATATGTATGATATATTTTATTTGTCTATGAATTATGTATGATATTTATGAGCTATATGCATGATTATATGTTGGAATATGTTATGATTCAATGTTGAGATATATGATGTGTTATTATGATGAATACATGATTATCTTATGTTAATGTTAAAGATAAAGACGTCATTGGGTGGCACATAGTTAAAGTTAAAGTATACGTTAAAACACTGTAGCCTTCAGTCACTAATGAAGTTGGTAAGGGAGGGATGGCAACCTCGGTTACTTACTTCATTGGTAAGGGAAGGTGAAACCCCCTCTCCCCGTATGTTTAGGATGAGCTCATGCCTAGGGGCCGGTGATGTGGAGGATATGTACAGGAGGGTGGTAAGCCAAAAATGAACACAAGATAAAGATAAATAACGTTATTCTATGATTACATTCCATGTTGATGTTAGGAGCACTAGTATACTACACAGAGACATTTATGTTTATATGCAATGTTATATGTATTTATAAAATGAGCAAGACGCACTTAGGTAAGACATTCCAGAGAAATATTATTTTCAAGCTTATATCTAAATTGAACTCATTCATTCTTCACCTCTTTTATAATTAAACCCGAGGCGACTTCCTCTACTGAGTTACTTCCCAATACTCACCCTTTTTTTCCAACTTTAGAGGATCAGACTGAGCAGGACATCAGAGCTAGCGAGGAAAAGGAACAGACTTAGATAGATTATATTATAGTTTACATCCCCATTTTATTATTTTACATAAATGTTTTATTTCTTTATTCAAATATTATGGATTTTATATTTCTGCTTTATTTATGTTTTCTGAGCCCGGACCATTGTTAGCCGGCAATTACTTATTTACTTGTATTTATTGTGGAATCTCATGAGTCTTGGTTTTGGGCTCATGGGATGACACTTAATATCTACTTATGTTTTGAAACTTGATGAGAGTTTATTTATATATGACGATACTTATTCAGTATGTGATTATGTGGATTATAATATCGATTATCATATGTGCAAAGCCCTTATTTTTATATCGTAACGAATTGCGATAATTTTACTCCCGCTTATTTTTCGCGTATATTATTTTAAGAGAAACAAGGTATGAAATCAGGACGTGGCCCTTAATAATTTACCTAAGATGACTTAAGCATTAAGGACTAATTACTTGAGGTTTCATAAACCAACAAAATAAAACAAGCTAAACACGAATCACAAAATATAAAACCTGCAACAAAAACAAACAAGTTGTAGAAGAGGCTCACAAGGCAGTAGAAAGAAGCAACATAACATGGGCGCAACAAAACTAGAAGCGCGACAAACCTAAAAGCATAGCACCACAGAAAAACAGGATCATAGCACCGTACCAAAACCAACCCCCCCCCCCCCCCCAAAAGTGCAACAATACCAAAAGCAAAGCAACACAACGCAACGACAAAAGCGCTTCAAAATAGGGGTGCAAACCAACAGGTAGAAGAATATGAACAAACAAAAGCGGCGAAAGGGAGAGGTAGGAAGGGGAATGAGGGGTGAAGAGTGTAGGTGAAAGTGATTAATACGTAATATATTATCATATGCAATGTAACAAATAAATGTGAATTAGGGTTTCAACTTTATTTGTTGGATTTGAATTTCTACAATATTAATAATGTATTATTTCAATATGTTCTTGTTCTTGAAGATTAGCGTCATTGTTACCAAAAATGAATTGAATAATGTTATGTTTGTATATTGATTTATTTATTAAACCTACAATCAGTGAGGATAATATTTTGTGATACCCAATATATGTTCCTAGCCATGTCACCCATGTGGGGCGGTGGCGGGGAGTACCCCCCGTTCCCTGCCCCGCGACTACACCCCTCCCCCCGTCCTCGGCTCCCCGCCCCACTCCCTGCCACGAGAAATTTTTTTCCCCGTCGCCGTTCCCCGCAGTCCCCACGGGGAATTTCCTGTCCATTTTGTTTAAAAGAATTAAAAAAATAAAATAATTTGTTAAAAATTTGTCTAAGGGCTGCAAAGGGGAACCCATTAAATCAAACTAAGAGAACCTTAATTTCAAATTTCAAGTAAGAGGGACTAATCTTGTTTGGTTTATGAGACAGAGACACAGATGGACAAAAATCTGTGTCCATAGACAAAAAAGGCACAGAATTTGTGTCCACTCTAGAAGTGAAGGACTGAGATGGATCGGAATGGACTGGTCCCTTTAATGAAATTTTATGTCCAGTATACCCTCCATTATGTATATCCAAGGTAATTTCAACATTTTTTCAATTTCATTTCATACTAAATATGAAATTGTGTTAACAAATGAATATGTTTGCTTTAAAAAATTAAAACTGTGTTAAGTATGTAAAATTCATAAATTTATATATCATATTGTATTAATATTTTAAATATTTAATGAATAAGAATAATTTTAAATATGTTCAAATTAGATTAAATGAAATCAATATAATTTAAATATTTAGTAAATATACTTAATTTTATGAATTGTTAATAACATGATTTTTTTATTATATTTTTAATATAAAAGAGTAATTATGGTCATTTTTACATGTCTCTATATCTTGTCCACTATTATCAAACACGATACAAAAATATTTTTTGTGTCATGTCCACTGTTACCAAACACCATAGAGAGACACAGTCTGTAACACCCTACTAGATAGCCCTTAATGCTTAAGACATTTTAGGCCATTTCATAAGGGTTACTTCCTGTTATCATAAATATTTTTATAGTCAAAATACATATACGCAGAAAATACGTGGGAGAAATTTTCGTAAATCGTTTGCGGAATATAAAATAAGAGCCTTGCGAAATAATACAACGTATATAGACGTGGGAACAATAATCCTGAATAATACCTCAATATAATTGAAAAAACCATGTAATCTCCCAAAACATACATCAAGAACAATAATAATAATAGTGTTACCTCATGAGCCTAAAACAGTGACTCACAAGACTCCACAAATACAATCCATAAATCAATAATACTTGCCGGCTAACAAAGGTCCGGTCTCAGAAACATAAACTAGAAAATAATCATAAATCCATAGAAGAAACAACTCAAATGTTAATGTCTAATAAATAATGCGGAAGCTAAAACTAAGGCTGCGCGGGCTCCAAGCTCGCTCCATCATCCTGCTGGTACTCATCGTCTAAAAGGGTGAAATAACATGGGGTGAGTACTTGAAAGTAACTCAGTAGGGGAGTCGTCCCGGGTTTAATTAATAAATAAGTGAGCATGAATGGATTCAATTCAGTTATAAGTTCCAAAATGATCTTATCCCGGTACGACTACCTATGTGCGTCTTGTTCCTTTTTAATTAACAGTTATACATAACATAAATGGTCATCAATGTGTGGTGTAATAAGTGCTTGACTATCATATAAATACATAAGGTAAAATAGCATTCTTTGTCTGTAACGTATATCTCATATTCTTTACTTAAATTATTTTGAGTCTTTTAAGCATACTTAGTATGTCTGTGGATCCGTTTCATTAAAGCACGCCCTTTTAGTGCCCGTGGATCATTTACATTGTTTTGGCCTGACCACCCTCCTGTAACCTCCGCATCACCGACCCTAGGTATGAGCTCATCCTATACTATTGGGTAGAGGGGGTAATTCACCTCCCGTTAATGAGTCGTTATAACCGAGGTTGCCAGCCCCCTGTAACGTTCATCACTAACAGAAAGGCTACTCTGTGTGTCTTAACTTCCTTTCTCTTTGCACATTAATCTCTTTACATATCATATTACATAATCAATCATCATGTACATCATATAATCATTTCAAACAGCAAATAAAGTCACATATAATCTATGGAATATTCATGCATATCATTCATACAAGTTGTAGAACACATTAGGGTGCATAAAGGGTCAAAACGGTTCATTTTCGCACAAACAGCAGTGCTGTAATCCCCGAGGTAATCGATTACTGTAATCGATTACAGGACCCTTGTAATCGATTAACAGAGAGCACGCGTTTCTGACGATTGGAAATTCACTTGCTGTAATCGATTACGAACTCGTGGTAATCGATTACAGCGTCGTAAAACACGATTCTAGAGTTCCAAAACACGATTTTCCATAGCCAATGGCAAAAATAATAACCTAGAATCGTTCCAATCATTAGAAAACAAAGCCATACGAAAATCAATCATGAAAATACAATCTAAACACTTTTTAATCGGTGAAAACACTTTTAATTTCAAAACCAATCGGTACAATTTACCCCTTTCATGAACCCTAATGGGAAAAACAACAAGAACATCAATTTCATCAAAAATCATTATCATCATGCATGAAATTCAACATTTAGAATGTCTAAACCCCTACCTCTTAGAAGACAAATGCAAAACTTGATGACAACACTCTAGCCCGACGTTTCCCGTGAATATTCTTCTTCTCTCTAAACCCACGAACGGTCCGGTGACAACGGTGACACTTGATGAAGAAAAGAAACCGGTGGTTTTGTGTATTTCGGTGTGAGGATCAATAATATGTGGTCGGTTTCTTGATTGGGTGAGAATTGGTGGGTGTTTCTTGTTGTGGAGTGGTTATGGCTTGTATGTTTTTGAGAGAGAAACCTATGGAGGCTCAAAGATGGAGAGAGAGGGTTTTATGATGGAAGGAGAGTGGTATTAGGGTTTACACACGTGGTGGCTAGGTTAAACGTGCTCTGGAGTCACCGTGTGGCCCGAACGTCACTTAAACGCGCTGAAAAACGCGTTCTGCGCACATGGTAATCGATTACATCGATTTTGTAATCGATTACACATGGCGAAAACAGCTGTAATCGATTACCACGGGATGGTAATCGATTACTGGGCTATGAAAAAGCTCCAAAACACTTCTAAAACGTCCCGACTCGTACTTTAACATTCGTATATCCTTTTTAACTTTTATATATCATAAAATCACATACTTGGGCACATAAAACACATAGCATACAATACTTTAAGCTAGGAGAAACTTATCCACTCAAATCCAATAAAGTCCCAATTAAGGTCCTTTACCCTTAATTTCTCTTAATTAGGGCTTAATTAAAGATCGGGGTGTTATACAGTCCCTATTTCTTTGTCCATTTGTGTCTCTGTGTCTCTGTCTTCACTGTCTTAGGACAGCTACCAAACGCTACCTTGGAGCTTCGACGACGACAAGGCGAGGTCGGCGAGGCGACGAGGAGGCAGAAGCGAGCCGAGGGAGAGGCAGAAGTGTGAGCAAAAAGAGAGGAGTCGCAACCTGATGCGAGGCAGAAGCGCGAGTAGACGAAGAGTAGAGCGCATTGTGAGGCTGGCGGCTAGTGCGAGGCGAGGCGGTGCTGCTGCGACTGATGCGATGCGAGGCTGATGCGGCTGGTGAGGCGAGGCTGGTGCGACCTCAGAGGTGCGGAGGGAGAAGCGGCGAGCTCAGTGGTGAGGAGGGTAAGGCGGCAGTGGTGCAGTGGTCAGGAGATGAGGCTGATGCAGTGGTGCTAGGGTTAGGAGTTGGAGACTTAGAGCATGAGGGTTAGAGACTTTTGAGTGTTCTGTGTGAATGTGTTCGAGTTGGAGGGAGCGGCTGTTTTAATGTATTATGATTTGTGAATGTTAAAGATTAGGGTTTCATAGGTAGAGGTGTAAAATATAAATTTTGTTTTATTTTATAAAATAAATGTTAATGACTAAAACGTACAAATTGTATAGAATATTAATTTAATTTATAAGGATATTTTCGTAATTACACAAGGGGTCCCCGCGGGGCGGGGGGGATCCCCACCCCCGTTCCCATGTTGGCTACGGGGGAACTTTTTCCCTCATCCCCATCCCCACCAGGAAAAATCCCCCGCCCAACGAGGCCCCATTGGAGCAGTCTTCGCGGGGATCCCCGTTTCGCAGGGAAAATTGACATGCCTATATGTGCCCTCTGGCGGTGATATTGAATTAAAAGGAAGCGAGGAAGAATATGGGTGATGATTTTACCAAGATTTATTAGTAAATTAAAAATTATGTTGTCCTTATTATTATTAAATATTTGAGTAGTGCTACATCTCCATTACAAAATCAGTCACTATCAGCCACCATTTGCAATAATATAATCCAACTTTTTAAAAATACTAATCCAACTTTTAAAAATGTTAGATTAATTTATAACTTTAAAAGTTGGATTAATAGTTTTAAAAAGTTGGATTATTGTATATGGTGGCTGATTTTGTGGTGTATCCAAAACATTTCTCTTTATATTTATCTTATTACCACTATAGTTAGATGATATTTCACATAACACTAAATCTTGAGGTACAACAAATATATAGTCAAAATAGTCAAAAACTCGTTTTGAATATTTTTGGCCCAATAAACTACTTTTGATTCACATGTTAACTACAATACACACATGGTTGAGTTCCTAGTTTAGTTTGTTGGGTGACGTGAAATGAAAAGACTTCACTGACCCTTTTTTTTTATTTTGCTTTCTTATTTCCTATTTAAAAAAAAATTATTCTTTTCTTTTATGGTTGTTTCTAACACACTCAATATTTGCTTAATTTTTA
Source organism: Aeschynomene evenia (assembly GCA_013621005.1). NCBI lineage: Eukaryota > Viridiplantae > Streptophyta > Magnoliopsida > Fabales > Fabaceae > Aeschynomene > Aeschynomene evenia. Next base: position 14,148,459 of record CM024272.1, read on the forward strand.
GTTTTTTATTTTATTTTTTGGTATGCAATAGATTTTACAGTGAATACCCTATTTAGTCCCTCATGATTTGAAAGTGACAAAATAGTCCTCAAAGATTAATTTTATAGGACATTTTAAGTGACAATTTAATCCTTCTGTTAAGTTTATGTTAACTGAGTTACAAACATGTCATAACTTAAGTGATATGTCATACAATGTGTCATACAATGTGTCATACACATTACTGCAACTCAATTAACAGAAACTTAACGGAGGGAGTAAATTCTCATTTAATATGTCCTATAAAATTAATCTTGATAGACTATTTTGTCACTTTAAAATTCCGAGGGACTAAATTGTCCTCAATGTTACTCTTGAGGGACTAAATAAGGTATTTGCTCTAGATTTTATCTAATTGTTCATTATATTGAATTTGATTGTGCATATACAATATAAAATGTTTGCACTCATTTCTATTTTGGTTGTACAATTTTTAAATGTGTATTATGCACATCTAGTATAGTGGTGTGCAATAGTTTTTATTTTAGTTGTGTATTATATTAAATTTGGTTGTGTACTCGTTCCTATTTTTGCTATTCATTTGTTTAAATGTGTGTTTTGTACATCTAGTACACAGTGGAGTCCAATCGTACCTATTTTGATTGTACACAACACATATAAAAAAGAATCGTGCATTTTATTGAATTTGTTTGTGCACATACAATACATGATGATGTATACTCGTTCTTATTTTTATTGTGCATTTTTTCAAATATGTTTTGTGCATATCTAGTACATAGTAGTGTGCAATCATTTCTATTTTGATAGTGCATTTGTTTTTAAATATCACATAAAGTTATAGTCATGCACATCTAGTACATAATAGCATTTTTAAGCCATAATGTTTGACATACAACAGAAATACCTCCAACTAGAATCCAACGTGTTCTATATATAATATGTAATGTGTGTTATATGTATAACACATGTACATATAGCACACATTCCGTATTATGTGTAGCACATGTTGGATACTAGTTGAATATATTTCTGTTGTACGACAAACATTATTGATTTTTAAGTTATGGTTGTGCATATGACTAGAATTAAATTAGTTTGCTTTAAAATAAAAATTACTTCTAATAATATATTTTGAGTTTATGTTATTAAATGTAAATTTTTTATTTTTAACAAAATAAAGTAATAAATTAATGACTAAATACTCAAAATGGTCCTTCAGAAATACATCGCGGGACAAATTAGTCCCTCAGAATTTGAAAGCTCATATTTTGGTCCTTCACATTTAAAAAAAGGGGACAAATTTGTCCTTCCGTACATGTTCGTACAATGGTTTCTTTGAAGTACGGACATGTACGAAAGGACAAATTTGTCCTCTTTTTAAAATGTGAAGGACCAAATTGGACTTTTCAATTCTGAGGGACCAATTTGTCCCGCGATGATATTTTCTGGGGGACTAAAATGGGTATTTAGTCTAAATTAATTGAGGGGTGTAACCCCCAAGTAAATAGCCATTAACGCTTAAGTCATCTTAGGTCATTTATTAAGGGTCACATCCTGATTTCATAGCTTTATCTTTATTTTAAAATATCATACGCGGAAAATACATGAGACTATTTTTTTCAAAACGTTTGCGGAATAGGAAAATAAGGGCCTTGCGTGTATATGCAACGATATTAATAGGCAACATCATATAATACTGAATAATACTCATATAATAAATCAAATCCATCAATACTCCTATACATGACAATCACAAACGAATAGATATTATGTGTAACCCCATGAGTCTAAAACTGAGACTCATGAGACTCCACAATAAAATACATAACCAATATATAATTGTCGGCTAACAAAGGTCCAGACTCAGAAAGCATAATGTAAAATAAATAACCGGGGTAAATACGTAAATCCATGATAATAAAATAACTCAGAAAGAAATGTCGGTAGGGTGTAATTAAAAGCAAAGTCTAGAACTGTGCGGGCTCCTCGCTCGCTCCTTGATCCTGTTGTGACTCATCCTCTAAAATATGTTTAAACGCGTGAGGTGAGTACTTAGAGTAACTCAGTAGAAGAAGCCGCACCGGGTTTGATTACAAAATAAGTGAAGCATGAATGATATTCAATTCACATATAAGTTTAAAACAATATTTTCCCGGAGCGTCTTACCTAAGTGCGTCTTGTTCATTTTATCTTACTCATGACATATAATAAGTAAAACCCTTTTGTGATGTACTAAGTGCTTACTAAACATACATACATATAGGAAAGGCAATATATTGTAGCACAACATTCTGTGCCTGTGAAACATTATATCTTGCATCTTTTAGAGCATAACTATGGTGCATGTGAATCATTAATTATGTTTTTGTCTGCCCACCTTCCTGTGAACCTCCAACTATACCGACCCCTAGGCATGTAGCTCATCCTAAACAAATCGAGAGAGGGGTAATCACTCCCACAGTGAAGTTGTTACAACCGAGGATGCCAACCCCCTGTAACACTCATCACAAGTAGGAAAGCTACTATGTGTCTTAACTTTGTCGTATTCTATATCATAGCATCGTTTCTTAATCATATCACAACATAATCAACCAATCACATCATAACAACAATACATACTCATAATAACACATATATATCATAGACCAATCACATATAACAAGTATATAATGTTAGTGTGAGGAAATTCCAAAGGAATGCCTCTAAGCTATGCTTCCACACCAAGAGGGGGGGTGAATTGATTGTTAAATTTTCTTGAATTTCAAAATTCTTGATTCAATATTCTGCACTTTAAAATTGATCAAGCTTCTCAACTTGTCAAAGATAAGTTTCCAAGGCAAAATATAACATCAAACTCAAGAAATTATTTGTCAAAGTATTATGCAGCGGATTATAATACACAACCAATCAATTCAATTCAAATATGTATCAAGCTTCTGACTATTCACAGATATATTCAATTCACTGAAACAATCCAATTAAAATGATAATATCAAGATATCACAACTAATATCAGAAATATCAATCTTCTGAACTCAAAAGATACAAATACAGTTTCAGAAACATCAATCTTCTGACTTCTGCAGAAATTGAGTTCCAATCTTCTGACTTCTCAACTTGATTCTTTATGCCAATATTATCAAATCAATCAATACAGACTTAAATCAACGTGTAATCATATGATTTAAACCTTTCAAACACTTAAAACGTATAGAAAACAATATCAGAACTATCAATCACAGATTCAACAAATCACAGATTTATCAAGATCAGAAATACAATGTCTCTCACTCTGTTTTCTTAATCTTTTCGATATTGATCTCAGTTCTTGTTTCTTTTATCAAATCAATATGTTTTACACTTGTTAATACATCAAAGATTGATATACCAATTGATTTTAACCACAAAGATTAGAGTAAACCCCAAGTTGGTCCCTGACAATTTTCGCGGTGGACAAGGTAGTCCCTGACATTGAGAAATTGACAAGTTAGTCCCTGACAATTTCAATTTTCGGACAACCGTTAGTCCCTAAGCGTTTTCCGTTATTTCGAGGGACCAATATGGCTTATTTATTAATTGTTAGGGACTAATAAAAGAAATTTAATAAGAATGAATCCTATAAATTATGATATGAACATTGACTCATATTCATTCTAATTATGTATTAATTCCAAGCTACATATAACTACTCCGATAAATATTAAGTCTCTATTTGGATATATTACTATCAAAAAGCAAATATGTTGGGTAATTTTCCAATTGAAAAAGTAACAACATTTTATTACTTTGCTGTAGAAAATAATTACATGCATATAATTATTTGTCGGTAACTATCATGGTTGATTACTTGATTTATATATATAGAGTCGAAGAGGGGTATTATTGATACATACAATAATATTTTGAGTACTAATGTTATATGTATATCATAAACATGTGGATTAATATTCAATATATAGAGTCCTAGACATGCAATCGATACTATAAATTTATTGGCTTATTTTAAGGAGTGAAGTACCAAAAAGGAACACGAAAAATTTTGTTTCTGACAAATCCAACTATCAAAGATGTTTTTGACAAAATAACCCACGGAAATTGGTTAAGTGTGACAAAATGCACCAATCGTGTAATAAAATTTCCTTTGACTCGATTTCACGACTGGTGCATTTTGTCATACTTAAACAATCTTCCAAGGGTTATTTTGTTAAAACCACCTTTGGTGGTTAGATTTGTCGACGATAAAATCTTTCGTGTTCATTTTTGGTACTTCACTCTATTTTAAAAGGATTATATATTCAATAATGTGGATGTTCTCATAGTTTCTGGAAAAATTAAATAATATGTAATTTATATGTATCACAGTCTGTCCAGTTTTTGCTATAACAAACATGTCAGTCATATATATAAACGTACTTGATCATCATGATGAGCTATTGTATGTAACTAATTATTAATTTTTGAATCATATATATACATATATATATTTGTTGCTTTCATTCTCCTCAAACTGTTTAATATCGTATCTTCATTAACATAAACTATATATTTATTGCATCTAGGAAAACTTAATTAAATTCCTATACACTGAACATACTAAAATGTTGTTACTTCTTCGATTGGAAAATTACCCAACATATTTGCTTTTGATAGTAATACATCCAAATAAAGACTTAATATTTACCGGAATAATTATATGTAGCTTGGAATTAATACATAATTAGAATGAATATGAGTCAATGTTCATATCATAATTTATAGTATTCATTCTTATTAAATTTCTTTTATTAGTCCCTAACAATTAATAAATAAGCCATATTAGTCTCTCGAAATAACGGAAACCGTTTAGGGACTAACGGTTGTCCGAAAATTAAAATTGTCAGGGACTAACTTGTCAATTTCTCAATGTCAGGGACTACCTTGTCCACCGCGAAAATTGTGAGGGACCAACTTGGGGGTTTACTCCAAAGATTATTTATTCTATCAAATCTGTAAGTTTCAAAACTCAAACACACAAACTCTGTTTTTGCGTTTTCTTGCTCTGTTTTTTATTTCAGAATTTAAACACAAACCAAAACAAATATATGAACGCAATATGTAAGATGTATGAATGTAAGAGTTAAGGGTAAGAAGATTAAACCAATTTTTATACTGGTTCGGCCATTAATATGCCTAAATCCAGTTATTCAATCTTCAACCGATTGAGTTCCACTAGACAAGTTTTCTTGAACACAGATTACAATCAATTCGATATCTTTTGCAACCTTCTCAGGTTCGACTCTTTGAGAATATCCCCTTCCCAAAGATTTCACTTTCCAGATATCCCCTCTAGAAAGATTTCTGCTCCTAGGATGTACCCTCCAAGAAGACTTTCCCGCCTTGATATCCCCTCAAGGACTTTTCAGCAATCTTGTTCTTGAAACACTTTATTGTGAACCAATTGTTGACAAATTGATTTCAGATTCTTGGTTTCTTCAATCTCAAACTCATTAAGTTTGAATCTTCTTTCTGAAATTTTCTTTTCAGAATTCTTCTTCCTTCTCTTCTCTAATCAGAAGTATCACTTCTGCATCAATCTTTGAGCGCTTTCTTTCTTCTCTTTTCTCTTCTTACTCACAGCCTTTTCTCTCAGATTTTTCTATCTCAGAGAGTTTTCTTTCTTTCTCAGCACATTGCTTTTCTTTCTTTTTCTCTCTCTCAGAGTGTGTGATCGTGTAATATTTGTTCTCCTCTCAATTACAACTTGAGATTCTCTTTTTATAGAGAACTTTTTCAATATAACAACTAATTAATTTTTGGAGGGAAAAGCTATATGGATAACTCTTATCCATTTACAATTTAACTATACCTCCCTATTTAAACATGTACTAATTAAACATACATTTAACTAACTCAGATTTAAATATATCTAAACTTCAGCAATTAAATTTCGTGCATCCTTCTGAAGTTTCATATTTATCTTTCCCATAACTGTTTCAACAAACAACACAGTTCTTTATCCTTCTGAGATTTCCAATCTTCTGACTTTGGATCCCATAAGTCCGATTCTTCTCTAAACCAGCTTCTGAAGCTTCTGAACTTTCCCCGAAGCTTTTGAACTATCTTCTGAAGTGTATTACATATAGAATTACAAAATATAAATCCTAATACACTTTCTAAACCTATAATCTAAGCTTCTTATATCTAAAATACATATTGTTCAATCTTCTGAAGCTATTACAACAAATAACATCTATCTAAACTATTACAGAAGTATCAATCTAATCTTCATAGATAGACTTACATAGTTCTTATGCTAATGTACAATCTTCTGAAACATCTATACATATTTCTTTACAGATTTACAACACCATAAACCTTCTTTACATGAGTTTTGTTATTATCAAAACCAAAATGAGGATTTACATCAACATATAAGTCGTAGAACGCATTAGGGTGCATAAAGGGTCAAAATAGTTAATTTTCGTAAGAAACAGCAGTGCTGTAATCGATTACTATAATCGATTACCAACCCTCTGTAATCGATTAACAGAGGGATGTGTTTTCTCACGATTGGAAATTCACAAGTCGTAATCGATTACGAACCCGCTGTAATCGATTACAACTACGTAAATTCAAATTCTAGGGTTCCAACAAAACACGATTTTCCATAGCCAATGGCCAAAACATTTATCTAGAATCATCCCAATCGTTAGAAAACACAGATACATGGAAATCAATCAGTGAAATACATTTTAAAACACCTTTACATCAATAAAACACTTTCTTTTTGGAATTTAATCGGTAAAACATAACTCTTTCATGAACCCTAATGGGAATAATGATCAACAACAATAATTTAATCAATATACAGCAATATGCACGAAAATACAGAGCAATTAGAATGCCTAGAACCCGTACCTCTTGAAGAAATCCTAAGCAACACGTAGAGGCAACCCTTTTCCTGACAAAACCCTAGTTCTAGCTTTCTCTCTCTAGACCCACGAACGGTGCGGTGAAGAAGATGAATCCTATTGATTAATTGGAATCGATAGAAGGATGTGTTTTTATGTGAGGATTAAGAATATGAACTCGGTTTCTTGATCGGACGAGTTTTGATATGAGTTTCTTGGTATGGAGTGACTATGGCTTTTTTGTTTTAGAGATAGAGAGAGAGAATAATGGAGGCTCAAAAGTGAGGAGAAGGTGTTTCAGATGTTTCTGATGTGTGTGTTAGGGTTTCTCACGTAGTGGCTAGGTTTTGCATGGTTTAGAGTCATCATGAAGCCCAAACGTAACTTAAAACGCACTAAAAAACGCTCACAGCACAAACTTTAATCGATTACCACGGGGCTGTAATCGATTGCAGTCAGCAAAAATGCCCATATATGAAAATCAAATTAAAGGGCTGTAATTGATTACCATTCCATGGTAATCGATTACAGGACCGTGCAGAAGCCCCAAAACACCACTAAAACGTCCCGACTCGTGCTGTAACTTTTTTATATCATTCATAATCTTAAACATCATCAAACACATACATATAAACACATAATTCACATAACACATCATACTTTAACTAGGAGAAACTTATCCACTCAAATCCCATTAAGTTCTAACTAAGGTTCATTACCCTTAATTTTTCTTAATTAGGACTTAATAAAGATCGGGGTGTTACAAGGGACACATGAAAGGAAAAAGTTATTTTATTTAATTAAATGAGAAAAAAAAAAGATGTGAAGAGTCAAATGTAAGAGTAGATGAAAAAAATAAAATTCTAATGAACTTAATGAACATAGCCTAAAACTATATTTTTTACTGCTTTGATTACCAAAATATTGTGCCTCTAGAAAAGTTCATCGTATAATTAGTGAATTAGGTAATTAAGTAGGGTACTCCAACACCTTAAATTTTAGTGGTACGGCAGCATCCACCTATTTTCAAAGCATAACTTTAAGGATACAAATTAACTGTAAGATTCTTTTTATCATTGATTAGGTCATGAAAGCCAGATATTTGATTTCAGATTTACAATCCATTACTCTCCATTCATGCTATAAAAGAGACTACTAATTTGTAAGTAATTATTAAGGTCTTTCATTGCCAACAACAGTACCCAATTAATCATTTAGAATTTCTTTTGCGGTCCTCAGAAGTAATTATTTAGGATTTTTAGGATCTGAAGTAATTTTATATAGGTTAAATAAAATAAAATAAAATTAGCTCGATCTAACAAAGTTGGATCAACGAGAATGTTTTGCTAGACTAGTTCACAAATAAGGCCAAACATAAATTTATTAGGGCCTAAAATAGTTTAGGAGGAATTCATGATTCCCCATCATCATCAACACTTGTGCACCAAGCCTATCATTCCAAGAAAACTGTATTGAGAATAAAAATTTATCTATTTTGCATGATTCATTTTTTAATACATAGTAGAATATAATATGTCAAGTATAGTGGAAAGAGGAAGATAAATTAGTAGTTATTTTTTATTTATATGTCAAAAAATGAGTAGTGCAGAACAAATAAATTTTATTTGTCGACATAAGAAATTCTCTCTAGATGCTTGATAACGTGGTTTTTGCCAATATTTTATGCCCTTAATTTGGATGATTGTATGCAATTCTTTGCTCTATTTTAGCCTTTTATTATACTTAATACAATTTGGAATTTATTTGCACTTAATAGAAATAAAGGCTAAAGTAACAAGTTCTGTAACACCCTAGAAATTAGCCCTTAATGCTTAAGTCATCTTGGGCCAATCATCAAGTGTCACGTCCTGATTTCATAGCTTGTTCCTTTCTTTTAAAATAATATATGCGGAAAATACGTGGGAATTTATTTTCGAAAATACAATATCGTGAAAATAGGGGCAATCGTCAATATATACACGCTAGGTATAACCATACATAATATATCTATGTAATAGATACATGCAATGCAACTCTAACTTTAAACATACATCACAAATATTCCCAAGTACATGAATCATAACAATTATTTAATATAATATACTAAATATATAAATATCGTCGGCTAACAATGGTCCGACTTTAACTAAGGATAAAACACATAGATAATGGAAAATCGTATAAAACAGCGGAAGTTCCACGCGTCGTCGTCTCAGCTACGGGTGTCTTTGACGTTGGTATGACGGCTTCCTCCAGCGGTTGATCTTCTAAGCTCCTTACGAACGGAGGGACCCTCAGGTCCTTCGGCATCCTACCAGAGCTCTCCATCTAGAGATGGTACGGAAATAGGGGTGAGAAACTATAATTTCTCAGTAGGATATGCACACATAAGTGTCATCGTATCCATCTCCGCCACTTCGAGTTTATTATGAAAAATGTGATCATACCTAAAGACTTGTTCAATTTTAAGTTAAAAATTCCTTTAGTCGAAGTGAATGGCTTTTAATCATGATTCTTAATAACATAATAAACATGTTATGCATTGAACATATTCATATTAAAAATTCACATAATAACTCATTCATAAGACAGTTAGTCACATAAACATTTTCATGACTTCTTAGTTCTTTCTTGTCTTTAACTTTACTTTAGCTTTAACTTTAACTTTAACTTTGTTTTACTTTACTTTAACTTTAACTTTAACTTAGTCCATATGGACCTCCCTCAACTTCTTTCTTTCTTGGTAATGAGCTCATACCGTGGCCGTCGCCACCTTGGGTTCCCTTTCGGGAGAGGGGTACTTTTGAGAGTCACCTTCCCTTACCGAAGGATCGTCATCATCTTGGCTAGAATCACCTCCCCTTACCGGAGGATCATCTCTTTACTTTTCTTATAATCTTTAATCATGGGGTACTTTTGAGAGTCACATTCCCTTACCGAAGGATCGTCATCATCTTGGCGAATCACCTCCCCTTACCGGAGGATCATCTCTTTACTTTTCGTATAATCTTTAATTATGGGGTACTTTTGAGAGTCACCTTCCCTTACCGAAGGATCGTCATCATCTTGGCGAATCACCTCCCCTTACCGGAGGATCATCTCTTTACTTTTCTTATAATCTTTAATTATCTTTACTTTAATTATGCATAAACTTGAAATGCAATCATCATCAAACATGTAAAATATACTCTTTAACATCATGAAATAAACATAGCACATACACTTACTTGCTCTGACATCATGGAGAATAAATACATACAACACCTTATCAAATAAACATGATATATAATTACTTCTAAATATTATTCTTAGTACTTCGATACCTTTCATGTAATTTGATCTCGTTTATTTTATTATTATTTCTTACTTTGTACTTTATTCTAGTTTTACTTGTACTTTTTACTCTACCCTCAAGTATCTTGTAAATCCTTATATTTTATTAATCACTAATCTTGTCTTCTATATTATCGTTATTATTATTATCATGTATCAGATATTATCTCATATACTTATATATATCTTATTTAATATTCTATTGTATTGTTCTTAATGTTATAAAGTCAACATAATATCTTATTATCATAGTTACTAATTACTATTATCATATTCCTAAAGTTATAAAGTTAACAACTTAGCTTTATTACCGTCTTATTACTTTAATTTTATTATTAATTATATAGTTTCTTGTTACTCATTCAGTACTAACCATTATACACGCTAATAACACATACCCATTGTTAATAATACTTATTAACTATTTCTAATAATACTTATTTATTATTAACAGTATCTTGCTCTAAGCAAGATAGATCCACAGGCATACTAAGTATGCTTAAAAGACTCAAGATAAATAAGCAAGAGATATAATTTATTATTACAAATAAAGAATGTTACTTTATGCTATATATATATATATATTTTAATATTTGATGGTTAAGCACATAATACAGTACACACGAGTTATTATTTATGTTATTTATGTATGTCTTTAATTTAAAAGGAACAAGATGCACTTAGGTAGTCGTTCCGGAACAAGATTGTTTTGAAACTAATAACTGAAATGAACTCATTCATGCTCACTTATTTAATTAATAAACCCGGAGCGGCTCCCCTACTGAGTTACTTTCAAGTACTCACCCACGCTATTCCAACATTTTAGATGACGAGTACCAGCAGGATGACGGAGCGAGCTTGGAGCCCGCGCAGCCTTAGTTTAGCTTCCGCTTTACATATTATAGATTATGTCTTTTGAGTTACTTCATTCATGGATTATATGTCTCTAATTTATTGTTTATTTCCCTTTACTTTTCATAAGTCCGGACCTATGTTAGCCGACAAGTACTTTTGTTGATGGATTGTATTAGTGGAGTCTTGTGAGTCTCGGTTTTGGGCTCATGAGGTTACACATATTATTACCATTTCCTGATGTATGTTCTGGGAGACTATGATTGCTTATTTTATTATATTGAGATTTATTCAGGATTATTTGCTTCTGGACCTATATACGTCGCATTATTCCGCAAGGCCCTTATTTTCTATTCCGCAAAACATTTATGAAAATTTCTCCCACATATTTTCCGCGTATACATATTTTAAATAAAAATATAAAACATGATAACAGGAGCTAACCCTTATGAAATGGCCTAAAATGACTTAAGCATTAAGGGTTATCTAGTAGGGTGTTATACCCCCCGTTCCTCGCCCCGCGACTACACCCCTCCCCACATCCCCGGCTCCCCGCCCCACTCCTTGCCACGAGGAATTCTTTTTCCCTGTCCCTGTTCCCTGCAGTCCCCGCGGGGAATTTCCTGTCATTTTTTTTAAAAAAATTAAAATAAATAAATAATTTGTTAAAAATTTGTTTAAGGGCTGCACAGGGGAACCCATTAAATCAAACTAAGAGAACCTTAATTTCAAATTTCAAGTAAGAGGGACTAATCTTGTTTGGTTTATGAGACAGAGACACAGATGGACAAAAATCTATGTCCTTAGACAGAAAAGACACAACATTTGTGTCCACTCCAGAAGTGAAGGACTGAGATGGACTGGTCCCTTTAATGAAATTTTATGACCAGTATACCCTCCATTATGTATATCCAATGTAATTTCAACCTTTTTTCAATTTCATTTCATACTAAATATGAAATAGTGTTAACAAATGAATATGTTTGCTTTAAAAAATTAAAATTGTGTTAAGTATGTAAAATTCATAAATTTATATATCATATTGTATTAATATTTTAAATATTTAATGAATAAGAATAATTTTAAATATGTTCAAATTAGATTAAATAAAATCAATATAATTTAAATATTTAGTAAATATACTTAATTTTATGAATTGTTACTAACATGATTTTTTTGTTATATTTTTAATATAAAAGAGTAATTATGGTCATTTTTACATGTCTCTATATCTTGTCCACTATTATTAAACACAATACAAAAATATTTTTCGTGTCATTTCCACTGTTACCAAACACCATAGAGAGACACAGTCCCTTTTGTCTCTGTCCATTTATGTCTCTGTGTCTCTGTCTTCACTGTCTTAGGACAACTACCAAACGCTACCTTGGAGCTCAGGCAACGACAAGGCGAGGCCGGCGAGGCGACGGGGAGGCAGAAGCGCGAGTAGAAGGAGAGGAGTCGCGACCTGATGCGAGGAAAAAGCGCGAGTAGACGAAGAGCAGAGCGCATTGTGAGGCTGGCGGCTGGTGCGAGGCAAGGCGTTGTTGCTACGGCTGATGCGATGCGAGGCTGATGCGGCTGGTGAGGCGAGGCTGGTGCGAGCTCAGTGGTGAGGAGGGCGAAGCGGCGAGCTCAGTGGTGAGGAGGACGAGGCGACAATGGTGCAGTGGTGAGGAGGTGAGGCTGGTGGAGTGGTGCTAGGGTTTGGAGTTGGAAACTTAGAGCATGAGGGTTAGAGACTTTTGAGTGTTCTGTGTGAATGTTTTCGAGTGGGAGGGAGCGACTATTTTAATGAATTGTGATTTGTGAATGTTAAAGATTAGGGTTTCATAGGTAGAGGTGTAAAATATAAAATTTAATTTATTTAATAAAATAAATGTTAAAGACTAAAACGTACAAATTGTATAGAATATTAATTTAATTTATAAGGATATTTTCGTAATTACACATTGTGGGTCCCTGCGGGGCGGGGGGAGAGATCCTCATCCCAGTTCCCACGTTGGCTGCGGGGGAACTTTGTCCCCCATCTCCATCCCCACCGGGAAAATTCCCCGCCCAACGGGGCCCTATCAGAGCAGTCCTTACGGGGATCCCCATTTCGCAGGGAAAATTGACATGCCTATATGTGCCCTCTGGCGGTGATTGAATTAAAAGGAAGCGAGAAAGAATATGGGTGATGATTTTACCAAGATTTATTAGTAAATTAAAAATTATGTTGTCCTTCTTATTATTAAATATTTGAGTAATGCAACATGTCCACTACAAAATCAGTCACTATCAGCCACCATTTGCAATAATATAATCCAACTTTTTAAAAATACTAATCCAACTTTTAAAAATGGATTAATTTATAATTTTAAAAGTTGGATCAATAGTTTTAAAAAGTTGGATTATTATATATGGTGGCTGATTTTGTGGTATATCCAAAATATTTCTCTTTATATTTATCTTATTACCACTATAGTTAGATGATGTTTCACATAACACTAAATCTTTGGGTACAACAAATATACAAATATACAGTCAAAATAGTCAAAAACTCATTTTTGAATATTTTTGGCCCAATAAACTACTTTTGATTCACATGTTAACTACAATACACACATGGTTGAGTTCCTAGTTTAGTTTGTTGGGTGACGTGAAATGAAAAGACTTCACTGACCCTTTTTTTTTATTTTGCTTTCTTATTTCCTATTTAAAAAAAAATTATTCTTTTCTTTTATGGTTGTTTCTAACACACTCAATATTTGCTTAATTTTTAGTTTTTTATTTTATTTTTTGGTATGCAATATATTTTATCTAATTGTTCATTATATTAAATTTGATTGTGCATATACAATATAAAATGTTTGCACTCATTTCTATTTTGGTTGTACAATTTTTAAATGTGTATTATGCACATTTAGTATAGTGGTGTCCAATAGTTTTTATTTTAGTTGTTCATTATATTAAATTTTGTTGTGTACTCGTCCCTATTTTTGCTATGCATTTGTTTAAATGTGTGTTTTGTACATGTCGTACACAGTGGAGTCCAATCGTACCTATTTTGATTGTACACATATAAAAAAGAATTGTGCATTATACTGAATTTGTTTGTGCACATACAATACATGATGATGTATACTTGTTCCTATTTTTGTTGTGCATTTTTTCAAATATGTGTTGTGCATATCTAGTACATAGTAGTGTGTAATCATTTCTATTTTGGTAGTGCATTTGTTTTTAAATATCACATAAAGTTATAGTCATGCACATCTAGTACATAATAGCATTTTTAAACAATAATGTTTGACGTACAACATAAATATGTCCAACTAGAATCCAACGTGTGCTATATGTATAACACACGTACATATAACACACATTGCGTATTGTGTATAGCACACGTTGGATACTAGTTGAATGTATTTCTGTTGTGCGACAAACATTATTGATTTTTAAGTTATGGGTGTGCATATGACTAGAATTAAATTAGTTTGCTTTAAAATAAAAATTACTTCTAATAATAGATTTTGAGTTTATGTTATTAAATGTAAATTTTTTATTTTTAAAATAATAAAGTAATAAATTAATGACTAAATACTCAAAATGGTCCTTCAGAAATACATCGCGGGACAAATTAGTCCCTCGGAATTCGAAAGCCCAATATTGGTCCTTCACATTTAAAAGATAGGACAAATTTGTCCTTCCGTACATGTTCGTACAATGGTTTCTTTGTAGTACGGACATGTACAGAAGGACGAATTTGTCCTCTTTTTGAAATATGAAGGACCAAATTGGACTTTTCAATCTTGAGGGACCAATTTGTCCCGCGATGATATTTCTGGAGGACTAAAATGGGTATTTAGTCTAAATTAATTGAGGGGTGTAACCCCCAAGTAAATAACCCTTAACGCTTAAGTCATCTTAGACCATTTATTAAGGGTCACGTCCTGATTTCATAGCTTTATCTTTATTTTAAAATGTCATACACGGAAAATACATGAGAGTAATTTTTTCAAAACGTTTGCGGAATAGAAAAATAAGGGCCTTGCGTGTATATGCAACGGTATTAATAGCCAACATCATATAATACTGAATAATACTCATATAATAAATCAAATCCATCAATACACCTATACATGACAATCACAAACGAATAGATACTATGTGTAACCCCGTGAGCCTAAAGATGAGACTCATGAGACTCCACAATAAAATACATAACCAATATATAATTGCTGGCTAACAAATGTCCAAACTCAGAAAGGATATCGTAAAATAAATAACTGGGGTAAATACATAAATCCTTGATAATAAAATAACTCAGAAAAAAATGTCGGTAGGGTGTAATTAAAAGCAAAGTCCAGAACTGTGCGGGCTCCTCGCTCGCTCCTTAATCCTGTTGTGACTCATCCTCTAAAAAATGTGTAAAAGCGTGGGGTGAGTACTTAGAGTAACTCAGTAGAGGAAGCCGCCCCGAGTTTAATTACAAAATAAGTGAAGTATGAATGATATTTAATTCACATATAAGTTTAAAACAATCTTTTCCCGGAGCGTCTTACCTAAGTGCGTCTTGTTCATTTTATCTTACTCATATGACATATAATAAGTAAAACCCTTTTGTGATGTACTAAGTGCTTACTAAACATACATACATATAGGACATGCAATATATTATAGCACAACGTTCTGTGCTTGTGAAACATTATATCTTGCATCTTTTAGAGCATAACTTTTGTTCCTGTGGATCCATATTGTTTATAGCACAACTTTTGGTGCCTATGAATCATTAATTATGTTTTGGTCTGCCCACCTTCCTGTGAACCTCCAACTATACCGATCCTTATGCATGAGCTCATCCTAAAGAAATGGGGAGAGGGGGTAATTCACCTCCCACAGTGAAGTTGTTACAATCGAGGATGCCAACCCCCCTGTAACACTCATCACAAGCGGAAAGACTACTATGTGTCTTAACTTTGTCGTATTCTATACCATAGTATCGTTTCTTAAGCATATCACATCATATAATCAACCAATCACATCATAACAACAATACATACTCATAATAACACATATATCATATGTAGACCAATCACATATAACAAGTATATAAGTCGTAGAACGCGTCAGGGTGCATAAAGAGTCAAAACGGTTAATTTTCGTAAGAAACAACAGTGTTGTAATCGATTACTCTAATCGATTACCAACCCTCTGTAATCGATTAACAGAGGGATGTGTTTTCTCACGATTGGAAATTCACAAGTCGTAATCGATTACGAACCCGCTGTAATCGATTACAACTACGTAAATTCAGATTCTAGGGTTCCAACAAAACACGATTTTCCATAGCCAATGGCCAAAACATTGATCTAGAATCATCCCAATCGTTAGAAAACACACATACGTGGATATCAATCAGTGAAATACATTTTAAAACACCTTTACATCAATAAAACACTTTCTTTTTAAACATAACCCTTTCATGAACCCTAATGAGAATAACGATCAACAACAATAATTTAATCAATATACAACAATATGCACAAAAATACAGAGCAATTAGAATGCATAGATCCCCTACCTCTTGAAGAAATCCTAAGCAACACGTAGAGACAACCTTTTTTCTGACGAAACCCTCGTTCTAGCTTTCTCTCTTTAGAACCACAAACGGTGCGGTGAAGAAGATGACTCCTATTGATGAATTGGAATCGATAGAAGAATGCATTTTTGTGTGAGGATTAAGAATATGAACTCGGTTTCTTGATCGGACGAGTTTTGATATGAGTTTCTTGGTATGGAGTGGCTCTGGCTTTTGTGTTTTAGAGAAAGATGGAGAACAATAAAGGCTCAAAAGTGAAGAGAAGGTGTTTCAGATGTTTCTGATGTGTGTGTTAGGGTTACTCACGTGGTGGCTAGGTTTTGCATGGTTTAGAGAGTCATCATGGAGCCCAAACGTAACTTAAAACGCACTAAAAACGCTCACAGTACACACTTTAACCGATTACCACGGGGCTGTAATCGATTACAGTCAACAAAAATCTCCATATATGAAAATCAAATTAAAGGGCTGTAATTTATTACCATGGAATGATAATCGATTACAGGGCCGTGCAGAAGCCCCAAAACACCACTAAAGCGTCCCGACTCGTGCTATAACCTTTACATATCATTCCTAATCTTAAACATCATCAAACATATACATTTAAACACATAATTCACATAACATATCATACTTTAATTAGGAGAAACTTATCCACTCGAATCCCATTAAGTTCTAAGTAAGGTCCATTACCCTTAATTTTTCTTAATTAGGACTTAATAAAGATCATGATGTTACAAGGGGCACATGAAAGGAAAAAGTTATTTTAATTAAATGAGAAAAAAAAGATGTGAAGAGTCAAATGTAGGAGTAGATGAAAAAAATAAAATTCTAACGGACTTAATGAACATAACCTAAAACTATATTTTTTACTGCTTTGATTACCAAAATATTTTGCCTCTAGAAAAGTTCTTCGTATAATTAGTGAATTAGGTAAGTAGGGTACTCCAACACCTTAAATTTTAGTGGTACGGTAACATCCACCTATTTTCAAAGCATAACTTTAAGGATACAAATTAACCATAAGATTCTTTTTATCATTGATTAGGTAATGAAAGCCAGATATTTGATTTCAGATTTACAATCCATATATACTCTCCATACATGCTATAAAAGAGACTACTAATTTGTAAGTAATCATTAAGGTCTTTCATTGCCAACAACAGTACCCAATTAATCATTTAGAATTTCTTTTGCGGTCCTCAGAAGTAATTATTTAGGATTTTTAGGATCTGAAGTAATTTTATATAGGTTAAATAAAATAAAATAAAATTAGCTCGATCTAACCAAGTTGGATCAACCAGAATGTTTTGCTAGACTAGTTCACAAATAAGCCCAAACATAAATTTATTAGGGCCTAAAATAGTTTAGGAGGAATTCATGATTCCCCATCATCATCAACACTTGTGCACCAAGCCTATCATTCCAAGAAAACTGTACTGAGAATAAAAATTTATCTATTTTGCATGATTCATTTTTTAATACATAGTAGAATATAATATGTCAAGTATAGTGGAAAGAGGAAGATAAATTAGTAGTTATTTTCTATTTATATGTCAAAAAAATGAGTAGTGCAGAACAAATAAATTTTATTTGTCGACATAAGAAATTCTCTCTAGATGCTGTTTCATTCTAATGCGCATTAGAAGATTAGTGCTATAAATACAAATCATCATAAGCTTAATAAAACTTGCAAGAAACAATAATTTTAACCAATCAATGGTAAATTATGGTAGTCAATTATCATGTTTATCTAATTATGAGATAAGCATTTTTTATTTCAAAACCATAGGATGCTAATTTAGACATAAATTTATGAAGCAAAAGTCAAATTTGAATTATTGCAAGACTACTTAATAATAAGCATGCTATAATTTCAGTCCAACTTGCGTGCGTAATGCTAATGCATGCACGCATGGATGAAGTTTACTTTTGTTTAATCATCCGTACAATCCTATTCTAAAGTTTTTTTTTTTTTTTGTAGGTATTCTAAATTTTATTAATACTATAGCTTGGTGTATATGGATGAAGTGTCATTTATAATGACTTAAACAATTCTTTTATCTTAAAGCTAAATTTCAAATATTTTTGAGTTAGGTCCAATCCATTTGTATTATGTAATGTGTTAACGAAGTCGATTCTAATTTTCATATTAGACTAGCTTTAATTTTGAAATTTTTTATACAGTATGAAAAAGTACAGGGGATATATATATATATATATATATATATATATATATATATATATCAACTATACAAGGGATCAGTAGCTATCTATATCATCAGTTCATTAAGCTTTCATATTTTATTGAAATAAGCAAAAATCATTATTAAAAATGTTACAATTAATCAATAACAAATCAAATTCAATATGTATTGCAATTAGAAATAATTAAAAATAATGAATATTTAATATAAAATTGAATTAAAAGTATTAAATAGTTCATTCATAAAATTTATTTATACATTTATAGTTAAACAGATAATAAAAATAATTATTTTTAATTAATTTTTTATTTAAGAATAAAACTGCTTATAATAATTAAGATGGAAAAATGATACCTTTACTTCTTATGCAATGATATTGGCTTGTTTGGATGTTATTATTAAAATATTTTTTAATTGATCTTTTTAATTAAGATCTTTTAAAGAAGTAAAGGTAATTTAATTTTACATTTGGATACAAAATTAATTTATATTTGGATGTAATATAAAAATATTTTTATTTAATCATAAACATTTTTTTATGTTATACAAATTTTTTTTTTAGAAAATGAAAATTACAACTTCTGAAAAAAAAAATTTTATTTTTTCTAGAAATTATATTTTTACTTAAAATTAACACTTAAACATATTAACAAATTCAATAGAATCTTTTCTTTAATTAAAAAAGATCTTATTTTAATTAAATAATAGCATCCAACAAGTACATTGTATTACACACTGCATAGTAAAATTTTGGGTTATATTTATATGATCATATCTTATATATATTATTTAATTTACCAGAAAATCTTATATTATTTAGCGCACTTAAGCGGCAAAATATATGTACATGGTCTTGTTATTTGGGGGACAATAATATCAATCTATTTACAGCCAATAAATCCAAAATATTTTGATATATTATAATGTATTTATGAATGCAGATCACTTTCTATTTATAAATAATGTTTATTTTTCTTCAGTTTTATATGTCTATATTTGATATGTTTTAATAGAGTTTAAGTTAATTAATTCAGATTTTGTAATTATTCTTAGTTGATAGTTTCTTAGAGTTAGTTTAAAGCTGTTGTTATTTCCGGCCTAATTCTTTCATGTATATAAACTACATTGTACTGCATTTTCAGTTGATGGAGAATCATTTTTTCATTTGATCTCTCACACTATAAGATGGTATCAGAAGAATTCTCTCCAAAAATTTCATTCTGATGAAATTTCTTTTTCGTTTTTGCATCTCTTCTTTCTTTTTCTTCTTGATTCCTTCATTCCTCTTCGATGAAACATGACGAATGCTCATGTTGATCCTTGGTTTCTCGCTCCAGCCGATCAACCCAGATTGGTGCTTGTTTCTCAACCTCTCACTGAGGATAATTACCACTCATGGAGTCGTGCCATGCGAATGGATTTGAACGGAAAAAGGAAATTCGGATTCGTCAATGGAAGCATCGAGAAGTCTGATCCAGATGATGATCCCGATCTGTTAGAGCAGTGACAATGTATCAATGACATCATGAGTTCTTGGATCTTGAACTCTGTTTCCAAAGAGATTGATGCATCTCTTGTTTATGCCGATTCAGCAGCGGAGTTATGGTCTGACTTGTGTGATCGTTTTCAGCATGGCAATGGTCCTCAGATTTTTGAGCTCAAGTGTAAATTGCTTACTCTTCGTCAAGGATCTTTGACGATCTCTCAATACTACACCAAATTCAAGATACTTTGGGAAGAATATATTATGTTATTTTCGCCTCGCTATCTCATGTGATTGTGGAAGAGCATGCCCTCTTCAAGATTTCCTTCATTTTGAATATGTTTATTGTTTTCTGATGGGATTAGATGATTCTTTCTCTCAGATTCGAGGTCTGATACTATTGATGGAACCTCTTCCTTCGATTTTGAAGGTTCTTGCTCTTGTTTCTCAAGAGGAGAAATAGAGATTTGTGACTTCTTTCAGTCAATCTCAAACTCAAGTTGCATTCAGTGTTCAACATTCCTCTTCTTCGAAAGGAAATGGTGATTCGAAAATGAAAAATGGAAAAAAAAAGTGAAGGTGTATTTGTGCACGAAAAGGGGGGTTGAATCGTGCTAGTTTTAAAAAAATTACTTCTTAAAACATTTCTTAGGAAGCTGTTTTACTCAGAAAGAGTGTTTGAGAGTTTGCAGCGGAATGAGCTTTTTGAGAAAGTTAATGTTCTGAGAACTTTATCTTTCTGAGAGATTTAAGAAAATAATTTGAGTTTGATGTTTCTTAACCGCTTTTTGATTTTAACTTAAGCAATTTTAACAATTGAGTTAAAGTTAAGATCGTGTTTGAAGTTTTCTCGATGATAAATGTAAATGAGAGTTTAAGGGAGAAAAGCTTAACACAAGAGAATTTTTATACTGGTTCAGTTTTAACTAACCTACTCCAGTCCTCAACCTTCAGTTGAGAGTTCCGTTGGATATTCTTCTTAATGTGCCTTCCCAGACAACCTTGCCTTTAACACATAAAGGACTTCCACCACTTCACAACCCAAGTGGATTTTCCTTGCCTCTACTTGAGGACTTCCTTGCCTTAACAATTGAGGACTTTCACTTGCCCTACACGAGGACTTAACTTGCCTTAAACAATTAAGGACTTAAATTGCCTTAAAACAATTAAGGACTTAACTGCCTTCAAACAGCGAAGGACTTAGAGTTTTTCGAATAAAGTTTGATTTCGAAAACAACTACTAAGATTAAGATACAGACTTAATTTTCTCTTAGTAGACTTCTAGATTTAACTTACAAACATAAGAATTTACACCAATACAAAGCTAGAAGATCTTTTGCAAAGTATGAAGAACAACTTAAGCTAAGTTGTCTTTCTGAGAAAGTTCTTTGTTTTCACAAAAATGATTTCAATTCAGCAGAGTTTTTTCACGTTTAATTAAGAGTTTTGAGCGCAAGAATTTCGTCACAATGCTCTGCAATTGAACTCATATATATATAGGCGTTAAAGAGCTGGGAAAACAGAGCTTTCACTTTGCTGATGTGGCTGTGTCCTTCTCATAACGGCTCCCTGCTACAGTCAGCGCGAAATGAGGAACTTTTCAAAGGTGCACAGTGCGCGTGTTCTCACTTCCTTGGCTTGTTGTAGCTAGCTTTCTGAGAGTGAATGCGAATCCATTGAGTGTAGGGACATGGTTGCTTCTGAGTCCACCTTTCTGAGAGTTGTACGGACTTCTGAGGCAAACCTTCTGAGGGAAGACCCTTCTGAGAACCACCAGTCGTTGAGGTCTTCTAAGGCGACAGTGTTCTTTCCTCAGAAACACATTTTCACCTTTTGCGTTTCTTGATCATCCTTTCTGATGTCTTTCACGCTATGATTTCATTATTTAATCTTGAGGCTACTTGTTGTATGTTTTTTTCTTACTCATGTAGTGCACTAATTTTAAGCTTTCTGAGACACTTAGCACACATATTAGCAATACCTTAAGTAAAATTTTTATACTTAT
This sequence comes from Aeschynomene evenia, assembly GCA_013621005.1. NCBI lineage: Eukaryota > Viridiplantae > Streptophyta > Magnoliopsida > Fabales > Fabaceae > Aeschynomene > Aeschynomene evenia. Next base: position 14,170,813 of record CM024272.1, read on the forward strand.
GGCTTACTTTGTTATCATTAAAACATATATATCACTAAAAGAAATATGTTAATTTCTCTTAGAAGGGTTCTGGAGCTTACAATCTTCCCCTTTTTGATGATAACAACTTAAGTCTTAAGATAATAATTTTGCTTAAGTTCTTAAGTGTTTCTGAGTAAGTTCATTACTTATTCAGAATGCACTTTTGCTTTCTTATAAATTAACATTGCTTTCTGAGAGAAGGCATTGTTATTTTTCTTAGAAGGCTTTGATAATCCACAGTTAAGATATGCATTGTATGAACACTGATTTGATTATCAAGTATTTAGCATGTATTTCTTGATGAATATGATATGAATTGTAGAAGTACCAAGCTACTAAAAACACGAGATGCCAAAAACGAGAATGATTTTTCATTAATTTCAAATGATGTTTACAAAATTTTTGTCTCCCCCTAAATTTGTTACTCCCCCTAAGTCCTAGGCCTAATGCTTACATAGCCAAAGTAAAAATATTATCGTTGTTCTACTCCCCCTTTGTTACATCAAAAAGGGTGGCTAATATAAACGCCATCACAGACTTAGAACTATTGCTTCCTAGCCATATAGTGAAGGAGCTTGCATATCTCCATCAGAATCTCAGCTTGACCCGCATTTGGAGGGCATTCTGGAGGTATCTCATATGAAGAGGTAGAGAGCTGTTGCGAAGTGGAGGGTTGAGTCGGAGGAGGACGAGAGACTTCAGCCTCAAGTACAGCATCCACGATATCCCTCTTTTGACATGCAGGAGTTGGATCATCTTCTTGGACAACTACTTCTTCTATAACAGCGACTTCAGTTGAAGGCTGCATCTGAGTATCCTCAGAAGCTGGAATCATCTCCAAGTCTAAATGTTGTGCAACTGATGGTTGCTCCATCATTCCCGAATTCTGACCATCCTCCAAGAGATTGAAGGTGGAGATTTGTTGATGAATTGCTTCAATCACCTTTGTCTTCTCAGAACGACCCAGAAAAGATAAAAAATGCACAGATGGTGGAGTCATTACCATCCTACCCAGCTAAAAGCCGGAGCCGATCATAGAGTCTGTTAGGGAGAATGTTGGAACAGGTTGATCGAAGAGGGGAGGAGGAATCTCAGTCACGTCAAAGTGACGAACCTGGAGTTCTTTCTGAGAGTCTTTCTCAGACTGAGTCCCTTCTAAGGAACTTGTGGTAACAAACGTCTCTGAGACATGAGTAGCGTCAGTAGCCACCTCTGAGCTGAGCCCAGTGCTGGTAGTTACTACCACTTTAACATGTGTTGAGACATGAGTTTCCTCAGGTTCTTTAGGAGTCTCAGAAGACATTTGACCAACATCAGAAGTTGGTTCCTTCTGAGATGAAGAGGGTGGAATTTCTTGATGTTCCTCTTCTTGGATCTTCTCAGCATCCTGCTGAGATTGGGGTGGTGAGGGTGGAGGATTTGCAGCATCAGCTACATTTGTTACAGAAGGTTGATCAATCACCTTCTGGACTTCCAGCATCTTCTGAGCCAAGGACTCAGCATCCCCACCAGCGGCCTCAGTTGTGGTCGCTTCAGAAAGATCCGCCATAGAAGCTTCAGGTTGCTTCTTTTTAAGCTCCTTCTTTGAGCTCCCAGCATCTGGGGTGCGGTGTTCCACCCTGAATCTTGATACATCTTCCTCGGAGGAGGAGTCAGCAGTGTTGCCTCCAAGCCCCTGAACATCTTCTCGGGGAGGAGAGACGTTCCCAGAGGGGGAGGAGTGATGAGAGGCTTCCTTCTCATCTTCAGCAGTGATGGCAGCAGCAGCAGTGGTGGCAGTAGCAGCAGAAGTGACTGCTATAAGTTCTCTACCCGACACCTTAGGCGGGCTCTGTTTCTGAGTGGTTTTAAGACCCACTCCTTTGTGTGTTTTTCCCTTATAGTTCAAGGAAGGAAGGAGTTTAGTTTTAAAATTAGTGGGTATAAAACCAGAAACAGGTTTTGAAAAAAAAATAGACGAAGAAGAAGATTTAAGAAACGAAGGTGGAGTTTTAGAGTAAGCTTTTACCAATCGACCGCGCTTTCGTTTGCTTTCGATTGGGACATCTAGAACTTTGAGAGTATGAGAGGTTTTCCTCTTTCTCACAAGAGGCTGATCAGATGTGGTCTCCTCAGAATCTTTAGCCTCCTTAGGTTCCTTCTAAGGACTCTTCTGAGGCTCCTCAGAAGCCATGCTTCTGGTAATCCTTGTAGGAGAGGGATGGACTACCTTCGTCTTCTTTTTCCCTTCCGAAGGGTCAGCTTCCTTGCCCTTTCCTTTGTCTGCCTTAGAAGGCCTTTTGGAGCTGGCAGCAGCCTTAGAAGGCTTTGCTTCCTCCTTCTTCTTAGGTGCCCCTGATTCTGGTACCTTCTTCTTCTTGATATTGTTTAAAGTGACCATGGAGAATTTGCTGTTTTTGAAGACGTATTCATAGTCTTCTAGAGGGAAGGAAAGATGATTGAAGATTTTTGTCAGAAGGCTTCCATACGGTAGACTTGTAAGAGCCCTCTTGGGATGCGCCTGATGCATCATTTAGTTGATCATCATCTTGCCGAAATCCACCTTATCTTTCTTCAACAGATGATATAGCAAGCAGGCATCCATCGTGGTGATGTTTCCCATATCTCCAAGACGTGCGAGAAGAGTATGTTGCACGATTGAGAAGACAATCCGTGCTTCTTGAGTGAGGTGAGGTACCTTCACAGCTTTGAGGGGTAGATCACCACTTCCAGTGAGGAGCGTCACCACTTCTTCTTCAGAATCACCCACTTCCTTGAACCAATCAGGGTCATCAGTTATAACGGCTCCACCATTTAGCGTCTTGAAGACTTGGTTGATGTTAGTAGAAGAGAAGCGAATTTTGTGTTCAGCTACCAAGCTCTTCACGCCCTTATTGGTAGATCTTTCTATCTGAGAATAGAAAGCTCTGACCAAATTTGGGTAGCATACATCTTCCGAACACATCATCTCCGGCCACCCAGGTTGGTGAAGAAAAGTAAGTTGAAGCTCGTCCACTTGGTTGTAGACATTCAAAGGAAGAACCCTGCCCATGGCCAAGTTACTAGGATGGTGGGTTTTCTTGAAAAGTGATTGCATCTCTTCATCCTCATATAGGATATCTTCAGTGACTTCCTCCAATTTGTTCCTCATCATTCCTTTGATTTCTCCAGTAGTGGCCATTTGAGAGAGAAGAAAAATATTAAGTTTCGAGAAGATGGGGAAGGATAAGCAGAGATGAGACCAGAGAGCAAGGAGAAGAGAGAGTGAGAGAATGATCAAGGCAAGAAGATTGGGAGTCGAGAAGGGAATTTGACAGAGTTTTGGTAGAGTTCAGAAAGCAAAGTGCTCGAATGGAGCATTGCTTTGCGTATTTATAGCATTAGCTAGTAACTAACTGTTGCCAACACTTAGCCAAAAGTTACCGTTGGTAACTAATTCTCGGAGGGTATCCTTCTGAGAGAAGTGATCCTTCTGAGAAAATGCACCTTCTGAACAAAAATTTTCAGAAGGCTTCCTTTCTGAGAGGAAAGTCTTCTAAGAGTAAATTTTCTCAGTGTGAGTTTTTCACTTATGTTGGCTCAGAAGCTTAGTTCCAATTTTTGGTGTCTCAAATTCTAGACTTAGGACTAAGGGGAGTTTCTAAGGAAATATTTTTCAAAATTGAAACACTTAGAACCGTCTTAGATTCAGAAGCCCTTTCAGAACTTTAAAACGATCCTCGGGTAAAGGCTTTGTAAATATATCTGAGATTTGATCTTCAGTATTCACAAATTTGATTTCAAAATCTCCTTTTTGCACATGATCCCGAATGAAATGATGTTTTATATCTATGTGCTTGGATCGTGAATGTTGAATAGGATTCTTAGCTAAATTGATTGTGCTAGTATTATCACAATATATAGGGATTTTTCATACCTTAGCTGATAATCACGCAATTGGTTCCTTATCCAAAGCATCTGAGTGCAGCAATTTGCTGCAGACACATACTCAGCTTCTTGCATGACCAAGTGATGAGGCATTTTCCGAAGAAACAGCAGTATCCACTTGTGCCCTTTCGATAGATTCTGTCTCCAGCGTAATCAGCATCACAATATCCTACAACATCAGACGAGCAATCTTTCTGGTACCAAAGACCAAGATTAGTAGTTCCGATTAGATAACGTAGAATTCTTTTAACAGTAGTTAAATGTGATTGCTTGGGCTTGGATTGAAATCTAACATAGATACCAACGCTTAGTTGGATATCAGGTCTAGAAGCAGTGAGATAGAGAAGAGAGCCAATCATGCCACGATAATTGCTTTCTGAGACTTTCTCACCATCTTCATCCAAATCAAATACTTGAGAAGGATGCATGGGAGTGCTCATAGGCTTGGCCTTATCCATCAGAAACTTCCTCAGAAGTTCTTTGGTGTACTTCTCTTGATGTATAAACGTCCCTTCTGACTCTTGCTTGATTTGCAATTCTAGAAAGAATTTAAGTTCTCCCATCATGCTCATCTCGAATTCACCTTGCATAAGCTTGGAGAATTCTTTGCAAAGGCGTTCGTTGGTTGCACCAAAAATTATGTCGTCGACATAAATTTGGACAATTAGGAAGCCAGAGTCTTCTGAGAGAGTGAACAGTGTTGTGTCAACTTTCCCTCTAGAGAATCTGTTTTTAATCAAGAAAGAGCTCAATCTATCATACTAAGCTCTGGGAGCTTGTTTTAGACCGTAAAGAGCCTTTGTAAGCTTAAATACGTGTTCTGGGAATGCATCATTCACAAACCCAGGAGATTGTTTTACATAAACTTCCTCAGAAAAGTACCCATTTAAGAAGGCGGATTTTACATCCATTTGATACAGTTTGAAACCTTTATGTGCAGCAAAAGCTAGCAACATTCTAATGGATTCCAATCTTGCGACTGGGGCGAAGGTTTCATCATAATCAATTCCTTCTTGTTGGTTGTACCCTTGAGCAACCAATCTGGCTTTATTTCTCAAGACTTGACCATTTTCATCAAGTTTGTTTCGAAACACCCATTTTGTCCCAATCACACTCTTGCCTTTGGGTTTCTGAGTTAATTTCCAAACTTGATTTCTCTCGAATTGGTCTAGTTCTTCCTGCATGGCACTTACCCAGCTAGGATCATTTAATGCTTCTTGTATGGATTCTGGTTCAAATTCAGAAACCATAGCAAGGTTAGTGTAGTTCCTTCTGGTTTTCACGCCTTGATCAGGGTTACCTAATACCTTATTCTGAGAGACGTGTTTCAAGTCTCTTGAACCTTTTTGCCCCTTAGGGATAGGATTCTGAGAAAATGGTGCAGAAGGTTCTCCTTCTGAGTCATCAGAAGCTTGTCTTTCTAAGGATCTAGATGCCATTTGAATTGGAGAGGTAGATTCATCAGGTTCTGGAGCTTCAATGATGTCTTTAGATTTCTCTCTAGATGGAGATGAGTTTTCCATTGGTTGAAAATCACTCTCATCATTTATAAGAATTTTTCTTTTGGTTTTCTCAGAAGAGATGTTAAGTTTTTCAAACTCTTCTTCTAAGTTAATGCCTTTCTGAGACAAATCCTTACTGAGTTCTTTGAACTTAATATGGTTTGTCTCTTCAACACATTTGCTTCCCTTGTTGTATACTCTATATGCTTTAGAGACAGAGGAGTATCCTAGGAAGGTTCCATCATCGGATTTTGGATCAAACTTAGAGAGTTTGTCCCTTGTGTTGAGAATAAAACAAGAAGAACCAAATACATGAAAGTATGAAATGTTGGGTATTTTATTCTTCCAAAGCTCATAAGGAGTCTTTTTCAGAATTGGTCTCAGAAAGATGCGATTCTGAATATAGCATGAGGTATTTACAACCTCAGCCTAGAAACCTTTGGAAAGTCCACTTTCTAAGAGCATTGTTCTAGCCATCTCTTGAAGGCTTCGATTCTTTCTCTCAGCCACTCCATTTTGTTGAGGATTTCTGGGAGATGAGAATTCGTGAGCAATGCCCAAGTTTTCGCAAAATTTTTCGAAAGCGTGATTCTCAAATTCTCCTCCATGATCAGATCGTATGGTGTGAATGTGAGAGTCTTTTTCAATAGAAACTCTTTTTGCAAAGGCTTTGAATTTTTCAAAAGTTTCTTCCTTAGAAGCCAGAAAGAATACCCATGTAAATCTGGAATAATCATCCACTATGACAAGACCATAGCGTTTTCCAGAGAGGGAAGCCGTTCTAGTTGGTCCAAAGAGATCCATGTGAAGTAGCTCAAGTGGTTTCTGAGTAGAGATATCACTTTTGCTAGGAAAAGAAGCCTTGGTTTGTTTTCCCTTTTCACAGAAGTCGCAAGTAGCATCCTTCTGATACTTAATGTTGGGAAGACCCTTCACAAGTCCTTTCTGAGAGAGCTCAGAAAGAAGCTTCATGTGGGTGTGACCAAGTTTCTTATGCCAAAGTCATTTGTCTTCTTGGACAGAGACAAGGTATTTCACATTTTGATCCTTCAAATCATCTAGATGGATAACATAGATGTTACCAACTCGTTTTCCTTCCAGAACGATCTTGCCGTCAGTGAGATTAATCACATGACAGTATTTGGCATAAAACTCAACCTTTAAGCCTTTGTCACAAAATTGACTAATTCTTAACAGATTGTGAGTTAAACCATCAACTAAGAGTACATCAGAGATTTGGTGAGAGTTATCCTTACCAACATCTCCTATAGCAGTGTCTCTTCCCTTGGCCCCATCACCAAAGCGCACGGTTCCGCCTTTCTTGGACTTAAGGTTTCTGAACCAATGCTTGCTTCCGGTCATGTGCCTCGAGCAGCCACTGTCCAGGTACCACTGCTCATCTTGATGGTGGAGCAGCGCTTGTTGATGTACCTACAGACACAAAGTTAATGGGTTTAAGTACCAATGTTTTGTTGGGTCCTTGCTTGTTAGCTTTCTTGGCTTTTTGTCTTTTCTTTTTAGAAGGGTTGTGGTTCTGAGACTCAGAAAATTTTTCTTTGCCCTTTTTAGAAACCTTGACTTTCTGAGAATCCTTACTCTTCTGAGAAGAGTTAGTCTTCTTAGAAGGCTTTGCCTTCTGAGTTTTCTTCTTAGCCTTCTGCGGCTTAGAGATTTTACCCTTTTCTAGCATTGGGCATTTCTCAGAACCATGACCATTTTTAAAACAAATTATACAGATTCGATCTGTTTTAGTCAAAGATGGATCAAGATCAGATGGCTCAAATATTTCTTCATAACCCAAGCCGTTTTTGTCTTTGTAGGGTCTTTGACCCCCAAGCAAAAGGATTAGCATCTTTTCTCCTTTTACCATTTTGACCAAATCAAAGGTCAGAAGTTCGTTAGTCTTTTGTAACTCGATCATGGCCTTTTCAGCCTTTTCTACTGTTACAGAAGACATGGTTTCCAAAGCTTGATAGAGATTGTATCCTTCAAGATATCTATTTTTAAAATCATCTCTTTCAAGTTTTAGATCCTTAACTTCTTGAGTTAGTTTCACATTTTCAGCTTCTACAGTTTTAAGAGATTTTTTAAGAGAGCTGAATTTGTTAGCTAACTCGTTTAAGTCTTTCAGAAGATCATAATAGAGTTCTGAAAGCTCATCGTAAGAGTAAGAGAGAGGAGGGGAGTTTGGCACCTCTTTCGATTCTGATTCTGTTTCTAGAACATAGTCATCATCGGCCATGAAGCATACATTAACTTCTTTATCACTAGCATGCTCAGAGGTTTCTCCTTCTGAATCACTCCACGTAGCTGCCATAGCCTTCTTCTTCTTTTTGGGGATGAATTTCTTCTTCCCTTTGTTCTGAGGGCACTCCGTTCTGAAGTGGCCCTTTTCTCCATAGCCATAGCAAGTGGCTTCTAAAGACTTTAGCTTTCCTTTCTTGGGAGTAATCTCCTTCCCTTTGCTTGGTCTTCTTTTCCAAGCTTTCTTCATTTTTCTGACCAAGAGGGAGATATCATCATCCTCAGATTCTGAGTCTTGTTCATCATCAGACTCAGAAACTTCTTCGGCCTTGAGGGCTTTAGAAGGCCTTCTAAGGTTTGGAGGATGAAGATGGTCCACCAAGCAATCCTTCTAGCTCTATCTCGTGTGTTATGAGAGAGCCAAACAATACATCTAAACCCAGCTGGTTCAGATCTTTAGCTTCCTGGATTGCAGTGACTTTTGGCCGCCATCTTGAGGAGAAGCTTCTCAGGATTTTTCTTACTATCTCAGCATTGGGTTAAGTCTTCCCCAAGACTTTTAGCTGATTGATGATATGAAGAAAACGAATTGACATACTGTCAATTGTTTCATCCTGTTGCATGCTGAAGGATTCGTATTTGTACAAGCATGGAGATCTTGGTCTCCTTGACTTCATCATTTCCTTTGTGTAGCATGTGTAGTCTTTCCCATATCTCCTGTGTCGTATCACACGACACAATCTTGTCGTATTCTACTTTGGGCAGTGCACACAGAAGAATGTACTTTGCTTTTGAAGTTTAACTGGATCTTCTCCTTCATGTCCTGAGTCCATTCATCCTTGGGGAGTCGTCTTGTGTAAGTCCTGGGTGCTGGAGGTGCTGCTCCTTCCTCTGCATCAGCCGCAACAACAGCTTGTTCTGTTATTGTTTGTAAAGACTGATAATCTCCATTCTCGATCCTATCCAACAGATCGAGACTGGTATGTTTGATGAATAGGGTCATCCTGTCACGCCAGTAATCAAAGCTATCTCCAAGAAACATTGGAGGTCTGTTTATTGAGGCCCCATCTGAGATAAAGGCAGGTGATGAGTCCATGATACCTTCCTTGGATCTTTTTCCTTAACACTGTGAAATGCTCAACCCTTGAAGGACCGAGCTCTGATGCCAATTGAAGGTGTATTTGTGCACGAGAAGGGGGGTTGAATCGTGCTAGTTTTAAAAAAATTACTTCTTAAAACTTTTTTAAGAAGTTGTTTTACTCAGAAAGAGTGTTTGAGAGTTTGCAGCGGAATGAGCTTTCTGAAAAAGTTAATGTTCTGAGAACTTTATCTTTCTGAGAAAGGTTCTTTCTGAGAGATTTAAGAAAATAGTTTGAGTTTGATGTTTCTTAACCGCTTTCTGATTTTAACTTAAGCAATTTTAACAATTGAGTTAAAGTTAAGATCGTGTTTGAAGTTTTCTCGATGATAAATGTAAATGAGAGTTTAAGGGAGAAAAGCTTAACACAAGAGAATATTTATACTGGTTCGGTTTTAACTAACCTACTCCAGTCCTCAACCTTCAGTTGAGAGTTCCTTTGGATATTCTTCTTAATGTGCCTTCCCAAACAACCTTGCCTTTAAAACGTAAAGGACTTCCACCACTTCACAACCCAAGTGGATTTTCATTGCCTCTACTTGAGAACTTCCTTGCCTTAACAATTGAGGACTTTCACTTGCCTCTACACGAGGACTTAACTTGCCTTAAACAATTAAGGACTTAAACTGCCTTAAAACAATTAAGGACTTAACTGCCTTCAAACAGCGAAGGACTTAGAGTTTTTCAAATAAAGTTTGATTTCGAAAATAACTACTAAGATTAAGATACAGACTTAGTTTTCTCTTAGTAGACTTCTAGATTTAACTTACAAACGTAAGAATTTACACCAATACAAAACTAGAAGATATTTTGCAAAGTTTGAAGAACAACTTAAGCTAAGTTGTCTTTCTGAGAAAGTTCTTTGTTTTCGCAAAAATGATTTCAATTCAGTAGAGTTTTTGCACGTTTAATTAAGAGTTTTGAGCGCAAGAATTTCGTCACAATGCTCTGCAATTGAACTCATATATATAGGCGTTAAAGAGCCGCGAAAACAGAGCTTTCACTTTGCTGATGTGGCTGTGTCCTTCTCAGAACGGCTCCCTGCTACAGTCAGCGCAAATTGAGGAACTTTTCAGAGGTGCACAGTGCGCGTGTTCTCACTTCCTTGGCTTGTTGTAGCTAGCTTTATGAGAGTGAATGTGAATCCATTGAGTGTAGGGACATGGTTGCTTCTGAGTCCACCTTTCTGAGAGTTGTACGGACTTCTGAGGCAAACCTTCTGAGGGAAGACCCTTCTGAGAACTACCAGTCGCTGAGGTCTTCTGAGACCTTTCTGAGGCGACAGTGTTCTTTCCTCAGAAACACATTTTCACCTTTTTCGTTTCTTGATCATCCTTTCTGATGTCTTTCACGTTATGATTTCATTATTTAATCTCGAGGCTACTTGTTGTATGACTTTTTCTTACTCATGGAGTGCACTAATTTTAAGCTTTCTGAGACACTTAGCACACATATTAGCAATACCTTAAGTAAAAGTTTTATACTTATGGCTTACTTTGTTATCATTAAAACATATATATCACTAAGAGAAATATGTTAATTTCTCTTAGAAGGGTTCTGGAGCTTACAAAAAATATCGTTCTCTATGTTCACATTGTGGCATTCTTGGTCACATTGTTGACAAATAATTCAAACTTCAAGATTATCCCCCTGGATATGGTCGTGGCAACGATAAACAACAGATCAATCATGTTGCTGAGCATTCTTCTACTCAGGATGCACAACTGCCTTCTACTAATTAAGCTCACTACTTCCCAAGTCCAACAACTTGTTGCACTTCTCAATGCTCAAGTGACAAATTCTGCGGCAAAACCTACAGGTTCTTCCACTTCTGCAGGTACTGTTCTTCATACATCTATTACAAAATCATATGGTGCAAAATATTGGATAGTAGATAGTGGTGCTACATCTCATGTTGCGTGCGATTTAACTTTCTTCTCTTCTCTCCAACCTTTATCCAACACCTTTGTTTACTTACCAAATGGAACAAAGGTATCTATTCATTTGATTGGCTCAATCATCTTCACTTCACTTTTTTCTACATAATGTTCTTTATATTCCTATTTTTAACATGAACATGATTTTTATTTCCTCTTTAATCAAGCTCTCTTCAATAATGGTTAAGTTCTTACCAAAGTTCTTCATGATTCAGGACATCAACTCGTTGAAGGTGATTGGGAAGGGTGATACACATGGAGATTTATATGTTTTTAAGCCTGCTATTGTTTCTAATAATGCATTGTTGTCCAAACCTTGCATTAATCATGTTAATTTTGGTTCTGCTGAACTTTGGCATTCTAGGCTAGGACATCTTTTAAATAAAATCTTGCACAAACTTTCCAATACTCTCTCAATTTCTGTAAATCTGCAGTTAGATCACTGCACCATTTGTCCTCTGGAAAAATTTCGTAAGCTTTCTTCACAAACATTCTTCTCAACATGTATGACATCTAGATAGTGACGAACAATATTATCTTTTCAATAGGGTAACTCCTAGAATATGCTCTGCTTAGTCCAGTTATGCTCCACACCATATCCTGGAAATTTGATTACTATACTCAATTCGGTTATCTTAGGAAGATTTTTAACTTTGTCCCAGACTTGTCTTCCACTAAGCCTAACAGGTAGTTCTTCATGTTCAACACAGTTTCTCTCAAACCCATACATGTTATTCCTAAATGCATGATCATTTTGCAAGAATCTCCTATAATAATCAAACCATGAGTTCTTACCTCTATTCTTTAGAGTGAAGGCTTTTGTATCCTCCGTGCAAATTGGACATGCTAATTTCCCCTATGTCATCCATCCCGACAACATACCATAAGCAGGAAAGTCATTAATTGTCCACATCAATGTTGCTCTTAGCATGAAGTTTTCTCTGGTGGAAACATCATAAGTCAAGACTCCATTGTGCCACAACTATTTCAATTCATCTATGAGTGGCTGAAGGAACACATCAATTTTAGCTTTTGAATAATCTGAGCCAAGAATTACAAATGTTAAAAACATGTAGGGATCTTTCATGCACATCTCAGGAGGGAGGTTGTAAGGGGTAACAACAACAGGCCAACAAGAATAAGGCTTGTTAAATTAATTATTTGGCGGGAACCCATCTGAACAAAACCCTTATCTAACATTCTGTAGATCATTTGCAAATTGAGGGTGACACCTATCAAAATGCTTTCAAGCTTCACCATGAGAAAGATGCATCATTATCCCGTCACTTCTCCTATTCTCATAATGCCACCTCATGTGAGTTGTAGAGCTCATAGAGGCATAAAAGCGTTTTAACCTAGGAATAAGGGGCAGATAGTGCATCTTTTTGTTGGGAATATTCTTATACCTCCCATTTTCCGCTCTTCTAGGTTTGAACCTGGGGGCCTAACAGAATTTACATTCAACTAATTCAATATCGTCCTTATAGTACAACATGCAACCGTTCATGCAACAATCTATTTTCTCTGATTTCAACCCAAGTTTTGAAACTAACTTCTTTGCCCTATAATAGTCCCTAGGAATTGACTCTGGTCGTGGATTAGCATCATTCATTAAAGTTGCCCATTGATCAAAAGAACTTTGACTCTGGTTTGCCTCATACTTGATAGACAACATCCTAACTGCCACTGACAACTCAGAAAGGGCTGAACCCTCCCAAATGGGTGTCTTCGCATATTCTAACAAAGAAAAAAAAAACTCTGTGCGTCAGGATTTGGTTCCTCCTCTCGGGGTTCCTTGCCCCCCAAAGGCATCTTGGATCATTTCTTCATAACACCCAGGATTATCATCCCAATTGAAATTACCATTCCCATATTGTTCAGCATCAAACTCACATGAACTACCTCCAACAAACTGATCCTCTACTGACTCCACTTCCCCATGGACCGTCCATACATAATAATTATCCATAAATCCCTTTTTGTACAGATGAACCTTAATCGTGTCAAAATCATAGAAAGACCTACAAACACACTTGGCACATGGACACTTGACTTTTTCCTCAGACCGAAATTGTTCAGACATAGAAGCAAAACCCACAAACTCTTCAACTCCATCATATAATTCTAGCTTAATTCCCCCTATTCGGATGTAAATTATCATACATCCATGATCTATTTGTTGATGATATTGCCTGTGAATTATTGGAGAATCATAAAATGAGAAGTATGATTACTGTTATTATTAAGGTTGTTTTAGTTAATCTCACAATTTATACGAAATTTATGATGACTTATGACTTTTACAATTAAATGATAACCCAAACAAAATTTTGACAGAGTTTTCCCTTAATTTTGGATAACTTAACAACAATGATTCGTCATTATTTTAACAAACAAAATTTTGACAGAGTCTCCCTTTAATCTTAATATACTCATAACATTTCCAAAAGATATTTGTTATTGAAAAATTAGTTACTTTAAATAACATATAAGTTTGTTAAATATTTTTTATTGTTAATTATACAAACAAATATGAGATAAGAAAAGAAATTTCTTATATATACATAATATATACATACAAATGATAGTATATAATGTGAGGAAGTACAAGTAGTATGAATGAATGTGAGAGCTTTTTCAAACACAATTTTAAAAAAAACATTAAATATAAAAATACAATTATATCATTAATACAAAAATATATTTTGAGATTTTCAAAACACTTTTTAAAACCAGTTTTTTACAAAAGCATTTTTTAAAACACTTTTTTAAAAAAAAAACTGTTTTTTAAAAATAATCTTTTCAAAACAGTTTTTTAAAACTATTTTTTTTTCAAATCATTTTTTAAAAACAGATTTTTTAAAAACTATTTTTTTAAATATTTTTTTAAAAACACATTTTTTAAAACTGTTTTTAAAAAATAAAAGTAAAACATACAATCTAAAATTATAAAAATATAAAAAAATACAGAAATTATAAAAATAAATTTATTAATACAAAAAAAATTATTAAATCAAAAAATGCAAAATTTTAAAAAATTATAAAATACATTTTATAAATTTACACATTTTAAAAATATATATAAAAATATAAAACAAATATCTAAAAAATGAAAAAAAATTAAAAAAATTAAGAAAAAATACCTAATAGAAGACCAACCGTTGGGAGAGCTTTTCACGGCGGACGGCGGTGCTCTAGCAGTGGTAGGCAGCGATAGAGAGCTATAAAAAACGAGTTCTCATTAAAGACCTGATAAATCATAATCACATGCTTTTTGATCCCTTTGTTTGTGAATTTTAGTGGCAATAATTGTCTTGATGCTCTTTGTTATGTATTAATTGCTTCTTCATGTCAATCATCAGGAAATTCACAAATTGTTGCTAACTTTGCTTAAATGTCACTTATTTCTGGTCATTCACTTCATGAGCATTCATTTAGTGTGTTTATATGATTAGGAATTGGAACCAAGTTGGGTTGGTCAAGTGGTTAGCTCACTTGGCCACTTAAGTAAGGGTCGGGGGTTCGATCCCCGCCTTGTGTATGAAGCAACCCGTTGGCCAGCGGTTAAACCCTTAAATGGAGCTCCACACTGCGACGGATTAGTCCTTGGCCTATCGGGCTGGGGGATACCGTTGGTCCAGTACCAAATATGATTAGGAATTGGATTGGAGCACAAGGAAGGGAGCAAAAAGTTAGTGCAGAACTGCAGAATTCGCGGGGCCAGCCATCCTGAGTCGCATGCGAAGGGGAGGCATTCCAGAGCCGAAGCCAATTGCAGCAGCTCGCATGCGAGCACCCCCGAGCTCGCCGGCGAGTCCCCCTGTTTCTCGCATGCGAAGCACTCCAAGCTCGCATGCGAGCCCACGTCGTGCTGACAAGAATTTTTAATTGCAATTTAGTACCTTTTAGATTCCTAGAATTTGCTATTTTGGGACATGTATTTATACCTCTTGTCAGAGGTCCTTGGCACGTTTTTCAACCCTAATTAGCCACTTTTACATTTTGTTAGAGTTCTAGAGAGAGAAGCTCCAACTTCTCTCTAGGATTTTAGCTCTCTTCTCCATTTTGCTTCTAAATTCTGGTTTGATTCTTAAAACTCTTGTTAACTCTTGCTCATTTCATCAATGTTATTTTGTTTCTCTCATTTAATGGCTGAGTAGTCTTCTCTTGTCTTGACATTTTTTTTTGGTTTTCACCCTAGTGTGGTTATTTATGAGGTTTTTGATACTTGTGATTACTATTCTAATGTGTTTGATCATGTTCTTGGTTTAATCTGAACTCCTACATGTATGTGGATTAATGTGTGTGTAGGTTTTTATTTATCAGAAATATATGTTGGATTTTCTAGATTAAGAAAGTCTTATATGTGTTTCAAGTGATGTGGTTGAGCAATAGATTGATTGGTTTATTGTTTGATTGAGTTTATGAACATGGTTTTAATTCCGGATTAGGAATTTAATATTGGTTAATGCATAGCATTTATCTTGGGCTTAGTCATTTCGGATTAGAAGTGGTTAAATTCAAGTAATCTAAGTATTAACTTATGCACACCTTGTGTTTGTTGAATTGCATGTGTCAAAGTCAATGATTGAATAACCTAGCTAGGTGTGAATTCCTTGATGCCAAGTCTCTTTATTAATTAAATTCACTTGTTTTATTGTCTTCTTTATTATCAAAACCAAAACCCCCCATTGTATTTATTTTTAGCACATAGTGATCAATAGAAATTGCTTCCTCGAGAGACGACTCGTGTTGACTTCCACTAGCTACTTAGCTTGTGATTAGTCAATTCGGTTTTGGTACATTTCAACTCATTCTAAGTTGAGCGGGGTGCCGGAGAGCTAAACGACGCTCCGGTATTTCTCGCGGTCAATTTTTGGCGCCGTTGCCGGGGGAGGCTAATTTAGTTGATCATTGTGTTTGTTTGTTTTTGCTTGTGTATATACTCTACTTTTATTTTTCTGTTTTTGTGCATATTAATTAGTATAGTATTTAGTTTTGTTTTATTGTATCTTCTTTGATCTTTTCACTATTGGTTATGGTCTCTATGAATGACTCGATCACACACCGATTCGACCTTACAACGCTTTGATCCCGAACTCGAAAGAACTTTGAGGGAAATAAGGCGGTCAAGGAGGTTCGAAGGTGTAGAGGACATAGAGCAATCTTTTGGTATACCGGGATGTTCTCTAAGTGAGGGTGCTAGTGTAGATACCGATATTGATAGTGCTTTTGGCCCTGAACTTTTTAACCTTTCTGTTAGTGTTTCAGGAAGCACCAGTTACATGGATGGGCAAGAACTCTCGATTAGGGAGCTCACCGCTCCCGATGTGAACAACCAATCGCTTGGCATCATCTATCCGAATGTGGGGGCTGACTTCGAGTTGAAGGGGGCTTTGATCCACCGATTGCCCAAGTTCCATGGGTTGTCGGGTGAGGACCCCCATCAACACCTCAAGGAGTTCCACTATGTCTGTGCCACCCTATGCCCTCAAGGTGTGGGGGAGGATCATGTAAAACTCCGCGCTTTTCCCTTCTCCCTAGAAGGAGCCGCCAAGCAATGGCTCCTCAACCTTCGAAATGGAGCTGTGACTTCTTGGCTAGGGATGAAGAGAGTCTTTTTGGAGAAGAACTTTCCGGCATCAAGAGCGAGTGCCATCCGGAAAGCAATTAGTGGAATCCAACAGCACCCCGGAGAGTCTTTGTATGAATATTGGGAAAGATTCAACAAGCTTGTGGATAGCTGCCCCTTCCACCAAATCCAAGAGCCCCACCTCATTCAATACTTCTATGAGGGGCTCTCCTTCAATGATCGTTGCATTATTGATAGCTCAAGTGGAGGAGCACTTTTGGACAAGTCTCCAACCGCCGCAAGAGAGTTGATTGACACCATTGCCTCCACCCATCAACAATTTGGTTCAAGAAACTATGCCACTTCAAAGGGTGTGAATGAAGTATACCCCACAGATCTCTCCCACCAACTTTCGGAGATGACAAGCGCCATCAAGCAACTTGCCATCACCCAACAAAAGCTCATGACTTACCCATCCTCTCCTTCCATCCAACAAGTGTGTGGGATTTGTGCAAGTGACCATCCCACTGACACTTGTCCTCAATTGATGGAGGAATACTCTACTGTTGTCGCTACTTCTCAATTCCAAGCACATCAAGGGAATCAGCCCTACGGTAACACCTACAATCCTTCTTGGAGAAACCACCCCAACCTTAGGTGGAGCAACCAAAACCAAGGTCAATCCTCAAACCCCAACAACTCTTACATGCAACCTTCAAACTTCAACAACCAACCAAGGTACCAACCACCTCACCAAAGACAACCACACCTCCCCCCACCTAGGCAACCCCTCCCAATTCAAGCACCACCACAAGCTCCACCACCTCAACCAACCTCAAGCGAAGGCTCCGAACTCCAACAAATCCTTAAAATGCTTGCGGAGCAAAATAAGCGCTATGATGAATTGAATATGGAGATTCTACAAATGAAGAATTCACAACAAGCCTCCTCAAGTAACCAAGCGGCCTCCATGCCTTCTCAAACCATCCCTAATCCAAAAGGGGATGTACATGTCATCACTTTGAGATTGGGTGCAACTTTGCCTGATAGAGAGGTCCTTCAAAAAGTAGAGGAGCAAGGGGTGGAATTAGAAGAAGAGGAGGAGGAGAAGAACGGAGCGGAAACGGGTGAAAACATTCAAAAGGGTGGAGAGAAGGTAGTGGAAGAAGTGGGAGCATCTTTGGAGAAGGAGCAGCCAATCCGGTTGCCCTTCCCTCAAGTTCATCAAAAAGAAAGGAGGAGCAAGGTTGAGATGGATCTGGACCTCCTTGAAACATTCAAGAAGGTGGAAGTAAATATTCCTCTCTTGGACGCTATCAAACAAGTGCCCAAGTATGCCAAGTTTCTCAAGGACTTGTGTACTCACAAGAGGAAAATCAAAGGGGAGAAGGCACAAGTAAACTCAGCCTCACTTACCCCACCACTTCCGCAAAAATTTCAGGATCCGGGATCTTTTTCCATACCTTGCGTTATTGGAGGTTTGGCGCTGAAGGATGCTCTGGCTGATTTGGGGGCTGCCATCAATGTCATGCCTAAAGCCATCTATCAAGCACTCAACTTTGGAGAGCTGAAGCCTACCGGTTTGCTCCTTCAATTTGCAAACCGGAGTGTGCAAAGGCCCGAAGGACTCCTTGAAGATGTTTTGGTAAAGGTAAATGACCTTATCTTCCCTGTGGATTTCTATGTTTTGGATACTGAGGACTCTGCTCCACTAGACCAGCAAACTCTCATCCTTGGCTGACCCTTCTTGAAAACCGCAAGAGCCAAGGTCAATGTGTTTGCTGGTACTTTGGACATAGAGTGTGGAGACTTGAAGGCTAGGTTTTGTCTCAAAATGGCTATGAAACATCCCTCCGAAACTCATTCGGTTTTCTCCGCTGATATAATTGAAGATTTGGTAAATGTTGAAGCGGAGGGATGGTTTCAAGAATTGGACAAAGACCAAACCTTGTTGGAATTTGATTCAAAAATGAGTACAAGTTGTGAAAATTGTCATGAAAGCTCAAAATTGTGCAAGGATTGTGAGGATGAATTTATTAAGGTGTTTGAGGATGATTTTGAAGTCTTTACCCCTGTTTTAGAAGATAAAAACTCATCCAACAACCTCTGCACAATAAAACAAAATGCAGTAGTAAGAATTATGCAGCAGGGCTCGCTCGCGAACTCCCCTGGAGTCGCATGCGAGAGGGACCCAACTCAGAAACAAAATCGAAATTTAGGTCCCTCGCATGCGAGCCATGCTGAGCTCGCCAGTGAGCTAGCCCATCCTGCATCAGATTTTCTTCCGATTTCTTCACAACCTGGGCTTGTCTCATCCCTTTCCCCCATTCCTTTGAAAAATTCTTCCCCTTCTGAAAAAGAATCAACTCTGGAACTAAAAACTCTCCCCTCTCATTTAAAATATGCTTTTTTGGGGGACTCTGAGTCTTTTCCGGTGATTATAGCCAATGGTTTGCCTAAAGAGGATGAAATCAAACTTTTTGAATGTTTTGAAAACGCACAAGCAAGCCATTGGTTGGAATCTCTCGACTTTGTCGGTATTAGCCCTTCAATTTGTACTCACCGTATCTTTTGGAAGAAGGGGCTAGACCGATTAGGCAACCTCAGAGGAGAGTGAACCCCCTCATTTTTGACGTGGTCAAAAAGGAGATTTCTAAGTTACTACAAGCGGGAATCATCTATCCTATTTCTGACAGTGAATGGGTGAGTCCGGTGCAAGTAGTACCTAAGAAGTCCGGAATTACTGTGGTTAAAAAATGAGAGGGATGAGTTGCTTACTACTAGGGTCCAAAATTCATGGCGGGTGTGTATTGATTACCGCTGCCTAAATAGTGTGACCCGCAAGGACCATTTTCCTTTGCCTTTTATTGATCAAATGTTGGAAAGGCTTGCAGGACAGTCGCACTATTGTTTTCTTGGATGGGTTTTTCGGGATACTTCCAAATTCATATTGCCCCTGAAAGACCAGGAGAAAAACTACTTTTACTTGTCCCTTTGGAACCTATGCTTACCGTAGGATGCCATTTGGACTATGTAACGCTCCTGGCACCTTTCAAATATGCATGATGAGTATTTTTTTCGGAATTTTTGGGGAAATGTTTGGAAGTGTTTATGGATGATTTCACAGTGTATGGGACCTCCTTTGAGGATTGCTTGCAAAGCCTCTTCCAAGTTTTGGAAAAGTGCATTAAAACAAACCTTGTGCTGAATTTCGAAAAATGTCACTTCATGGTGAACCAAGGTGTTGTTTTAGGCCACATTATTTCTAAGGAGGGTATTGCAGTAGATCCGGCAAAAGTTGAGGTCATTTCTTCTCTACCTTACCTCGCATGCGTGCGGGAGATTCGTTCCTTTTTGGGTCATGCAGGGTTTTATCGGCGCTTCATCAAGGACGTTAGTAAGATCGCCAAACCGCTGACTGATCTCCTCCAGAAAGATGCGGAGTTCTGCTTTGGTGAGGAATGCAAGATTGCATTTGATAGCTTGAAGAGGAGCCTCACCTCCGCTCCGGTGGTGCAACCCCCCAATTGGGAGCTTCCGTTCGAGATCATGTGTGATGCTTCCAACTATGCGGTGGGCGCCGCATTGGCACAACGGGTGGGTAAGCTACCACTTGTCATTTCTTATGCTTCGCGAGCTTTGGATGCGGCACAGTCCAATTACACTGTCACGGAAAAAGAATTGCTTGCCATTGTCTTTGCTTTGGAAAAGTTTCGTTCTTACTTACTTGGCTAGCACGTGATAGGGTACACGGACCATTCCGCTCTCAAGTTTTTGTTGAAAAAGCCGGATGCAAAGCCCCGCCTAATTAGGTGGATGCTTTTGCTTCAAGAGTTTAATTTAGAGATTCGGGATCGAAGCGACAATCAAAACTTGGTTGCCGATCATTTGAGTCGAATTGAGCATCTTAAGGATGACTCATTTCCTCTCAATGATCGCTTCCCCGACGAGAAGCTTTTGAGCATCACTGTCACTTCTCCTTGGTTTGCGGACATCGCAAACTATTTGGCCGCCAAGGTGACCCCCACACACTTTTCAAAAGCCCAAGTGGCCAAACTCAAGTGTGATTCCAAGCAATATGTGTGGGATGATCCTTATTTATGGAAATTTTGCGGGGACCAAGTAGTGAGGCGATGTGTGCCAAACCATGAAATGGAGTCCGTTCTCAAGTTTTGTCACTCTCAAGCATGTGGTGGCCACTTCGGACCGCAACGCACCTCTCGAAAGATTTTAGAGTGCGGTCTCTATTTGCCATCACTCTTTAAAGACTCATTTGAATTTTGTAAAATGTGTGACAGTTGTCAAAGGACGGGGAAAATATCCAGGAAGAACGAAATGCCCCAACAACCCGTTGTTTTGTGAAATTTTTTATGTGTGGGGATCGACTTCATGGGTCCTTTTCCCGTTTCCTCTGGTTTTGCATATATATTGTTGGCTGTTGATTACGTGTCGAAGTGGGTTGAGGCAATCCCCACTCGCACGAATGACTCTTCTGTGGTTTGTGCTTTTGTGCGTTCAAATATTTTTGTCGTTTCGGCACCCCAAGAGCCATCATTAGCGACCAAGGCACTCATTTTTGCAATCGTAGTTTTGAGGCGTTGCTCCGTAAGTATGGGGTTTCACATAGGGTGTCCACACCCTATCACCCCCAAACTAACGGGCAAGCCGAGGTGTCCAACCGGGAAATAAATCTATTTTGGAAAAGGTAGTTGGACCCTCTAGAAAGGATTGGAGTGCTAGGTTGCATGATGCTTTGGGCGTATCGGACCGCCTACAAAACTCCGATAGGGATGAGCCCCTTTCGGATTGTTTTTGGCAAGGCGTGTCATTTTCCTGTTGAGTTGGAGCACCGCGCTTATTGGACGGTGAAACAATGCAACATGGATCTTGAGGCCGCCGGAATGGAAAGAAAGTTGAAATTGCAGGAATTGGAGGAGCTGAGGCTTGAGGCGTACGAAAGTGCGCGGATTTACAAGGAGAAAACAAAAGCGTTCCACGATCGGAACATCTTGAGGAAGGAATTCAAGGCGGGTGACAAAGTCCTCCTATACAATTCAAGGTTGAAATGGATGGCGGGAAAGCTTAGGTCAAGATGGGATGGACCGTTCACCATAGTCTCCGTCTTCCCGCATGGTGCGGTTGAATTGGAGAATGAGCAAAAACAGAAATTTAAGGTGAATGGGCACCGGTTAAAGTTGTTCCAACCACAAGAGGCTGATTCCGGAGCCTCTGTAGATGTCTACCTTCAAGCCGATCTACCCGCCATAAGCGGTTCACCCGTCCAACTTAGGGACGTTAAACCAAAGTGCTTGGTGGGAGACAACCCACCGGTAAGTTTCCATTTCATATTTTCCATACTTTAGGGTAGTGTAGACAATAAATTTTGTAGTGGCTCGCATTTGAAGTTGTGGGAGTGCCTAAAATCTGATTTCAGCAATTCTGGGCAATTTTGGTTCTGCAACAGCACCTTCTCGCATGCGAGATCCCTCGAATCGCATGCGAGTTTGTTGCCCTCGCATGCGAGCATCTTCGAACTCGCATGCGAGCCCGACCCGAATTGAAACTGAACGGGGGAAAATTGTTTTTTTTAAAAAAGAAAAAACCCTCAAACCTCAAACTCAAACAACACACACTACTCACACAAGCACACACTCCACTATCTCTCTGTGCCGCCGTGCCCTCCGCCGCCGCGCCGCCACCATCCTCCTCTTTCTATCTTTGCATCTCACCATTTCATTCAAGGGTTAGTGTTTTTCTTTCATTTTCTTTACTTTTTAGGAAGTGAATGCTAGGGTTAGGGTATTTGTACAATGTTCATGCATCTATCTATTTACTTGCTAGAGATTGATTAGGGTTAGATGCATTTAGGGTTGTTAGGTTTTTCTCATGGCTGATTGTCGCAGAAGCTCGCTGCAATGGCAGGTCGGGCAGTGCGCAGCGAATTCGCATGCGAGTGGTCTCCTCTGCAACTCAATATTCTGCGACAGCACTCGCATGCGAGGCCCTCGAACTCGCATGCGAGTGGCCCCTGCTATTTCACAGATTCCCTCATCCTGCTTCTTTCTCTTGCTGTTTTCATTGTTTATTTTTTTTTTACTGTCTGTTTTAATTAATCCTGATCACTTGTACATTCTTCTTAGCTTCTCTTTAAATCTTTTGCACTAACATATTCTAACTTTTGATTCTCTTTGTATTGGCTGCCTTTTCTTTTTGTTTTTTTTTTTTTTCTGGTTGTGCTTTGCAGATGCCTCGCCGTGCTTCCCGCCCTCAGGCTGACCGTCAAGATGCTGAGCCTATGGATGAAACTCCCAATGATGCATTCACCTTCGGTACATTGGAGGCCGAAGTGTACTTCAACTCGAATACAAGGAGAAGGTCGATTGTTCCGGAATGCCGCTTGCAATTCCGGAATTCCCGAATGGAGTTTTGGACAATGTGGTGGCGGGAGTGGAAGAGAGGGGGTGGCAATTTATGTTGGATAGAGAGCCCGGACCATCAAATGTCACATTGGTTCGGGAATTCTATGCTAACTAGGGCCGATGGACACCCCTTACGTCCACCTCCGTGGAAGGCAGATATTGATCACGCCTCAAGCCATAGCTGATCCTTGGGGTCCCCTTCCTAGGATGGCCGGATGAAACTGAAAACTACCTTGTGAATGTGGGATACAGAGAGGCACCAGCAGCCTTGCAAGCACTGACATACCCAGGAGCAGAATGGGTAATGTCTGCAACCAATCCGAATATGCCTCTCCGTGTCCAGTCCCTCCACTTGACATTACCAGGCCGGGCTTGGCAGAGGCTGAGCAACTGCTACATTGACCCTACAGGACACCTCTCTGACATCCGATTGGAGCCTGCGCTCCGTCTGTTCTGTCTCCACACCGGGAAGCGCATGTGCCTAGCCTCCACCATCCGCTCAATCATGTGGGATGCTCGAAAAGGATACTAGGACAGCACTCCCTTTCCCGCAGCTGATCACGGAGATTGCCCGAAGGGCGGAGGCCCCCTTTGCCCCTCAGGATGAGATCAGCCAAAAAGCGATTGTCATTGACTTCTCCTCTCTCTCAAAATATGACATTCGCACTCATCCTGAGCTTCTAGAGAAGGCAAACAAGAGGGCCCAAAAGAAAAAGCCCGAGCCAATAATTCCTGATGAGATCAACATTTCTGCCGGTGCCGGTGGCTCCAACCAACCCCCTCCGAGGAGCATCTTACAGCGTCTTGATGAGCTGGAAGAAAATCAAATCACCATGAAGAGGGAGCTAAAGAGCCATACCACCAAGATGGTGAGGGAGTCGGAGGGGCGAGTCATGAAGAAGCTTGATCGAATCTTGCTTGCTTCAAAGCACCCAACAAGAGCAAGGCAAAAGGGAAGGGAAAGAGGCCGGCAAGCTCCGAGGAGGAGGAGGACAGCGAGTGAAGCACACATCTGAGCAATTCTCTTCTTTTCTTTTACTTATTGTTATTTTTGCATTTACGTACTTTGATTTCATTCTAGTTATTTTGATTGTACTTGGTCCTTTAAGTTGCTACTCTTTGCTTGTTTTGATTTTAATTCGATGGTTATGTTATATTTAGTTTGAATTATCTTCACTTAGTTTGTTTAGTCAACTTAGTATTTTTTTTAATTTTTTTTCTAGGTCCCTTTTATTTTACTTTATTTTTTTTTTTTAAGCATAAGTAGTTCCCCAACCTTGTACATACCTTAGGAGTAGAGAATACAACTTTCCTTTTAATTAGGGGTGTTCATTTGTTTTTTTGTTGAGATGATTGTACATAACTTTCCTTGGATCATGATTAATCTATCTTTGTTGCATGCATCAAGTGTGAATTAGCCTAGGACTGAAATTGTGCACTTGGATATGTCCCCTATGAGCTTTTGAGCCTCCAACGGGTGGATACATCAAGCCACTCTTCTTTCTTGTGTGCTATTGTCATTAGGTGCATTCTAGAACTTGCATGTAGTCTTGTTTGAATTTTTGGGCGTACCTTGGTGTTTGGATATGATTGAGGCAATTTTTCTTCGTTTTACCTACTGCCATATGGCCAACCCTTGCATTATTCCCTTTGTGAGCCCCGTTGAGCCTTGTTTCTCTTTATTTGATTCAGCACATTACAAGCCTTGGTGTAAAACAATGACTACCCAAACTTTTAGGCTTAGGAGAGCATCTATTCATCCTACATATGTGCATGAGCATGCATTGGGGAACGCAATGGGACTTGCGTTGGATTAAGTGTGGGGGGGAAAGGTTTTTGTAATTAGTTACTTGTAAATAAAGTTTCTGGTTTTATTGTATTTTCTTTCTTTTCATTAAAATCATATAAAAAAAAAGAGAAAAGAATGAAAAGAAAAGAAAAGAGAAAATTTGCAAAGTTATCGTTTGTACATATTTATGTTTAGCTCCAAGGTTGTAAATATAAATGAATGTGGGGAATTTTGGATTTAGAAGATAAGACTTGGATTGGTTGAGTTCATTTAGATTGTATGTACATGTTGCATTTCATGCTTGTGTGCATATGCTTTTGCTCTCCTCGGTCTAGGTTTTTACCTCTGCTATCCTTGCATATCATGCCCTGACCTTGGCCCCGTTACAACCCATAAAAGCCCTCTTGATCCTTGCATTCGGGTACAAACTTGTGGAGAATGAGACTACTTGCAAGCATATGGTAATGCACTGCTATCATGGATTATGAGTGTATAACCATACACTTAGGAAAGTTGAGTGAAACACATGCCCCGAGAGATCCTTGGGCACAATTCTTATCCTTGGTGTTTTCACATTGCATTGCCATTCCACTTGTTTTTTATCCAATGGAGTTCTTTTGTGTACATCACACTCTTCAGTAGTATCGTTTTTGTATGAAATTAAGCACCCTTAGTTCTAGGTTGTTGTGTTTTCTCATTAGTAGGTTTAGATTTACTTGCTCATTAGGTAATGTAGATTAACTTTTAGTTTTAGCTAGGTTTTTCACCTTGATTTGTAATGGTGTTTGCATTACTTTCTGTGTTTGTGTTGCTGATTTCATTTTGTGTGGGGACACACAAAAAGTTAAGTGTGGGGGTGTTTGATAAATCATAATCACATGCTTTTTGATCCCTTTGTTTGTGAATTTTAGTGGCAATAATTGTCTTGATGCTCTTTGTTATGTATTAATTGCTTCTTCATGTCAATCAATTTCACAATTGTTGCTAACTTTGCTTAAATGTCACTTATTCTGGTCATTCACTTCATGAGCATTCATTTAGTGTGTTTATATGATTAGGAATTGGATTGGAGCACAAGGAAGGGAGCAAAAAAGCTAGTGCAGAACTGCAGAATTCGCGGGCCAGCCATCCTGAGTCGCATGCGAAGGGAGGCATTCCAGAGCCGAAGCCAATTGCAGCAGCTCGCATGCGAGCACCCCGAGCTCGCCGGCGAGTCCCCTGTTTCTCGCATGCGAAGCACTCAAGCTCGCATGCGAGCCACGTCGTGCTGACAAGAATTTTTAATTGCAATTTAGTACCTTTTAGATTCCTAGAATTTGCTATTTTGGGACATGTATTTATACCTCTTGTCAGAGGTCCTTGGCACGTTTTTCAACCCTAATTAGCCACTTTTACATTTTGTTAGAGTTCTAGAGAGAGAAGCTCCAACTTCTCTCTAGGATTTTAGCTCTCTTCTCCATTTTGCTTCTAAATTCTGGTTTGATTCTTAAAACTCTTGTTAACTCTTGCTCATTTCATCAATGTTATTTTGTTTCTCTCATTTAATGGCTGAGTAGTCTTCTCTTGTCTTGGCATTTTTTGGTTTTCACCCTAGTGTGGTTATTTATGAGGTTTTTTATACTTGTGATTACTATTCTAATGTGTTTGATCATGTTCTTGGTTTAATTGAACTCCTACATGTATGTGGATTAATGTGTGTGTAGGTTTTTATTTATCAGAAATATATGTTGGATTTTCTAGATTAAGAAAGTCTTATATGTGTTTCAAGTGATGTGGTTGAGCAATAGATTGATTGGTTTATTGTTTGATTGAGTTTATGAACATGGTTTTAATTCCGGATTAGGAATTTAATATTGGTTAATGCATAGAATTTTATCTTGGGCTTAGTCATTTCGGATTAGAAGTGGTTAAATTCAAGTAATCTAAGTATTAACTTATGCACACCTTGTGTTTGTTGAATTGCATGTGTCAAAGTCAATGATTGAATAACCTAGCTAGGTGTGAATTCCTTGATGCCAAGTCTCTTTATTAATTAAATTCACTTGTTTTATTGTCTTCTTTATTATCAAAACCAAAACCCCCCATTGTCTTTATTTTTAGCACATAGTGATCAATAGAAATTGCTTCCTCGAGAGACGACTCGTGTTGACTTCCACTAGCTACTT
>CM024272.1:14197605-14413577 GCA_013621005.1 Aeschynomene evenia
GATCGTTCTGGAAGGAAAACGTGTGGTAACATCTATGTTATCCCATCTGGATGATCTAAAGGATCAAAACGTGGAGTGCCTTGTCTCTGTCCAAGAAGACAAATGGCATAAGAAAACTTGGTCATGCCCATATGAGACTTCTTTCTGAACTCTCTCAGAAAGGACTTGTAAAGGGCCTTCCCAGCATTAAGTATCAGAAGGATGCAACCTGCGACTTCTGTGAAAGAGGGAAACAGACCAGGCTT
This sequence comes from Aeschynomene evenia, assembly GCA_013621005.1. Taxonomy (NCBI): domain Eukaryota; kingdom Viridiplantae; phylum Streptophyta; class Magnoliopsida; order Fabales; family Fabaceae; genus Aeschynomene; species Aeschynomene evenia. The sequence continues at coordinate 14,197,851 of CM024272.1, forward strand.
CCTTTCCCAGTAAAAGTGGTATTCTACTCAGAAACCACTAGAACTGCTCCACATGGATCTCTTTGGACCAACCAGAACGGCTTCCCTTTCTGGAAAACGCTATGGTCTTGTCATAGTGGATGATTACTCCAGATTCACTTGGGTTTTCTTTCTAGCCTCTAAGGAAGAAACTTTTGAGAAGTTCAAAGCATTTGCGAAAAGAGTTTCAACAGAAAAGGATTCGCACATTCATACCATAAGATCAGATCATGGTGGTGAATTTGAGAATCATGCTTTCGAAAAGTTTTGCGAAAATCTGGGCATTGCTCACGAATTCTCATCCCAGAACTCCTCAACAAAATGGAGTGGCTGAGAGAAAGAATCGAAGCCTTCAAGAGATGGCAAGAACAATGCTCTTAGAAAGCGGACTTTCAAAAGGTTTCTGGGCTGAAGCAGTTAACACTTCATGCTACATTCAGAATCGAGTCTTTCTGAGACCAATTCTGAAAAAGACTCCTTACGAGCTATGGAAGAATAAAAATACCAAACATTTCTTATTTCCATGTATTTGTTCTTCTTGTTTTATTCTCAACACAAAGGACAAACTCTCTAAGTTTGATCCTAAGTCCGATGATGGATGCTTCCTAGGATACTCCTCAGTCTCAAAAGCTTACAGAGTATATAACAAAAGGAGTAAATGTGTTGAAGAGACAATCCATATTAAGTTCAAAGAACTCAGTAAGGACATGTCTCAGAAAGATGCAGACTTAGGAGATGAGTTTGAGAAACTAAACATCTCCTCTGAGAAAACCAAAAAGAAAATTCTTATAGATGATGAGACTGATTTCCAACCCATGGAACAACCATCTCCATCAAAAGAAAAATCTAGTAGCATCATCGAAGCTCCAGAACCTAGAGAATCTACTTCTCCAAATGCAATGGAACTTAGATTCTCAGAAGAACAAGCTTCTGATGACTCAGAAAGAGAACCTTCTGTGTCTCCTTCTCAGAAACCTACTCCTAAAGGGATTAGAGGTTCAAGAGACTTGAAGAACGTTTCTCAGAATGAAGTCTTGGGTGATCCAGAACGTGGCGTAAGAACCAGAAGGAACTACACAAATCTTGCTATGGTTTCTGAATTTGAACCAGACTCCATAGAAGAGGCGTTAGATAATTCTAGCTGGGTAAATGCCATGCAGGATGAACTTGACCAATTCGAGAGAAATCAAGTTTGGAAACGAACTCAGAAGCCCAAAGGCAAGAGTGTCATTGAGACTAAATGGGTGTTTCGAAACAAACTTGATGAAAACGGTCAAGTCGTGAGAAACAAGGCCAGATTGGTTGCTCAAGGGTACAACCAACAAGAAGGGATAGACTACGATGAAACTTTTGCTCCAGTCACAAGATTGGAAGCTATCAGAATGTTGCTAGCTTTTGCTGCACACAAAGGTTTCAAACTCTATCAGATGGACGTTAAGTCTGCCTTCTTGAATGGATACCTTTCTGAGGAAGTTTATGTAAAACAACCTCCTGGTTTTGTAAATGATGCATTCCTGGATCACGTATTTAAGCTTACAAAGGCTGTCTATGGTCTGAAACAAGCTCCAAGAGCTTGGTACGATAGATTGAGCTCTTTCCTGCTTAAAAACGGATTCTCAAGAGGGAAAGTAGACACAACTCTCTTTACACTCTCAGAAGACTCTGGCTTCTTGATTGTCCAGATTTATGTTGATGACATAATATTTGGCGCAACCAATGAATGCCTTTGCAAAGAATTCTCCAAGCTTATGCAAGGTGAATTCGAGATGAGCATGATGGGAGAATTAAAATTCTTCCTAGGATTGCAAATCAAGCAAGAGTCAGAAGGGACAGTTATCCACCAAGAGAAGTATACCAAAGAACTTCTGAGGAAGTTTCTGATGGATAAGGCCAAACCCATGAGCACTCCCATGCATCCCTCTCAAGTAATTGACTTGGATGAAGATGGAGAAGTCTCAGAAAGCAACTATCGAGGGATGATTGGCTCACTTCTCTACTTAACTGCCTCCAGACCAGATATTCAACTCAGTGTTGGGATCTGTGCTAGATTCCAGTCTAAGCCTAAGCAATCACATTTAACTGCAGTTAAACGAATTTTACGATATTTAAGTGGAACTACTAATCTTGGTCTTTGGTACGAGAAAGTTGTTCTTCTGATGTTGTAGGATATTGTGATGCTGACTACGCTGGAGATAGGATCGATCGCAAAAGCACAAGTGGCTGCTGCTGCTTCTTTGGAAAATGCTTGATCACTTGGTCTTGCAAGAAGCAAAATACGATCGCCCTATCAACTGCTGAAGCTGAATATGTGTCTGCTGCAAACTGCTGTTCTCAGATGCTCTGGATTAAGAATCAGCTACTTGATTATCAATTAAGGTACACCAAAATTCCTATCCTTTATGATAATACAAGTGTTATCAACTTAGCTAAGAATCCTATTCAGCATTCTCGATCCAAGCACATTGATATAAAACATCATTTTATTCGGGATCATGTGCAAAAAGGCGACATTGAACTCAAATTTGTGAATACTGAGGATCAAATCTCAGATATATTTACAAAGCCTTTACCCGAGGATCGTTTCAATGTTCTGAAATGACTTCTTAATCTAAGACGTTTCTAAGTACTTTGAAATTAAAAACTTTTTCTTAGAAACCCCCCCTTAGTCCTAGTTTAGACTCTGAGACAAACAATAGAACTAAGCTTCTGAGCTAGAAGTAGGAAAAACACAGAAAAACTCTATCTGAGAAAATTTGTTCTCAGAAGACTCATCCCTCAGAAAGGAGATCTTCTGAAACATTTCTCAGAAGGAGCATTTCTCAGAAGGTCCACTTCTCTCAGAAGGGTACCTTCCGAGAAACAAGTTACCAACGGTAACTTTTGGACAAGCGTCAGAAACGGCTAGTTATAAGCCAGCTCTATAAATACTCATGGCATTGTTCCATTTGAGCATTTTGCGCTTAAAACTTACCAAAACTCTGCTAAATCCTCTCCTCGTTTTCCAATCTTCATCTGTTTCATCTCCCTCCTCTCGCTCTCTCTCTGCTATCTCTGCTCTCATTTCTTCTCTATCTCCCTTCATCTCATTCCAAACTTAAACTTTTTCTTCCAAATGGCCTCCTCTGGAGAAATTAAGGGATTAATGAGAAACAACCTTAATGAGGTATCAGAAGACATCCTCTACGAAGATGAGAAGACGCAATCCCTATTTTACAAGACCTATCTCCCACGGAATCTAGCCATGGGAAGGGTATTGCCTCTCAATGTCTACAACCAGGTGGACGAACTTCAGCTCACATTCCTTAAGCAACCTGGATGGCCAGCCATGATGAGCTCCGAGGACGTATGCTACCCAAATGTGGTGAGGGCCTTCTACTCGCAAATCGAAAGGTTCACCAACAAAGGGGTCAAGAGCACGATTGCTGATCAACAAATCCGCTTCTCCTCCTCTGACATCAACAAAATTTTCAAGACCTTGAATGGTGGTGCTGTCATCGCTGACGACCCAGATTGGGTCAAGGAGGTAGATGACTCAGAAGAAGAAGTGGTAACACTTCTGACTGGTAGCAACAGTCTACCACTCAGGGCGTAAAGGTGCCTCATCTCACGCAAGAGGCCAGAATCATCTTCTCAGTTGTCCAGCATACCCTTCTCCCTCGGATTGGAGACATGGGGAACGTCACAACCATGGATGCATGCCTACTGTACCACCTGCTGAAGAAGGAAAGAATAGATTTTGGAAGGATGGTACTCAACTACATGATGCACCAAGCTCATCCTAAGAGGGCTCTCACAAGTCTACCTTACGGAAGCCTTCTGACCAGAATCCTCAACCATCTCTCCTTCCCACTTGAAGACTACGAATATGTCTTCAACCACAGCAAATTCACCATGGTCACCTTCAACAACATCAAGAAGAAGAAGGAGGAAGCGAAGCCTTCTAAGGGAGGTGCTGGTCCCATACAGCCCTCTAAGGCTGAAAAAGGAAAGGAAAAGGTTTCCGATCCTTCAGAGAAGAAGAAGAAAAAGCAAAAAGTGACTCATCTTTCTCCAACAAGGGTGACAAGGAGTATGGCTTCTGAGGAAGCTCAGAAGACTCCTCAGAAGGAACCTGAGGTTGTTGAGGTCGCTGAAGACTCAGAAGAAACAACCTCTGAGCAACTCCTGACCAGAAAGAGGAAAACACCTCCAACTCTCCAAGTCCCAGATGTGCCACCAGAAGGGAAAAAGAAACGTGGTCGTTTGGTAAAAGCTTACTCTACAACTCCACCTTCCTTTCTTAAATCTTCTTCTACTTCAATTCCTGTTTCTGATTCTGTCTCTGGTTTTAAACCCACCAAATGTAAAACCAAGCTCCTGCATTCCTTGAATTATCAGGGCAAGTCTCACAAAGGAGTGGGGATAAAAACCACTAAGAAACAGAGCCCGACGAACCCTACGGGTCAAGAAATTGTAGCAGTTGCTGCTGCTGCTGCCACTACCACCACTACTGCTGCTGCTGCTGTTGAAGAAGAAGCAGAAGCTTCTCATCACTCCTCCCCCTCTGGGAATGTCTCTCCTACCAGAGAAAACGTTCAGGGGCATGGAAGAAATGTTGTTGATTCCTCTTCTGAGGAAGAAGATGCGGCAAGCTTCCGCATTGAGCATCGCACTCCAGATGATGGAAGCTCCAAGAAAGAGCTCCCAAAGAAGCCATCTGATGTTTCTATGGTGGAACTTTCTGAGGCAACCACAACTGAGGTGGCTACTGTGAATGCTGAGTCATTGGCTCAGACGATGCTTGATGTCCAGAAGGAACTGGATCAACCTTCTGAGACTCCAGAAGCTGCTCAGATGCAACCACAACAACAACCACAGCATGAGGAAGCCTTACTTGAACCAACTTCTGAGGTTGGTCCCCTCTCTTCTGAGATCCCTCCGGAACATGAGGAAACTCATGTCTCAACACATGAAGTAGTACCAGGGACCACCAGCACTAGGCTCAGCTCAGAGGTGGGCGCTGACGCTACCATGGCTGCCGTAGTTGCAGCAGTTGAGGCATTTGTTGCCCACAGTTCCTTAGAAGGAACTCTATCTGAGAAGGACTCTCAGAAGGAACCAGAGGTTCCTCCTCTCGATCTAACAGAAGTTCCTCCTCCATCCTTCGATCAACAAGGTCCTACCTTCTCCATTACGGACTCGATGATTAGTCCCGGCTTTCAGCTGGGAAGAATGGTAGTCACACCACCCTCTGTGCAATTTAGGCCTTTCTTTGGTCGAACTGAGAAGTTGAAGTGCATTGAAGCCATACATAGCCAGATCTCAACTTTCAACCTCTCCGAAGATGCTCAGATTTCTGATGCAATGGGGCAACCATCAGCTCGGCAACCTTCTGATCTAGACCTTGCTCTAGTTTCTGAGGACACTCAGAGGCAGCCTTCTATTGAACTCGCTGCTATTGAAGGCAAAGCTGTCCAAGAAGAAGAACTTCCTGAATATCAAAAGAGGGATATCATCGATGAAGTACTTGAGGCTGAAGAGTCTCGTCCTCCTCCATCTCAACCCTCATCTTCTCAACAGCCTTCCACTTCCTCTGAACTACCTCCAGAATGCGCTCCGCATGCGACTCAGAGCGAGATTCTCATGGAGATATGCCAGCTGCTACGCTACATTGCCAGAAGGCAGTAGTTCTAAGTCAATGATGGCGTTAATGAATTAGCCACCCTTTTTGATGTAACAAAGGGGGAGTAGATAAGTGATAAAATTTTTGTACAATGGCTATACGTAAACACTAGGCTAGGACTTAGGGGGAGCAACAACTTAGGGGGAGCAAAATATTTTGTATCTCTACAAAACCATCAATGAAAAATCATTATTTTGGCATCTCATGTTTTACTTAATTGTATGCTTATTTTTATTATTTGGCATCTCTTGATTTACTTAGCCTGGTATTTCTGAATTTCATACATATATTCATCAAGAAATACACGCTATGTAATTGATAATCTCAAACAGTGATCATACATTGCATACATTAACTGTTGATTATCAAAGCCTTCTAAGAAAATAACAGAGCCTTCTCTCAGAAAGCAATGTTAAGTTCTAAGAAAGCAAAAGTGCATTCTGAATAAGTTGTGAACTTACTCAGAAACACTTCTGAACTTAAGCAAAATTATTATCTTAAGACTTAAGTTGTTATCATAAAAAAGGGGGAGATTGTAAGCTCCAGAACCCTTCTGAGAGAATTAGGCATAATTCTCTTAGAGTTATGAAAGTTTTAATGATAACAAGGTAAGCCATAAGTATAAAAATTTTACTTAAGGTTTTGCTAATATGTGCGCTAAGTGTCTCAGAAAGCTTTAGATTATTGCAATACCATGAGTAAAGACCAAGACAAAACATCAAGTAGCCTCAAGATCAATTGATAAAATCATAGCGCCAAAGATATCAGAAAGGACGTCTCAGAAGCGCAGAAGGTGAAAAACATGTTTATGAGGAAAGAACACTGTCGCCTCAGAAGGGTCTCAGAAGACCATGCGACTAGTAGTTCTCAGAAGGGTATTCCCTCAGAAGGTTCGGCTCAGAAGTCCGTACAACTCTCAGAAAGTTGGACTCAGAAGCAACCAAGTGTCTGGACTCAAGGGATCGCAAGCAGTCTCAGAAAGCTCGCTACAACAAGCTAAGGAAGTGGGAACACGCACACTGTGCAGTTCTGAAAAGTTCCTCATTTCGTGCTGACTGTAGCAGGGAGCCGTTCCGAAAAGAACATAGCCACATCAGCAAAGAGAAACTTCAAATTCGTGGCACATTAACGCCTATAAATATGAGAACAAATTACAGAGTAAATTGACGAAACTGAAGCGCGAAAAATTCTTAAACAAACTGAGCAAAAACTGTGTCAATTTGAAATCATATTTCGAACTTGAATTTTTCTCAGAAAGACAATTTTTCAAAAGTTGTTTTTCGAACTTTGTTAAAATCTTCTAGTTCATTATTGGTGTAAATCCTTACCTTGTGTAAGTTATTTCTAGAAGTCTACTAAGTGTAAAACTAGGTTTGTAACTTAGTCTTGGTAGTTGTTTTCGATCAAAACCAACATTCGAAAAACGCTAAGTCCTTCTTTGTGTGAAGGCAGGTTTAAGTCCTCTGGTGTTTGAGGCAAAGTTCAAAGTCCTTAAGTGATTAAGGCAAGGAAGTCCTCGGTTGTGAGGCAAGGAAGTCCTTAAGTGATTAAGGCAAGGAAGTCCTCGGTGGTGAGGCAAGGAAGTCCTCTAGTGTTGGAGGCAAGGAAATCCACTTCGGGTTGTGAAGTGGTGGAAGTCCTTTACTTGGTAAAGGCATTGTTGTCTGGGAAGACACTTTAAGAAGAATATCCAAGAACTCTCAACTGAAGGTTGGGGACTGGAGTAGGTTGGTTATAACCGAACCAATATAAAATTCTCTGTGTCAAGCTTTTCTCCCTTACTCTTTACTTGCATAAATCTTTGAGAAAAACTCTACCACGATTTTGATTAAGAGGTCTCGTGAAAACTTTATTGATAAAAATCAGAAAGCGTTTAAGAAACTCTAACTTAAAGTCATTTTCTTAAAACTGCTCAGAAAGGAACTTTCTCAGAAAGACTAAGTTCTTAGAAACTTAATCTTCTCAGAAAGCAATTTCCGCTGCAAACTTTAAAATCTACCTTCTGAGTAAAAACAGCTTTCTAAGTAAAAGTTTTAAGAAGTAATTTTTAAAACTTGCACGATTCAACCCCCCTTCTCGTGCACACATACACTTTCAGATAGCAGTCTATGATTTGTAGCCAGTGGTTGAGATATTTATTCTAGTTATTTCTTTTGTTGTTTTCAAACATATTTTGGATGTACCTTTTTGGAGTCTTTATGACCATTGATGTTATTTCAGTTGTAATCTCGTTTGGTACTCTACCGAGACCTGTTTGGAGTTGTTGAGACCTCAGAATTATTTCTAAAGTTATTTTCATTTTTATTATCCCTTTCAATGAATGCGCGTATTTTGTTTCCGCAATTTATTTGTCAAGCACATTCAAAAAAAAAAATCTAGTGTTTTCCGTAAGTAGATTTAGGATGTTACAATTGGTATCAGAGCCAATTTTAGTTTTGATTATGGCTGTGTATATTTGTTATTTTTGTTCCAATTTCAGTTTTAATTTTGGTGTTAATTTATGTGATAATCCTAATTTTGATTCAGGGTTTCAGTGTGTTGTTTTAGACTGATTGTTGATAATACACGTGTGAATATTTGTCAAAATCGGTTTTTGAAGAAACCTAAAAATCAAAATTAGGATTTATTGTTCTAGTCAATTAAACCCGAAATTGATTGAGGGATATTGTTGCTCTTGTTCTTCTGATTAAATCGACATATAATATGTATGATTTCGTTAAGTATATAGAAAGAATTTGGAGTTTGAATTGATGAACCCTAATTTCGAACCTAAACCCCTTTTGATTCTGATTTTATTTTTCTGGGTTGATTCATACCGTCAAACCATAGGGCTTTTGTAGAGAATTGAATTCTGAACAAAACTCAATTTGAATCATCGATTTTGGTTGAGAATTGAGTGAGAAATTGAAGAAAAATCGCATATGAAACCCTTCTCTTTTCGATTGATTTCTATAATTTTCTGGGCTCTTTTCGTTCGAATTGATTGCATAATCATGAAGAGGACGATCTCACGATTCCAGACACCAAGAACGCATGAAACAGAGCTCTGTAGAGAGAGATATCAAAGAGAGAAGTTCGCGGATCGCAACGACCCGACCTGACCCGACCCGACTGGAGGTCAGGGACGATGAACAATGTCCCTGGCCCTCCGGATCGCGCCACGTGCCACGAGCAGGGGCGTCGGATTGCCCGAGCCAGATCGAGCCACGTGTCGTTTCCTCAGCCGTTAATTGTTTCTAGCGGTGGGTCTCCAGATCTGGCCACGTGTCCTGTCCTGTGCCGTCTGATTGGCGAGGCCCCTAACCTCCAGATGGTGCCACGTGTTACTTCCTTAGCTGTCTGATTCAGTAGGTGCTGGCTCTCTGTGATTTCGCCACGTGTCACCTAGGCAGCTGCACAGACGCAGCCGCGCGTGTCGCCACGCTCCAGGCGAGTGGCGGCGCGTGGTGGCGCATGGAATCGCGTGCGGGCGATTGGCAGCGCGTGGTGGCGCGTGTAAGCTCGTCGGCGGCGCGGAGAGCTTGCGGGCCCGTGGTGACATGTGTAAGTTCGTACAATGCGTAAATCGGTGAAGAATGCGTATTCTAGTGTGTATCAATGCGTGGATAACCTGTTTTGGGTTCGATTTTCAGCGATCTTTTGTTCTAAATTAATATTTTAATTAAATATTAATTATTGGTGATATTATTGGTATTATTTTTATTGTTTTGACACCGATTATAATTATTTAACTCATTATCTGAGATTAATATTATGATGAGATTTAAATTATGACAAATACATATTTTGTAAATTATATTGTGCATTTTGTTCAAAGTTATTTTTGGACATGATTATACTCCCATATTATGTTGCACAATATTTGATTTATGTCGTTCAAGTGAGAGAATATTTAATAATTTATTATTTGAGTAAACCCCCAGACTGGTCCTTGACAATTTTAGCATCGGACAAGGTGGTCCTTGACAATCGGAAATACCCTAACTGGTCCCTGACAATGTCAAATGTCGGACATCATAAGGTCCTTGGACGGAAAACGTTTACAGTGTTAATGACAATTTCAGTTTTGGACAAATTGGTCCGTGACAATTTTATTGTTGGAAAAATTAGTCCATAATTTTATTTAATTTTTTTCATTTATCTTCTTTATTATAATATGTATTTTTAAGCACTCTTAAATCAACTTTATATATCTCACGTTTGATTATTACCACTCTAAATGCATTTATTTTATTATTTCTAAAACGTCATTTATTAAATTTTACTTGTTTAAATCTTCATATTTGATATTATGCATATTAAAACTTATACTAATAATTGATATTAAATATAAAAACTAACTATTTTAAGTTATATAAAATTTAGAATAAAATAAATATATTATCTTGTAAGTGTTTTAATATTTTCAATAAAAAGAATGAAAAATTACTTTATTTTTTTTTAAATAAATAAATTAAGAAGTATGATATCTAAAATTATTAATAAAAAAATTATTACTTTATTATCAACAATTTTTTTTATAGATGTACTAAAATAATTGCATTAAAGAGTGACAATTTTCAAATAAAAGATATATAGATTTGATTTAAGCATGTTAGAGTTGAATATGTCAAAAAAAGTGATAAAAGATAAAAGAATTTAAAAAATAATTAGGGACTGATTTTTCTAAAAAAAAATTGTTAGGGACCAATTTGTCTAAAAATGAAATTGTCATTAACACCGTTAGCTTTTCCGTCTAGGGACCTTATAATGTCCGACGTTTGATATTGTCAGGGACTAGTTAGGGTATTTCCGATTGTCAAGGACCACCTTGTCCGACGCTGAAATTGTCAAGGACCAGTTTGGGGGTTTACTCTTATTATTTTATGAACTTGCATAAATCAAAATTGGATTTTAGCATTTGTGAGTCCATAAAAATAAAATCTTTTGATTTTCTTATTATATATTCAAGGACTCTATGACAGTTAAGTTATATTATTGTTATTATGCTAAAATTCTATTTTGTTATAAAGAGAAATTTATTGTGGCTGAAGTTTTAAGAAAGATAATATGTTTTATTTTGTAAATCTTTCTATGTTTTGGTTCACAACTTTTTTTTTAGTTCTTTTTTGGAGATATTTGGTTTTTTTACTCACAAGATTTCTTTTGATATAAATTATTATGCTTAATTTATTGTATTTCAATAAGTTATTATTAACTATCTGAGTATATAATAAAATTTTGTTTTTCTCCCATTATGGTTGTGACGAAATCACCCAATATTTATAATTCTTATCATGTTAACTAATGTTGCATTGAGAAGTTTTTAATTGTGATGAAAATTTCTCATAATTGAGATTAATCTTTTGAATAATTTTGTAATTTTGTTTATAAATATTGTTGAATATTTTTCATGGTTGAGAACTCGCCTTCGCAGGACGGACCATGTATGTCATATCCTATTTAATGAATTTCTATCTAATTATCCTAAAATATGATTTTTCCTTCTATTTCATTATTACTAATATTCTTAAGGGTTTAATTATGAAGCACTGGCAGTGTAAAAAATTTTACACTGTCAGCCAATCACATCCATTGATTTGTGTGACATTTTAGTTAGTTGGTGGTTAAGTTAAAGACTTTTGCTGATGTGTCAATCCGTGATTGGATGTTAGTGTAAAATTATTTTACACTAATAGTGGATTGAAATTAATATATCTAAAATTTTAAAAAATATTTAATCTCTAATCAATCACTAAAAAATCACAAAATATCCCCAAATTATCAAACACTAAAAATTGCTAAAATCACATAAAATATTAAAAATTACTAATTATCATTGAATCTGATTTAGATTCATATTTATTCAATCACATATTTATATTTATAATATTCAATCATGTAATTAGTTTTTCATCTTTTTCAATATCGAATTCGTATTCATAAAATATTTACAATTATTCTCTTTCAACAATCAATAAAAAATAATCATAATTTACATATTATCAATCACTAAAAACTACTAAAATCATAGAAAATATTCAAAAACTACTAATTATTAATAATGAATAATTACTAATTATTCATATCTATTCTCGTCCAACAATCAACAAAAATATTAAAAATTTACGAATTCATGTTCATAATTATCCCTAATTTACAAAAAGTATTAAAAATATTGAATATCAATCACTAAAATTCTCTAAAATATTAACTAATTATCAATCACAAAAAATCACAAAATTAAAGGTAAAATATTTAAATATCAAAAATTATAAAAAATTAATAATTACTAATAATTCGTAATTATTCTCTTTCAAAACAATATGTTCATTATTTATGTTTTATATTTTCCGTGAGATAGTTAATCAATCATGTTAAATATTAAATAATGACAATTAAGTTGCGATAATTGAATTTGGTTAATTAACAAATTAGCCTTATCTAAAATAAATTATAAAATAAAAATATTTTTTATGTAGGATTCAACATAGTGAATAATCAAATAATTAGGTAACAATTATTTTAATTTAGATATATTATAATTCAAGTTAATATTATGTAATGTAGAAACATTTGTTCGATTAATAATTAGATATATTAATAATTTAAGTTAATATTATAATAATATCTAAAATATTATAATTCAAGATATATTATGTAATATTAAGATAGTAATATGAATATTAAATTAGAAATATGTTGAGAATGTGAAAAGTAATTAATCAGTCTATACTATACACAATTATTTTAAATAGTATAAATCAATTATTTTAAATAATATATATATATATATATATATATATATATATATTAGATAATGATATTTAAAAAGATTCATTAAAGATTTGTAAATATTCTGGAAGAAAATAATATAGGGTGCCTAAATTAGCATACATGTCACATTATTTATAGAGACTCAATTAATGAGTGAATTGATAATTAACCAATACCTCTCTTTTACTATATTATATAGATTATTCATAAATTTGATGCAGTAACTTGAATTTTTTTTTATCTCAAATGAAATTGATGAGTTTTAAAAAACCAATAAAGATTTTATTCAGATTATTTATTAAAAGAGTATATCATTTGTAATAATTATAATATATAGAATCAATTAAAATTATTACCACCATTACTCAAAATTATTGATTAAATAATTTTATTAGAGAGTATAACATGTTTATATCTCTCAGATTCATTTTTATTTTTTAATTTTAATTCTAAGATCAAATAATTGCTATTAATATATAAAATTGGTTTATTGAGTTTGATTTGAATTTTATTTTTACTCATGATTTAAAAATTTTAAATAAATATTTCATAATTTATATTTTAAAAAATAATAATATTTGTTTAAGATATACTAAATTCAATTTAAAATATAAATATTTATAATTTAATTAAATAATTACTAAGTAACTAATAATATGGAAATCTAAATTCATGTATTGTATGAATAATTTATAAATAGGGAAAGATTAAATTATATATTTTGATATACTAAATTTTTTAATAAAATTATTTAGTGAACTTAATTAATTATTGCCTAATTAATTGATTTTATTTGATTATAATTTTATTACTAATCATGATTTCAAATTTATAGTTAAATCATATATAAACATTGTAAGTTGAGATTGAACTTTTTAAAAATCGTATTAAAATTAAAAATAAAAAAGAAAAATTCTTATTCAAGTTATAGAATTTCAAAAATGAATAAATATTATAAAATTACCAGAAAACAATTATATAATAGTTATATTAAGTGTAATTAGTTATCATACACATGATTAGTAATTTCAATTAAATCATATAATTTTCATGATACATATGCTAATTTTTAATTATATTATTTCCAAGAGTTGATAATCACAACATTTATTATTCCCTATTTTAGTGTATATAAAAAACTCAATTAATACAGTAGTTAATATAATTAACTATTATTGATTGCAATTAATTTCATTTTAATTAGTAAATTTTTTATAAGTTATTTATTTAACCATCAAAATATTTCACATTAAAAATGTCTACTTAGAAAATATACTAATATAATAATTATAATAATAAATATAATTTTATTATAGTTGATTCTTATTTGATTATAAAAAATGAATCCTATTTTTTATTTAATCATATTTATTAATTATCCTTTTAATTAGATTTAGTTTTAAGGAATAAAATTTGAAATAGAGTTTAAAAAAAAAATTCATATTTTTTAAATAATTTATATTACATTTCATTTGTAATATTTATTTTTAAATATATATTATGATTATGATTAGTAAAATTTGTACAATTTATGTTTATAATTTTTATATAACTTGATGTCTATATTTTTATTAATTTATATAATTTTTTATTAATTTAAAATTTCAAAATTATATATTCATATTTTATTGTTAACATTTCCGTACATAGCACATGTAATATACTACTTGTATCCACTAATAATCTACTCTCGCATTTTTCATATCCTACTAATCACTTTTTGCCTTTTTTTTTCATATTTCATGCATCTTGCAGAATTAGTTACGTGAATAGGTAGTGTTTTTTACTGAATATAAGTCGATTCAAATCGACTTTACTCTGCAAAAATGCAATTTTTTTTTTAGCTAAAGTCGATTTGAATCGACTTTAGCACAAAAAAAATTGCATTTTCGCATGCAAAGTCGATTTGAATCGACTTTAGTGCAATTTTTTTTGCAATTTTTTAAGCAAAGTTGATTCAAATCGACTTTAGAAGAAAAAACTATAAAAAAGTGGTCCCGGGTGATCATTTGACACAATTCATCATTTTTCTAAATTTCACTCTCTCTCACTAAAATTCACTCTCACTTTCTCTCTAAAATTCACTCTCTTTCTCTCTAATTTTTTTTATTATGGAGACTGAACATGTATACCGGCTGTACTTTGTTGATCACATCGGCGCACGTATTCAAAACCAGGTAATATATTAATTGTTTTATAATAAAAATAATAAATTTTGTTATAGTTACCATAAATTAAGATGTAGTAAAAAATAGATATAGGTTGTTAGATAGATTAGTTGTGTAGTTAGAATTATTTTAGGTGGTTAGGAATTTTAGTATTACAGTAGATTTATTTATGTATACACTTTGATTATATATTTTGCTTAAGTTACTAAAATGTAATATTAATTAGTTTACTACCATCATCATGTGACTGTTTAATGCAGGTTCACAAAATTTAAACCAATAGTTTTGTAGGTCTTATCAGGAACGCCTATGTCTTATCATATGAATGTTTAATTAAGTAATTTTTGAATGATTTAACTGCATGAATAAATTTTAAATGGTTTGTTATTAATGTTTAAAAATTAAGTCTCGGAATTAATTACTGTTTTTTTTTTTGTTCCAGCCTGCTCATGTTTTAGAGACGAGACGATTCTGTGCCGTACCACCTCCACACCCGTTGATGGAGCCATACTTGGACATTGCGGGGTTTCGCCATGTCCGGATGCCCGTGTGGACGTTAGATCGCGCTTTTATTAGTGCACTGGTCGAGAGGTGGAGGCCTGAGACCAGCTCATTCCACTTACCCTATGGTGAGGCCACGATCACCCTACAGGATGTGGCATTCCATCTAGGCCTTCGTGTATATGGAAAGGTGGTGAGTGGTTGTGCTACTGAGTGGGAGACATACCACTCAGGACGCAGCATTGAAGACTTTTGTCAGGAGCTGCTAGGTGCTGTCCCCCCCCCTCCGCCAGTTGAGCGTAAGGGGCATTGTGTTACGCTGAGGTGGTTGATGAGTCTCGTTGGCGCATTTGACGCGAAGGTCCATCCCACTGACATAGAGGTACAGAGAGCGACCAAAGCTTGGCTGATGGCCATTTTTGGTGGGTACTTGCTGCCGGATAAGTCCGGCAACAGGGTACATTTGAGGTGGCTCCCACTGCTCGAAGACTGGGAGGAAATCGGTAGACATAGCTGGGGATCAGCCGTTTTGGCCACACTATACAGGGAGATGACCCTAGCTGTAAAGTTTGACGTGACTGATTTCGGAGGCTGTCATGTCTTATTACTATCATGGGCATGGTCGCGCTTGCCGACATTATTTGGAGGCGCAATTCGACATGATTTGTGGCCTATTGTTTCGAGGTAAAGATTTAATTCATGAACCATATAATAAATTTGACATGATATGCTATTTTATCTAACCTTGGTTTCTGATTATAAATTGTAACATGTGGGAGAACGTTCGCCATATTACCAGGAAGTTGGAGGAGCGACTTCTCAGATTTAAGACAGCACTAGACAACATCGGATTGCACGGGGTAAGGAAGAATAATGGTCATGATATTGAAACTTTTATTTCTACTTTTTATATTGAAATTTATCTTTGTTTGTTAATACTTGTCACAGTTTATGTGGAGGTCGTACGATGATGATCGTGTTAGGGTCGTGACGCCGGACTGGGTGTTTGTTGAGCGAGAGTTGTGGCACTCTGACACCTGCATCATCTGTTTTGCCACTGTAGAGTGGCACTATGCGGAGAGAGTGGTGCGGCAGTTTGGTGGAGCTCAGCACATACCGTATGCGCCGATCAACATCGATCGGCTACAGCGTGTCGATGTACGCACCAAGAGGGAGGCATGGTGGCCCAAGGAGCACGAGCGGTGGCATAGAGTATGGGATGAGCGACGACGAAGGAGCATCCGGTTCGAGTTGTTCTACGAGCAACGCCCATCATTCGAGTACTTTAACTGGTACAGTGTGTCTCCGCACCGATTTCTTAGTTTGGATGGCCCGCCGCAGGACCCTGCATTGGTGTATCTTTTGGATGACGATGTGCCACTCCATGCTCCACCTGGTCCCTCATTGTATCCGAGACCATCGGGAGCCCCTGATACGCGCAACATAAGTACCAAACGTCATGCAGGTACTCGAGCGAGTGCTCGTCAGGTGGGAGTTCCTGATGCGGGGCAGGGGGAAGAGCGCGGGCGCAGGGGACGCGGTCGGGGACGGCGACGGGGACGGCGACGCGGTGCACAGGAGGAGGCAGAGGTCGAGCCACCGAACGAGGCTGACACCGAGCCACAGACTGAGGCACAGATCCAGCCACCTACTGAGCCGCAGCAGCAGCAGGAGGTTACAAGCCCTTGGGACCATGTTGTGTCTCAGTTCCATACGCCACATTTTTATTCCTCCTGGGGCTCATGGGGACAGTACTATGTTCCGCAGGAGGTTACAGCACCGCAGGAGGTTACAGCGCCGCAGCCACAGTAATATGTTCCGCAGCCTCTAGTTCCAGACCCCTCAGTCATTTGTTCAGATCAGAGCCTGCAGGCACAGTTCAGGACGGGCCTAGCTGACGAGCAGCCTATTAGCACACCTAGGTTGATGGCGATGCTGGACCTGGATGACTTCTCATCGCCCTCGTGGACCCCTAGATCACAGGCTTTGCTTCATGATATTATGTTCGGTCGCGGATCAGGCGAAGGTTCGTCATCACAGGTGCAGCGCGAGGTCACACCACAGCCTCCAGTTCACACGGTTGATGATGTCAGTTCACCGGACGATCAGGGGGACTCATCTGATGATCCAGTTGACCCTCCCAATACTGATTCAGAGTCAGATCCAGGGGCGCAGCAGGATAGGGATCAGAGGCAGAGGCGGCGGCCGAGATGCGGCACAGGAGGGTGCATTGGGGGGACGGAGCCACGACGAGGGAGGGGCAGAGGTCGTGGACGCAGAGGTCGTGGTGGTAGATAGACTTAGATTTTGGTTTTGTAGAATATAGACATAGATTTTGGTTTTGTACAATATAGACATAGATTTTGGTTTTGTATTATATAGACTTAGATTTTGTATAAATACTTTTACATTATATTATTGATTATTTAGTTCAATGTGAACTCTTATCTCCGTACTTGTTATTATCGCGTTAATTGATAAGGCTGGATATGAAAATGACAAAATAAAAAACACATCAAATTAAAATATCTTAAATAACAACAGTTATGACTCGGCAGAAGTACATAGTACATAACAGTTCAATAAACACTTAATGTTACACTTAACACAACACTTAAAAACAGAAACATTTTTTAAAAACAGTGATTACGAGTTTAAGTCATCAGGGATCAGCTAGATTAGGAATCGGGTGTTCCATGTCAGCGTAATTTAGTTCTTCGTCACGTTCATTGTAAATAGTTACCCCAAACCTTTTATGGCCGTCATAAATCAACCAAATCTCAAAATCATATTCTATCAAGTACTGGTACATAAAGTCTCTCCTGTAACATCCTAAATCTAATAGCGGAAAACACGAGATTTTTTTTTTTTTTTTGAATACGCAAATGAAGGACGAAACAAAATAAACCATACAATAGATGGGAAGAAGGGATAATAAAACTGAAATTAAACATCATCCAAAATATTGGGGAGAAACAAAACCCCAAAGGTACGAAGTACAGCGGTATTGAAAATTACAACCATAAAGTATCGAAACAGGTCGAAACAATGACCTTTACAACCGAAATGTGTCCATAACAAAAAGGAAATAAAGTACTAAAAGAGCAACATAAAAAGAAATCCTCAGCTACAGTCACTCGGCCTCATCAGGGTCTTCCTCCGGGTCTTCTTCCTCTTCGTCCTCTTCCTCAACCTTCATTGGAGATACGGCCGCCTCCAAGATCTCCTCGTCGTCAGACGCTCCCTCCCCCAGGACATAGTCGGGCTCATAATCATCCGGGTTGAACCAAAGAAATGGGTTACCCATAATGTCGTCCTCGGCGAACACAGGTGATCCAGGAGGAGACTCGAGTCCCTGAGCCGGCATGGGCACGGGAGGTGGAGGAGGTGCATGGTGTCCACCGGGCTGAGGATGCCCAGCTCCAACGGGTGGCTGGGGAATAAATGGCTCTGGCGGGGGATCCCATGGGGGAAGGTCCGCCACGTAGAAACCAAAGGTGGTCGGGACAGCTGATGTGACTGAGATGTACCCTGTAGCTGGGTGATAACGAACAGATAGCAGGTCAACGGCGGGCGGCGGGGGATCCATTTCCTGGAATTGGGACATAAGAAAGAAAGCGAGTATGAGAATAAAATTCTCAGTGAATCATTGCCGATACCCGGGCCTGGTACCGCTTATGCCAACTCCAGCTGTTCAAAGTAACACCCTCCATTTTTAGAAACTATACGTTATCTTTTTAAAGAACTGAGGTGCGTTACGTTGAACAGTCAAACATCCTACTTGCCCGAACTAAGGGAATCTAAGGTCTCTTCTAGGTTATCGCGTAACTAGCACCCTACGTCAAGTTCTATCTAACGTCACCACCTTAGAGTCCTCCTTAGGCCGTACTAATAAGGTCTCCTAGGTAGCTCCGTCGGCTTAGAACTTCTTCGTCTACATGGAACTAGGGATTAGCCGTTTTCCACTTTCATGAGCGTACGCTTACACAATTCATCATCAACATCGGGAACACCCCGGAATATATATATACTTTCAACCACCATTTCATTAGTAGGACTAAGTGTCCAATGCATGAGAACCACATCTCACCCCATAGGCCTCCCTATCCCGTGAGTATGCGCAATGCACCACCGTTCAATCTGTAGAACGGCTGGATCTAGGCTAATCGAGGGTTCCACTTGACGGTAAAAAAATACACAGCAAACAATCAACCAAACAGTCCAATCAACAGTCAATCACATCTCATCCAACTTAGTCTCAAGATATCACCAGTCAATTTCAGTATCAGTATAACACAGTGTACTACAACAATCATAATTATCACCGAAATTTCATCTCATCATTCTAGATCATTCTCATCACTACATTATTGTTCACCAATCAATTCCACATCTCATAGTCACAATACATAATTAACTCGATCATCATGCATGAAGTACATTTACTCGTTGCTCCATCCTCTCAAGACACACTCTCTTTTACGTATTATGAAGCATTCTTTTTAAAGTCTCTTCTAATGTTTTATGAAACATCCCAAACTAACCTTCTTTATTATAAATATTTATTAAATCATTACCTTGCTGATTTTTATTTAATATTTAAAGATTTTGAATTATTAACTTAATTAATTATACTTTTATTCTTTATAAACTAGCTAATGTATAGTTTTATCTTTTCTAAAGTCTCAAACTCTATTATAAATTAATTAAGACTTTTAAATTCTGATCTCCTATAATTAATATTTATTTCAGAAATGATTTCTTATTTCTTCCATTATTTTCCCTTATTTTTAAACAATATAACTAGTGTTAACAATTTTACGGTTTATCATTAGTTTTACTAGAAAACTTGACTTTTTAATCCCTTTTAAAATTATTCTAACATTATCATTAACATTACTAACCTATGTGGTTCCACTTGGTTATATCAGAATATTTTCAAATTATTTTTCTCTAATTACTCATTCCATTTATTAACTATTTTTAACTAGTTTTAGCATTAGTAAGCAAGTAACAAATTATTTCTAAGTTATTATTTAAATTTGGACAGAATCCAAAAGAATTATATTTTAATCAATAAAATAATAAATAAGGTTCATAATTATTTTACTAGTCCATTTATTTTAAGAAAAGCATTTTCTAGGTGTATTTTCACAAATTATATGTTAGAAAATACCTTTTATTATCAAACAAATGATAAAATATTTTAAATCAGTAACTTTATTTTTTCTAGCTTCAAAAACTTATTATTTCATAATGGTAAGCTCCTAAATATTTTTAAGGGCATATTATCCCAATATTTCCTAAACTATGTGCATAAATAAGCTTTTTCTTATTAATATTTTTACTAAAATATTTCCCAGAATCTAATCCACTATTTTTATTTTATAAAAACTCTTTATTTTAGTATCTCAATGTTCCCAAATAATATAAATAATATTTCTAGTCATAAGTTATTTTTAAGTGACCATTTTACTCAAAACTATCCATTTTTAAGTCATTCTTCTCCCAATAAATACAAATAATTATAAATAAATTTCAGAACTGAAATATTCATTTTATTAAGGCTGAAAATAAATATCTCAGAATGTAAAACTACTAAAATGATTTTTATAGCATTTACTTTAATTTTTAGCATTATTTTGAACAAACTATACTTTTTAAAGCATTTTCAACCAAATAAAATCAAATAAATTTCAGATCTGAGAAATAAACTTTATTATTATTTTAGGAGAGTTATTTTGGTGAGTCTTATTTTATTTTACAGATATCCTATTTTTAGAACCATTTTTAATACATTAAAAGACACATTTGTACATAGTTACTAATCTTTTTAGCTCATTTTTTTTTTTAGGGTGTACCAATACCATTACTTTTCTTGGTCCAGATCTGAGTTTATAAAGTAATATTCCAGGAGCAAATAATGTTCTTAATATTTATTTATGAGTCCCTTGAATTCTATTATTTTATTTCAAGTTCTATATTTTATTAAAGGTCTTTTTCAAGCATTTTAGTCCATGGAACAACACCCACTCTCTTCCAAGTCCTCATGGCCGCGGGTTCCATTATCAAAGGGGTCCAAAATGTACATTTTATTCATAGCACCATTTGCATGCATGCATGTATCCATTACAACACCAAAAATCAAGCTTTATGTTCAAATAATGCACCAACATCATCAAAATTTATTTTAAATGGTAGATCTCATTTAAGAAACTCAAGAACACTTAGAATAATTTATTTTTGCTCAAACAAAATATTTTCACCGATTATTTTCATTAAAAAGCATTTTTATTCAATAAAAATGAAACTTTTGAGAGAATGACTCACTTTAAAACAAGACCCTAGGAGTGTTGGATGTTGTTGTTGTTGTTTTTGGAGCTTGCTCTTCCTCTCCTTATGGCCGAGCTCCTCCTTCTACAAATGGTGGGGTTGGTGTTTTCTTTTGTTGGGTGTAGGGTGGTTTAGAGGGTTGTATGGTGGTTTTGAGAGTGTTAGGGTTTTGGAAATGAAAATAAAATGGCAAGATGGTGGTGTTGGGGTGTGATGGCCGAATGGTTTAGTGTGTTGGGAGGTTTGGAGAGAAAAATTTCTTAAGAGAATTTCTAGAGAGATTTTGGCATAACTTTGGTATACCTTTAGGCTAGTTTGTGTGTGTAAAATGAGTGATGGAAGGTTTAATTTTATAGAGGGAGAGGGAGGCTTGGCCGAGGGCTTCATTTGGGCATGGGAAGAGTTGTGAAATTTCAGCCCTTAGATGAGGATCCTTGTGGTGGGGTTAGGGACCAATGGGTGGAGGATTAGAGTGTAATCTTGTCTCCTAAAGCACCAATTAGCATTAATTAAGTGGTTGGTATTAATTAAAATTTTCCCTCCATTCTCTCCTCTTGGCCGTGGCATTAGTTAGGGTTAGGGTTAGGGTATTTTTGAATTTTTGATGTGTAGGTTAAGTGGTGTAGTCTAGGGTTATGTAGGGGTATTTTGGTAATTTCACTTGTAAAAATGTCTCGGCTCAAAAATAAAATATACGATCCGGGAAATTATAAAATGGTGAGTCCAAAAATTTCATCATTGAATAAAAATATTTTTGGTGCATTTAATTAAATATTATATGGTGTTGTATGGTTTTTGCATAATTTGCATGAAAGTGCCACGTGTCGCGCATGCACACGTGTTGTAGTAAATTATGTTATATATATATATATACATGTATGAACATTAAAAATAATCATATAGTTCATGCATGGAAATACAATGACGCATTCATATTATTATTAAAATCATAAACTCGTAAAAATTACTCTAACAGATAAATTCAGAAATTATTAACTGTAATGTATATATATATATATTAGAGCTATGATGTTCAGGGGTTTTACATCTCCAACCTTCGGTAAACCATATTTCGTCACCTCTTCTCTCACACTTAAGATCCCAGGTTTTTCCACTTGGTGTTTCCAACTGCACTTTACGGGGCAACCTTTGCCGATGAATATTAACAAATATTGTTGGCAATTTCTGCAACAACGAGTGTTAGCGAATGACAAGGTTTTTTGTACAACTTATTATACACAAAAAAAAGTTGAAGGTTAAATTGGAAATAATACGTACCACGTCATTCTTGTTACCATTCTTAATCTTAATGCATGTTTCATGCGTGTCAGGCCCACCGAATGCCAACCCAAGATTCATATTTGGATCCATATTTGTTTTTGTTATGTGATTTATGCTACGAACCTTAAGATTGCATTCGTTTATATAACGAAAAATTTCAAATTTGATTCAAATCGATTAATGAACATAAGTAGTAGACCAACTAGTTATCATAGTCGATTCAAATCGATTATACAAACAGAAAAATGCTTATCAAAGTCGATTCAAATCGATTATCAATTTTGTACACGATTCTGACACGAATTGACTACTCACCAATTTAGCAGTAATAAATGATCTTTGCAGGCCAGAAAACCATAATAACTTGTAGAATATCATAAAATGAGTTCCATTAAGATTCTCAAACCAACTACACCGGTAAAGACAATTCAAAATTACTACAAAGGACAATAAAATCAAATGAGTACACAAGCACATAAAACCAAATCATCAGTAACAAGTAGCAGTAATAAATGCACGTGGTAAGGTCAGAAACATTAAGATATTGAAAATTACTACAATCAACAATAATATGGACTGAGTACATAAGTACACAAAACCAAATGATCGGTTACAACAACCATAGAATTAAAATACAACAACAAACATATAACAAGACTATTACAACAAACATAAATTTTCTAGTACAACTCATCATGCAACGTTGTTGGAGGAGGACGATGAAGCTATAGCGGGACACTTACGCCTACTATGTCCTGGCTGACGACAGAGCCCACACCTTTTAGGCTGAGAACCTTCCACCTCATCCATCTCATTACGAATCCGGCTCGAAACTGGGCGACCCTCAGCTTTCCTCATATCCGCAGGATTGGGCCGCAACACCGGACCATTGTATGGAGGCCACAAATCTTCATTCCGAATAGAAGCAAACTCAGTTCGGTAGACATTATAAACAGATTCCATTCGGTAGACTTCATGGACAAAGGATCCCCAATCTAAATGAGCATCAACGCACGCTGCAAATGCGTGACGACAGGGGTAGTGGAGCTTCTGAAATGCTCCGCAATCATAGACACGCTCGGACAGAGACACCCTGAAGGTCCTCTGTGTTGTGGTGTCCACCTCTCCTTTCTCTAAAATCATATACTCGATGGAATCTCGAGTCGCGCATGTGGCGTGCATATCATGCAACACTCTCCGATGCTTCTCCATTTCGCCAAGCAGGAACTCAGAGAACCTTTTGAAGGTGTGTGTTAGCACGAGAAGGGGGGTTGAATCGTGCTTAAATTTTCAAAATACTCTTCTAAAACTCTTTCTTTCAAAAACACTTCTCAGAAGGGTATCCTTCTGAGTCGCAGCGGAGAGTCCTTCTGAGAAAGTAAAGTTTCTCAGAAACTTTGCTTTCTGAGAAGATCAGCCTTCTTGGTGATTTCTGAAACTTGTAGATTATAACTATCAAGTGTAAATACTTGAAGTCATAATGAAAGAGAGTTAGTATAATAATAATTATATTAACATGATAATATATTCAATATATACATGAGATATTAACATAGTTGTAGCACTTAGAAACCATGTATAGAGATACTTTCTAGATAAGTTATCTAATATGAAGAATTAGGAACTTATTCTAGATAATATCTACGCACATAATAATATACTATAAACTTCAGAAACACATTCTAGTTCAAAGAGAAATGGTCATAGAGACTCAGAACCCTCATAGAAGTTTCTGATATTACTTTCTGGTGAGAGCATAATTTGTACTCGTTCATTACGTTATTAGTATCTCTCACCCCAGTCATCGAATCAAAGATCCAACCGTTCAAATGTTAGAACTATGTGTCCTTAACATTCTCACACATTTTCAGCTCGATCCAACGGTTAACGAATCCGTATATGAAGAATTACGATGACTGGTTTACAGAAAATCTGCTCTAAGAACTCATTATGTTCTTGCACGTTTTCACTTCAAAAGTTGTGTTTCTCACTGATGTAATTTTCTGATAGAAAAAAACTAGTTAATATCATGCATCTTATACTTTATATAGAGTGTGAATTAGAGATAAAGATTAAGCAACTAGAAATTAAACTAGCAATCAAGTTCAGAGAGAAGTATAGAAAGTGAACACAATTTTATACTGGTTCGGCCAATGATGCCTACATCCAGTTCTCAAACAATTGTTTGAGTTCCACTAACTTTCTTCAAAGTTACAGATATTATCAAGCCTTCTCAGGCTCTCTCAAGTATTCTTTCTTCTAGCCTCTTCAGGCTTTGCAGTGAATATTCTTTCCACAAGCCTTTCCAGGCTAAGCATGGATATTCTTTCCTATCGAAGCCTTCCCAGGCTCCCTCAGGATATTCTTCTTATTGTGCCTTCCCAGACAACCTTGCCTTTAACACGTAAAGGACTTCCACCACTTCACAACCCAAAGTGGATTTCCTTGCCTCATTACGAGGACTTCCTTGCCTTAAACAATTAAGGACTTTTTACTCCACTCTTATGAGTAAGAGATTAGTATTCTTTCATCAAGCCACTTCTGGCTTCTCTTGCTTAACTCAACACCATGAGAAAGATTAGTATTCTTTGATTGGCCTCTTCAGGCTACTTGCTCATTCACCATGAGACTTTTACAAGTATTCTTTTCCTAGCCTCTTCAGGCTCTAATTGCTCAGCTCCACATGAGTGAGACTTTTACAAATAAATACAGATTTGTGTTTGAAAAGTGTGTGCGTAAAGCACTTACAAACAAATGCTTAAGGACTTTGAATGAACAAAGGATATCCTTAAACAACTCCTATTCAAAGCTTGCAACAGCAAGAATATTATCTAGTGAAAGGATAAGAATAGAAGATTTTAAGAAATTTTCTTTTGAGAGAAAATTTCTCTTTTACAGAATCTCGGATTTCTCAAGGAATATGAGTAGAAAAGATTTGATTTGATTCCTTAGAGTGACCCTAGATGTTGTTAGTGATGTGTTATAAAGTTGAATTAATGATCTAACATCACTAGGAAATTTGGCAGCATTGCAGCAACGTGCAAGCTCACTTTGTGTCTTGTTGGGAGCTTATTTATAGCCTTTTCCAGATTATGGCCGTTGTGAACAGTTCCCAAGACTTTCTGATATGTCCTTCTGAGAGACTA
The DNA here is from genome assembly GCA_013621005.1 of Aeschynomene evenia. NCBI lineage: Eukaryota > Viridiplantae > Streptophyta > Magnoliopsida > Fabales > Fabaceae > Aeschynomene > Aeschynomene evenia. The sequence goes on from CM024272.1 coordinate 14,223,716, forward strand.
CCTTCTGAGAGCTTTCTGAGAGGACTGCTTTCTGAGAGCTTTCCGAGAGTACTGCCTTCTGAGAGCTTTCTGAGAGTACTGCCTTCTGAGAGCTTTCTGAGAGGACTGCTTTCTGAGAATTTGTGCTTCTCACAAATTCTATTCAGCCTTCTGAGAAAACTACTCTCTCATAACCAAGTCAGCACTTCATGAGAAGGCTGATGCATCTTCTTGATGTGTCTTGACTAACCCAATGAGAAGTTTCTGAAAGAATTTCTTCCTTCCTTAATGATGTATCTTCTCATTCAAGATGCCTTGATTAGATCAGAGGGTGATTCCTTAGATGTAGATTTTTCTCAGCTTCTTGAAGGAACTTCTTGGACAGCTTTCTCATAAGCTCACAGCTTCTGAGAGCTTCTCAGATGCTGGCTTTCTGAACCTTCTCCGGAAGGTGTATCTTCTGATACTTACTCAGAAAGTCTCTTATGCTGCCTCAGAAAGTACTTTAGTATAGATCTTGATTTCCTTGAGTGCTTTCTGAATGATTCTTATCAGAATCTGATGCTTCCATTTAATCTTCTAGGACAGCTTTCTGGAGCTCGGCTTTCTCAGAAACTTTCAAGTCTTCTTAGAAGACTTTCTTGGCTTCTTGGAGGATGCTTTCGAGAAGTCTTCATGGTCTTGATATCTTCTCGGTTTATGAACAGTTTCTTTATCAGAAACTTGAACTTCTTAGTTTCCAGAAACCTATTCTTGAAGTGTTCTGATATTGCAGCTTTCTCCAATCTTCTGGATGAGGTTGCCTTCTGAGAACTCAATCATTCATAGCCTTCTGAGAGGAACCCTTCTGAGTGAACATCCTTCTGAGAGAAGGTCCTTCTGAGAAACAAAATTTGCATGGTCTTCTGAGACCCTTCTGAGTAAATTTTGTTTCCTTCTCAGAAACACTCTTTCACCTTGTTGCTTTCGAGACACCCTTTCTGATGCCTTCTTAGCTTTGAATATGTCTTGATACTTGAGGTTACTTAGTGTTGAATTTTAGCCTTCCACATATGAATGCAACTCATGCAATCCTTCTAAGAAGATTCTGAGTGCATTTCTCAGAGCGCTTTCTCATGTCTTCTTCGCAGGTTGCTCAATAGCTTTCTCATGCCTTGATTTCCTTTTGAGAGGCTTTGTTCTTCTTTCTTCTTGCGCTTATAGAGCCATGTGCTTTGAGTGCTTGTAGTTCCAACTTTCTTGTGTATTTTAGCTATCTCAAATAGCTTTTTCACTGCACATATCAACACCCATTAAATTATTCTAACAAAATATTTTCTTTATATTAATTTGTTATCATTCAAAACCAAGTCTTTAATGATTTCCAATCATTAACACTTCTTGGAAGGGTGCTGGAGCTTACAATCTCCCCCTTTTTGATGATGACAAATCAATTTAGGAAATATTTTGTAGAATCGTTTGAAGGAAACCTTTCTTTAAGATCAGAAGCTTAATGATAGGTTCCTTGTGCAATTTTAATCTATCTTTCTATTATTTCCTTCATTTTCTCAAGAGAGAAATTTCCAGAAGTAACTTAGAGATTGATTAATTCACAGCAGAATACAAACCAGAGAGTAAAACAAGTTTTTCATGAATCTTGCAATTATATAATTCACAAAATGCTCAGAAAGCAAGATATATATTCATGATAATTAACTTTAATAACATACGCATCCAGAAAGTTTGTATTCATGACTCAGAATCATATTAAACATACATAAGCATATTCATGAATTAAGAGAGAATGCAGTAAATGCTAAATATTATGCTATGCATGATGATGTTTCTTTTAGAGAGAGTCTCTCTCCCCCTGTTTCCTTCAGAAACCAGTAATCTTTCAACCCATATTTCCTACATTTTCTCCCCCTTTGGCATCATCAAAAAGAGAGGACAAGAAAATGCAGAACTTCAGCCTTGTTTCTTCTCAAGAGCGTCCAGAATTCTCAACAGAGGTGCTTCATGCTCTCTGAGTTGGCTTCGGATTTCTAAAATTCCCGCCTCAAGCCTATTTTGCCTTGCTGCCATTTCTCTTTGGTTTCTCAACAGCAGATTAATCCTCAGAGAATCGATGGAAGAAGTGGTAGCAGGTGCTTTAGAAATCAACCCCTGAGTTCCCTGAGAAACTGCTGCAGGACTTAATTCCTCATAATTCTTTTCTGGTTCAGATTCAGAAGCTGAATTCTTCTAAGACAAAGCAGCTTCAGATTCTTCTATGTCTTGATCTCATAATTCTTCACCGAGGAAGGCACTTGCTGATTCAGAGGTAAAGCCTTTTGAATGAGGAACCTCTTCAGAGACCCTTGACAGATTCTGTGGTTTCTTAACATAGGGAATCATGGCTAGATTATCATTAGGAGAGGGTGCTGGAGCTTGTGTATACCCAAATTACTGAGTGGGAGGAGCACTAGTTTCTGATGCATCCTCAATCACAATATAAGCTTCAGAGACCTCAGCATCTTTCCCTTTGGAGCTAGTGGCTCCTTGTGCTCTTTTCTGTGCAGCCAATTTCTTTGTAGCTATCTCTGCCTTTGACCTCAGGATAGTCATGAATATCACATTATCCTCACTTTCTCTTTCACTAGTCTCAACCTGAGATGGCTCACTGATATGAATACCCTTTGAGGCTTGAGAAGTCCGCTGCTTCCTCTTGTAAGGGAGTTTTCTCTAGCCTTGTTGGAGGAGGAGTATCATTATCAGAATGTGAGCTAGATGAGCTTTCTGAAGACACAGTTTTCTCACTGTCAGTATCCTCCAGAATCTGATATGTGTTTTCTGGTTCTGAGCTCTTTGAGGTGGATTTCTCAAGCTGGTTCTTCTCTGATTTTCCTTGAGAATGCCTAGGCTTCTTCTTGGATTCTGATTCAGCTTCAGAAACCTCAGTGGCAGCCTGTCTTTTCCTTGATGGCAAGGAGACATTGGCTTTCTCTTTGGGTTCAGAACTCGCTTGCTTTCCTTTGGTGATTTGCCTGAAGGACACCTGAGTGAAGACACATCCAGAGGGGAGGAAACAGCTCTCATTCTCAAAAGGGAAATTGAGATACTTGAGGATTCTCGTAAGAACCATCCCATAAGGCAAGGCACCATGCTTTTCCTTCCCCTTAGCCACTGCAGCCAGCATATATGAGATGATGAGCTTAGGAAGGGCCACTCTTCTGAGTGTCACCAAGTAGTAGAGAGAGGGTAATTTGACCGTAGAAGAAAGTAATTACCCAAAGCAAAAGGTAATTAATTTTCTCTAGGTTAAATTTTGTATGGGTTCGATTCTGAAGCACAAGACCCATTACCAAATGGTTTCTCAAGCCCTAAAGTGGCAATCCACTTTCGGAAGAGAATCGTTGCCTGTTCTGATAATATATTGATGACAGTGCTGGTAGAAGCTTTCTGATGAAGAGTTTCTCATTCTGGGCTAGACTATTGCACCATACTTCCAAATTCGAAGCCCGCTCCAATCATGGACTCAATGATGGAGAAGGAGGGACCCGATTTGTTGAAGGAGAGAGGAGCGATCTGAGTGACATCAACCATGTGAACCTCAGATTCCTTCTAAGAGTCTTTCTCAGTCTGAGTCCCTTCTAAGAAACTACCGACAACAAATGCCTCAACTGCTACTACGCCGGCAGCCACGGTAGCGTTAGTGCCCACCTCTGAGCTGAGCCCAGTGCTGGTGGTCCCTGGCACTTCAACGTGTGTTGAGACACGAGTTTCCTTATATTCTTTAGGGGTCTCAGAAGAGACATGACCAGCATCAGAAGTTGGTCCTTTCTGAGATGAAGAGGGAGGAGTTTGTTGATGTTGTACCTCTTCTTGAATTTTCTCAGCTCCTTCCTGAGACATGGTGGAGAAGGTAGTGGTGGAGGATGCATGGCTTGGTCAGCAACTTGAGTCTCAGAAGGCTGATCAATTTCCTTCTGGATGTCATCCATTTTCTGAGTCAGAGACTCAGCATCCACACCAGCAACCTCAGTCGTGGTTGCTTCTGAAGGATCCGCCACAGAAGCTTCAGGTTGCTTCCTTTTGGGCTCCTTCCTTGAGCTTCCAGCGTCTAGGGTGCAATGTTCCACCCGGAACCTTGTTGCATCTTCCTCAGAAGAGGAGTCAGCAGTATTTCCTCCTTGCCCTTGGACCATCTTGGATAAGTCTGAGTTGCAATTATCCCACGATAATTTACTTTCTGAGTTTGACCAAATGCTTGAGAAGGTTGACTTCTGGAGTTGGTCTTCTCAGAGGATTTGATAGGGTGTGAGAGGGATATGCTTATGCAGATGACATGTTGATGCAATGCATTTAATTTGAAAAATATTTTCACACAATTAAATCAAATATGCATATACATAGTTCATACATATTTCATGCACAACAACAATTTGCATATAATGTTTTAGTTTCAGAAATACCTCACTTTGGAATTGAATGTGATCCTTGAGGATTTTGATTTCTGGTGCCAAAAGTGATTCTGAGTTCACTTTCTGAGACTTGTTGCTTGAGGGGAATATTCAGAGTCTTCTTTGAAATAATTCTTTCCAGGAATTGCCCATAGTTGCTTTCTCATCTTGCTAGGTTTCTCAGAAGTTGTTGTAGAAGCTTCGGAGGGCTTCTTAGATGGACTTCCTTTCAGAAGGCTTCACCACTTTCTGAATGTATGATTTGCAATGAGTCTAGAATATCCAGCCAACAATCTTCCAATTTGATTTGCTTGATGAGAATGAGATGAGCATTCCAAGTTCCTTAGACAATTCTTCTTGAAAGAGTTTTGTAGCTATTGTAAAGAATGATAAATCAGACTTTTTATAAGCTTGATCCATCTCAGCTTGTTCTCATAAGAGATTCTTCAGAACCCTCTTGAATTCTCCACTGAACTCATTTGTGTGTTGAGTTCTTTTCACTTTAGTTGAACCTGCAAGATAAAGAAGTTTCTGGTACCCACTAAATTTCAATTGGGTCCTTCCTTGGTTAGTTGGAGAGAATATATATTAAGATAATAAACCAAGAAAATACACCAGATAAATTGTTTTCAAGTGAAGGTACACACAATGAATTCTTAAAGTAAGTGAGAATAAGATTTCTCAACTGGCTTTCTCAAGAAGGTCAGATTTAAGGTTAAGAAACCTAGATCATCTGTACCTTTTAGAAACACTCACTTTACTTAGAAAATAATGTAGAGAAGATGGAGCAAATTGTATATCAAAAACCTAAGAGGTTCTCTGGTACCTTAGATGTTCAATTATGAATGAGAACATTCAATAAGTTGAATTTGTTAAGCTTTGAAATAATCTTCTCATACATGTTTATCACCTTCTTGAAAAGATACACCATTTTAGAATAGGTGAGAAGTAAAGTGTTCTCAGTTTTTGAATTAGCCTGATGAGAGCTCTTACTTACACTTATCATATAGCTCATGCGAGCAAGAAAGCATTTTCAAGATAGTTATCAGTAAGTGTATATTTGTAAAAGAATGATCTTGAAATTAGATTCAAAATAAATAATTTACAAATCTGGATTGGTCAAGAGAGTAAGATATGCAGGAGATGCAATTCTACTTTCTCAAGAGATATAAAAGTGCAAGAGAGCATAGTGTAGTCGAAGTCGACTTGATATATCTTTTAAAAAAAAAAGGAATTTTAACTCATAAAGACAATTCTCAGAAACTAGAATAAGAAAGAGTTTGTTTTGAAAAAGTATTCTCACACATATGATGAATTAGCTTTCTCAATCCTTCATTGGACCTTTTAACCTCTGCAATCGTGAGATTGCTCAACCCCAGAGGCCTGGCTCTGATACCAACTGAAGGTGTGTGTTAGCACGAGAAGGGGGGTTGAATCGTGCTTAAATTTTCAAAATACTCTTCTAAAACTCTTTCTTTCAAAAACACTTCTCAGAAGGGTATCCTTCTGAGTCGCAGCGGAGAGTCCTTCTGAGAAAGTAAAGTTTCTCAGAAACTTTGCTTTCTGAGAAGATCAGCCTTCTTGGTGATTTCTGAAACTTGTAGATTATAACTATCAAGTGTAAATACTTGAAGTCATAATGAAAGAGAGTTAGTATAATAATAACTATATTAACATGATAATATATTCAATATATACATGAGATATTAACATAGTTGTAGCACTTAGAAACCATGTATAGAGATACTTTCTAGATAAGTTATCTAATATGAAGAATTAGGAACTTATTCTAGATAATATCTACGCACATAATAATATACTATAAACTTCAGAAACACATTCTAGTTCAAAGAGAAATGGTCATAGAGACTCAGAACCCTCATAGAAGTTTCTGATATTACTTTCTGGTGAGAGCATAATTTGTACTGGTTCATTACGTTATTAATATCTCTCACCCCCAGTCGTCGAATCAAAGATCCAACCGTTCAAATGTTAGAACTATGTGTCCTTAACATTCTCACAAATTTTCAGCTCGATCCAACGGTTAACGAATCCGTATATGAAGAATTACGATGACTGGTTTACAGAAAATCTGCTCTAAGAACTCATTATGTTCTTGCACGTTTTCACTTCAAAAGTTGTGTTTCTCACTGATGTAATTTTCTGATAGAAAAAAACTAGTTAATATCATGCATCTTATACTTTATATAGAGTGTGAATTAGAGATAAAGATTAAGCAACTAGAAATTAAACTAGCAATCAAGTTCAGAGAGAAGTATAGAAAGTGAACACAATTTTATACTGGTTCGGCCAATGATGCCTACATCCAGTTCTCAAACAATTGTTTGAGTTCCACTAACTTTCTTCAAAGTTACAGATATTATCAAGCCTTCTCAGGCTCTCTCAAGTATTCTTTCTTCTAGCCTCTTCAGGCTTTGCAGTGAATATTCTTTCCACAAGCCTTTCCAGGCTAAGCATGGATATTCTTTCCTATCGAAGCCTTCCCAGGCTCCCTCAGGATATTCTTCTTATTGTGCCTTCCCAGACAACCTTGCCTTTAACACGTAAAGGACTTCCACCACTTCACAACCCAAAGTGGATTTCCTTGCCTCATTACGAGGACTTCCTTGCCTTAAACAATTAAGGACTTTTTACTCCACTCTTATGAGTAAGAGATTAGTATTCTTTCATCAAGCCACTTCTGGCTTCTCTTGCTTAACTCAACACCATGAGAAAGATTAGTATTCTTTGATTGGCCTCTTCAGGCTACTTGCTCATTCACCATGAGACTTTTACAAGTATTCTTTTCCTAGCCTCTTCAGGCTCTAATTGCTCAGCTCCACATGAGTGAGACTTTTACAAATAAATACAGATTTGTGTTTGAAAAGTGTGTGCGTAAAGCACTTACAAACAAATGCTTAAGGACTTTGAATGAACAAAGGATATCCTTAAACAACTCCTATTCAAAGCTTGCAACAGCAAGAATATTATCTAGTGAAAGGATAAGAATAGAAGATTTTAAGAAATTTTCTTTTGAGAGAAAATTTCTCTTTTACAGAATCTCGGATTTCTCAAGGAATATGAGTAGAAAAGATTTGATTTGATTCCTTAGAGTGACCCTAGATGTTGTTAGTGATGTGTTATAAAGTTGAATTAATGATCTAACATCACTAGGAAATTTGGCAGCATTGCAGCAACGTGCAAGCTCACTTTGTGTCTTGTTGGGAGCTTATTTATAGCCTTTTCCAGATTATGGCCGTTGTGAACAGTTCCCAAGACTTTCTGATATGTCCTTCTGAGAGACTACCTTCTGAGAGCTTTCTGAGAGGACTGCTTTCTGAGAGCTTTCCGAGAGTACTGCCTTCTGAGAGCTTTCTGAGAGTACTGCCTTCTGAGAGCTTTCTGAGAGGACTGCTTTCTGAGAATTTGTGCTTCTCACAAATTCTATTCAGCCTTCTGAGAAAACTACTCTCTCATAACCAAGTCAGCACTTCATGAGAAGGCTGATGCATCTTCTTGATGTGTCTTGACTAACCCAATGAGAAGTTTCTGAAAGAATTTCTTCCTTCCTTAATGATGTATCTTCTCATTCAAGATGCCTTGATTAGATCAGAGGGTGATTCCTCAGATGTAGATTTTTCTCAGCTTCTTGAAGGAACTTCTTGGACAGCTTTCTCATAAGCTCACAGCTTCTGAGAGCTTCTCAGATGCTGGCTTTCTGAACCTTCTCCGGAAGGTGTATCTTCTGATACTTACTCAGAAAGTCTCTTATGCTGCCTCAGAAAGTACTTTAGTATAGATCTTGATTTCCTTGAGTGCTTTCTGAATGATTCTTATCAGAATCTGATGCTTCCATTTAATCTTCTAGGACAGCTTTCTGGAGCTCGGCTTTCTCAGAAACTTTCAAGTCTTCTTAGAAGACTTTCTTGGCTTCTTGGAGGATGCTTTCGAGAAGTCTTCATGGTCTTGATATCTTCTCGGTTTATGAACAGTTTCTTTATCAGAAACTTGAACTTCTTAGTTTCCAGAAACCTATTCTTGAAGTGTTCTGATATTGCAGCTTTCTCCAATCTTCTGGATGAGGTTGCCTTCTGAGAACTCAATCATTCATAGCCTTCTGAGAGGAACCCTTCTGAGTGAACATCCTTCTGAGAGAAGGTCCTTCTGAGAAACAAAATTTGCATGGTCTTCTGAGACCCTTCTGAGTAAATTTTGTTTCCTTCTCAGAAACACTCTTTCACCTTGTTGCTTTCGAGACACCCTTTCTGATGCCTTCTTAGCTTTGAATATGTCTTGATACTTGAGGTTACTTAGTGTTGAATTTTAGCCTTCCACATATGAATGACAACTCATGCAATCCTTCTAAGAAGATTCTGAGTGCATTTCTCAGAGCGCTTTCTCATGTCTTCTTCGCAGGTTGCTCAATAGCTTTCTCATGCCTTGATTTCCTTTTGAGAGGCTTTGTTCTTCTTTCTTCTTGCGCTTATAGAGCCATGTGCTTTGAGTGCTTGTAGTTCCAACTTTCTTGTGTATTTTAGCTATCTCAAATAGCTTTTTCACTGCACATATCAACACCCATTAAATTATTCTAACAAAATATTTTCTTTATATTAATTTGTTATCATTCAAAACCAAGTCTTTAATGATTTCCAATCATTAACACTTCTTGGAAGGGTGCTGGAGCTTACACCTTTGACCCGCAGCAAGTTGGGCCTGCGCTTCAGTTCCCTTCCTGACAAATAGCGTCATAAGACGGAGGTAGGTTGACCTCACAATAGCTGTAATTGGAAGACTTCGGGTGCCCTTCATTACCGAGTTAACACACTCGGACAGGTTGGTGGTCATGTGCCCGAATCTACGCCCTTCATCAGCATACTGTGTCCATCTTTCACGGGGTATCCTGTCCACCCATGCAGTAAACCGTGGGTCCAGCGCTGCCAACTGGGAATGCCAATACAAGAATTCATTATGTGTCTTTGCATACCCATCATTCTTCACGAATCGCTTACCCTCTTTGCTCTTGAAATGGACCATGAAGTTTGAAGCAATGTGTCTGATGCAGTATGCATGATGTGCTGTTGGCGGAGCCCAACCACTTCTTGCGGATTCAAGCATCGTTGTAATTGCCTTGTGCCTGTCAGAAATTACAAGAATGCCCTCTTACGGAGTGACATGCTGACGGAGGTTAGTAAGGAAGAAGTTCCATGATTCCTTGTTCTCAGCCTAACCAATAGCAAAGGCAAGGGGCAATATGTTAGAGTTGCCATCCTGTGCAATGGCCATAAGAAGGGTACCTCTGTACTTCCCATACAGGTGAGTGCCATCAATAGTAATGAAACGCTTACAATAAGGAAAAGCGGCAATGCATGGTGGAAATTCCCAGAAAACACGGAGAAACATGCGTAAATTTGGATCATTCAAACCTGGAAATGGCTTAGTTTGAAACATGACAATGGTTGAAAGATTACTGGTTTCTGAAGGAAACAGGGGCAGATAGAAGTGAGGGGGAGAGACTCTCTCTAAAAGAAACATCATCATGCATAGCATAATATTTAGCATTTACTTCATTCTCTCTTAATTCATGAATATGCTGATGTATGTTTAATATGGTTCTGAGTCATGAATACAAACTTTCTGGATGCGTATGTTATTAAAGTTAATTATCATGAATATATATCTTGCTTTCTGAGCGTTTTGTGAATTATATAATTGCAAGATTCATGAAAAACTTGTTTTACTCTCTGGTTTGTATTCTGCTGTGAATTAATCAATCTCTAAGTTACTTCTGGAAATTTCTCTCGTGAGAAAATGAAGGAAATAATAGAAAGATAGATTAAAATTGCACAAGGAACCTATCATTAAGCTTCTGATCTTAAAGAAAGGTTTCCTTCAAACGATTCTACAAAGTATTTCCTAAATTGATTTGTCATCATCAAAAAGGGGGAGATTGTAAGCTCCAGCACCCTTCCAAGAAGTGTTAATGATTGGAAATCATTAAAGACTTGGTTTTGAATGATAACAAATTAATATAAAGAAAATATTTTGTTAGAATAATTTAATGGGTGTTGATATGTGCAGTGAGAAAGCTATTTGAGATAGCTAAAATACACAAGAAAGTTGGAACTACAAGCACTCAAAGCACATGGTTCTAGAAGCGCAAGAAGAAAGAAGAACAAAGCCTCTCAAAAGGAAATCAAGGCATGAGAAAGCTATTGAGCAACCTGCGAAGAAGACATGAGAAAGCGCTTTGAGAAATGCACTCGGAATCTTCTTAGAAGGATGCACAAGATGTTTCTTAGAAGGACCTATTCTCAGAAGATCGCCTTTACTCAGAAGATGCGAGAACCTTCTGAAGAAAGAACTTCTAGAAGAATGGAGAAAGCTGCAATATCAGAACACTTCAAGAATTGGTTTCTGGAAGCTAAGAAGTTCAAGTTTCTAATAAAGAAACTGTTCATAAACCGAGAAGATATCAAGACCAAGAAGACTTCTCGAAAGCATCCTCCAAGAAGCCAAGAAAGTCTTCTAAGAAGACTTGAAAGTTTCTGAGAAAGTCGAGCTCCAGAAAGCTGTCCTAGAAGATTAAATGGAAGCATCGAATTCTGATAAGAATCATTCAGAAAACACTCAAGGAAATCAAGATCTATATTAAAGTAATTTCTGAGGCAGCATAAGAGACTTTCTGAGTAAGTATCAGAAGATACACCTTCCGGAGAAGGTTCAGAAAGCCAGCATCTGAGAAGCTCTCAGAAGCTGTGAGCTTATGAGAAAGCTGTCCAAGAAGTTCCTTCAAGAAGCTGAGAAAAATCTACATCTGAGGAGTCACCCTCTGATCTAATCAAGGCATCTTGAATGAGAAGATACATCATTAAGGAAGGAAGGAATTCTTTCAGAAACTTCTCATTGGGTTAGTCAAGACACATCAAGAAGATGCATCAGCCTTCTCATGAAGTGCTGACTTGGTTATGAGAAAGCAGTTTTCTCAGAAGGCTGAATAGAATTTGTGAGAAGCACAAATTCTCAGAAAGCAGTCCTCTTAGAAAGCTCTCAGAAGGCAGTACTCTCAGAAAGCTCTCAGAAGGCAGTACTCTCGGAAAGCTCTCAGAAGACAGTCCTCTCAGAAGACTCTCAGAAGGTAGTCTCTCAGAAGGACATATCAGAAAGTCTTGGGAACTGTGCACAACGGCTATAATCTGGAAAAGGCTATAAATAAGCTCCCAACAAGACACAAAGTGAGCTTGCACGTTGCTGCAATGCTGCCAAATTTCCTAGTGGTGTTAGAACATTAATTCAACTTTGTAACACATCACTAACAGCATCTAGGGTCACTCTAAGGAATTAAATCAAATCTTTTCTACTCATATTCCTTGAGAAACCCGAGATTCTGTAGAAGAGAAATTTTCTCTCAAAAGAAAATTTCTTGAAATCTTCTATTCTTATTCTTTCATTAGATAACATCCTTGCTGTTGCAAGCTTTGAATAGGAGTTGTTTAAGGATATCCTTTGTTCATTCAAAGTCCTTAAGCATTTGTTTGTAAGTGCTTTACGCACACACTTTTCAAACACAAATCTGTATTCATTTGTAAAAGTCTCACTCATAAGGAGTTGAGCAATTAGAGCCTGAAGAGGCTAGGAAAAGAATACTTGCAAAAGTCTCATGGTAAATGAGCAAGTAGCCTGAAGAGGCCAATTAAAGAATACTAGTCTTGCTCATGGTGTGGAGTTAAGCAAGAGAAGCCAGAAGTGGCTTAGTCAAAGAATACTAATCTCTTACTTATAAGAGTGGAGTAAAAAGTACTTAGCTTTCATCTAAGGCAAGGTAAATCCTTTTCTAGTTTGAAAAGGTTGCTTAGCCTGAGAAGGCTTGAGGAAAGAATATCGAAGGTTACCCTGAGAAGGCTTGAGGAAAGAATATCGAAGCTTAGCCTTGAAAGGCTTGAGGAAAGAATATTCACTGCAAAGCCTGAAGAGGCTAGAAGAAAGAATACTTGAGAAAGCCTGAGAAGGCTTGATAATACCTGTAACTTTGAAGAAAGTTAGTGGAACTCAAACAATTGTTTGAGAACTGGATGTAGGCATTATTGGCCGAACCAGTATAAAATTGTGTTCACTCTCTATACTTCTCTCTGAACTTTATTGCTAGTTTAATTTCTAGTTGCTTAAACTTTATCTTAATTCACACTCTATATAAAGTATAAGATGCATGATATTAACTAGCCTTTTCTATCAGAAAATTACATCAGAGAGAAAGACAATTTTTGAAGTGAAAACGTGCAAGAACATAATGAGTTCTTAGAGCAGATTTTCTATGAACCAGTCACCGTAATTCTTCAGTTACGGATTCGTTAACCGTTGGATCGAGCTGAAAATTTATGCGAATGTTAAGGACACATAGTTCTAACATTTGAACGGTTGGATCTTTGATTCGATGACTGGAGTGAGAGATATTAATAACGTAATGAACCAGTACAAATTATGCTCTCACCATAAAGTAATATCAGAAACTTCGTATGAGGGTTCTGAGGCTCTATGACCATTTCTCTTTGAACAAGAATGTGTTTCTGAAGTTTATAGTATATTATTATGTGCGTAGATATTATCTTGAATAAGTTCCTAATTCTTCATATTAGATAACTTATCTAGAAAGTGTCTCTATACATGGTTTCTAGTTGCTACAACTATGTTAATATCTCATGTATATCTTGAATATATTATCATGTTAATATAGTTATTATTATACTAACACTATTTCATTATAACTACAAGTATTTACACTTGATAGTTATAATCTACAAGTTTCAGAAATCACCAAGAAGGTTGATCTTCTCAGAAAGCAAAGTTTCTGAGAAACTTTACTTTCTCAGAAGGACTCTCCGCTGCGACTCAGAAGGATACCCTTCTAAGAAGTGTTTTTGAAAGAAAGAGTTTTAGAAGAGTATTTTGAAAATCTAAGCACGATTCAACCCCCCATTCTCGTGCTAACACACACCTTCAACCACTAGCACCCTCGCCTGCATCAAATGATCGCGGAAAATATGTAGGATCAGGCCCTCCAGATCTGAAGTTGCGTTCCTCAAGTTCAACGTACAGCTCAAAAAGTCGAACCTCAGGAAACTTCATCTGATAACTCAGCATAATATTCACATCTCGATCACTGCGAATGCGATATTTAGTGTATAAAGGCCCGTTGGGACCCATACTCATCGGCATTCTATAAACCATTTTCTTAATCTGCTTCCCCGCCTCATCAAGCGTTTCAAGAATTAAGCTTTGCAATTGAAGCAGATTAATGTCGTCTTGCACTATAACACAAGGGGGATCATCTGCAGTGAACGTGATCCCATTGCTGTTGTTATTATATCACAATTGTGATGCACAAAAATATAATAACAATCAGCCATTTTTTTAGTAAGAAATTTAGTAGAAGAAAGAAGTGTAGAATGAGTATTGAGTAGAAGAGAGAAGTTAGAATGAGTATTGGATGTATGAAAAATGAATTGGGCGTCCATATTTATAGATGTAATGAACATAAGTCGATTTGAATCGACTTTGTATACAAATTTGCAAATTTTTTTAACCTAAAGTCGATTCAAATCCACTTTGCAAAAAAAATTGCAAATTTTTTTGCACCAAATCGACTTTGCATGCGAAAATGCAATTTTTTTTGTGCTAAAGTCGATTCAAATCGACTTTAGCTCAAAAAAAATTGCATTTTTGCAGAGTAAAGTCGATTTGAATCGACTTTTATTCAGTAAAAAGCACTACCTATTCACGTAACTAATTCTGCAACTACCTATATACATATTTAACTATTTTAAAGTACCTGTTTACGTAAAAAAACCAATATCACACCACTCTCTTCAAAAATTTTAAAAGCTGATACAGATTTTTTTTTTAATTGTGATTAACATAATCTTTTTCTTTCTTGTTTATTGACATTGCATTTCAATTTCAATTATTTATTTTTAATCAATTTTTTAAAAACCACATTCTAATTTAAAAACTACCTTCTAGCTAGTGAGCTGAGTTTTACATTTCATTCTTCAAATGATTTTCTATTCATCACAACAAATTCATTTATTTACTTACACTTTAATGTTCTGATTGCATCAATAACAAATAATTTACATACACCAACTATTATTATTTGTACACATCAAATATATAGGTGTGCATACACTAAATATATATTATTGCACGCACTAAATATAGTGTTTATTGCACGTACCAAACGTACATATATAATTGTACACATCCAGTATATTATTGTATACATTAAATATGAATTATTGTGAGGAAAGAAAATAGAGAGAGAAACAAGTGTTTAGTATATATAATGCCCAATATTCCATGTAAAAATTGCAAGCATTAATTTCTTTGTCAAATCGATTTTTTATACAAAGTGAAAAATGTATGAATATATATATATAGACGCACCGGTACAAAATCTATTGGTATTGTAATGCGTATTAAATTTGGTTGGGTGTAGAATCCGGTACAAGTGGAGGTAGCAGATTCTGTTCTGTTTTTGTCTCTATTTTTTTCTTCACAATCTTAAAAATTATTCTCACACACATATCATATTTACATCACTAAAATTCATATCCCAAAAATTGAACCTGAATTAGAGAGCTAATCTGCCAATTCAAATTTCGCATAATGACGTATAGTTGGTGAAAGAAATTGGGCTGGATTCTTTAAGATTCTCCATCTCATGGTCCAGAATATTTCCCAGTAAGATCAATTCCACTTATTAAATGCTTATCCTAAAAAAATCCCTTACAATACATGTCACACGCATGATATGGAAAAATGATATAAAATTATTCATTTGGTTCGAGCAGAGGGCAGAGGAGAAGTGAATCCCTTAGGGGTCAAATTCTACAACAATCTCATTGATGAGAGCCTATCAAATGTTTAGCCTCCCTAATTAATATCTTGATTATTTCATTCATCCATTCTCCAAAGATTATTTTGACATTAAAAATCATACTACTTACTACAATTTAAAATAAATGTCTCTCTTCATCTTCATTTATGTGCATTAATTTAGATAATAATTAAATTTTATTAAAAAATCTAAATAATAAAACAATATTTCTTATTCTATCATCAATATTTTTCCTATCTTTATTAACTTAATTATCATCGATATTCTCTCTTTTATATTAATTAATAATTAATAAGGAATATGATAGAAAAAATTAAATTAAATACTTTTTGAAATTGTAAAAAGATAAATATTCTAAACCCTAAACCTTAAATCATAAACCCTAAATCATAATATTAACCAAAATAAAAAATGGAAAGAGATTATTATTTTGAATAAAAAATAGAGTAAACCCCAAGTTGGTCCCTGACAATTTTCGCGGTGGACAAGGTAGTCCCTGACATTGAGAAATTGACAAGTTAGTCCCTGACAATTTCAATTTTCGGACAACCGTTAGTCCCTAAACGGCTTCCGTTAGTTCGAGGGACCAATATGGCTTATTTATTAATTGTTAGGGACTAATAAAAGAAATTTAATAAGAATGAATCCTTTGAATTATGATATGAACATTGACTCATATTCATTTTAATTATGTATTAATTCCAAGCTCATATAACTACTCTAGTAAATATTAAGTCTCTATTTGGATGTATTACTATCAAAAGACAAATATGTTAGGTAATTTTTCAATTGAAGAAGTAACAACATTTTATTACTTTGTTGTAGAAAATATTTACATGCATACAATTATTTGTCAGTAACTATCTCGGTTGATTACTTGATTCTAGCAATATATATATATATATATAGTCGAAGAGGGGTATTATTGATACATATATACAATAATATTTTGAGTAGTAATGTTATATGTATATCATAAAATTAGTTATCATGTGTGTAATAATTTAATATTTTGAAACTAATAATCTAACTTTTATTATTAGACATTAATCCAATATTTTAAAAATTGAATTACTAATTTTAAAATGTTGAATTATTATATATGATGACTAATGGTGACTGATTTTATGGTGTACATAAAAACATTTATCTAATATTTTTTATAGTTGAATTTTTACATCACTGAAATGCAATCGTAATTATAGTTGATTTTATGGTGCATGTAATTATTTTCTACGGCAAAGTAATAAAATGTTGTTACTTCTTCAATTGAAAAATTACCCAACATATTTGTCTTTTGATAGTAATACATTAAAATAGAGATTTAATATTTACCGGAGTAGTTATATGTAGCTTGGAATTAAACATAATTAGAATGAATATGAGTCAATGTTCATATCATAATTTAAAGGATTCATTCTTATTAAATTTCTTTTATTAGTCCCTAACAATTAATAAATAAGCCATATTGATCCCTCGAACTAACGGAAGCCGTTTAGGGACTAACGGTTGTCCGAAAATTGAAATTGTCAGGGACTAACTTGTCAATTTCTCAATGTCAGGGACAACTTGGGGTTTACTCTAAAAAATATATCAATTCAATATCCATTAAAATAAAAGTAAAATGATAAATATTATGATGAGATATTAGATATTAGATGTTAAAATACAATAATGCTAAGTATATAATGAAAAACTAGTATATACAGCCAATAAGCCTATTTTGATTTTGATTTTGGCCCAAATAATCATTGAGATTGTAATGAGCTGAGTAATTATGACCTAAAATCTCATTTATTGACTGATTTGACTGATTTTTTACTGCACCACTCCTTAAAATATTATTGTGATACTTCAAATTCTCCGTGCTAATTCATATTTTGTTTTATTTGGACGCAGGATTAACACCATTTGTCACTCTTTTTCATTGGGACCTCCCACAAGCTCTTGAAGATGAGTTCGGAGGATTCCTTAATCCCAAAGTAGTGTAAGTTACTCTCCATTATTGCCAAAGAGATCAACTCGCCACTGAAATAAAATTTAGTAATCTCTCCGTTCTCTAATAAAGTATTCATTTTTTACTTTTCACACTTATTAAAAAAATGATTGAATGATCTTGGAAATAGGTAATATTTAATATAATTTACATCACTACCCTTATTAATATTATTTCTCATATTTAACTTATATATTAGTTTTCTCTCTCTCTTATAGAGGTATCAATGAAAAAAAACAATTAATATTGTCAAGAATTCTTAAATGGACAAATATTAGTAGAAAAACAAAAAGTACAAAATGGACACTTATTAGATAAGTGAGGAAGTATAAATTTAGCTCATTTTCTTTAGAGGTGTTTGGCACATTTACTTATAAAATTACTTAATAATTTATATTGTCATTCAAAAAGATTATCACCTTTTTTAATTACCGATAATACGTAATGTAGTGTTTGATATGTATAAAGTAATGTAACTGGTAATTTATATTATTTTGTTTAGTATTAAAATAGAAAAGATTACTAGCTAGATAATTTATATATTTTAATAAATATATTATTATTATTATAATTTTTATCTATAATAATTAATTGTATAAATTATACTCATTAATTATTAGTATTACTAAGTATTTATTATTATTATCTTTATTTTCTCATTATCATAATTTAAATTAATAAAAAAATTTAAAATTATAATAATATCAAATATTGATATTAATAATATTTTTGAATCATAATTAAAAATAATAATTTATTAATTTTTACATATTATGGCAATATTAAAAAACTAATTTTTAAATAATTACAATTATTAACTAATATTGTTTAATTTAATAATAATCTATAATTTAATAATCATTATTTTAAATATTATTAATAATAATTATAAATTTTAAATAATAAGAATATTTTTTAAGAATTATCATTAAGTGGTAATTCACATAAACACATCCTAAGGGAGTAGTCATATTACCTCTAAAGTGATAATATAGATTACCTTGATAATATGGATTACGAGCAATGTGAATTCACCAAACAAAATAATGTTATGGATCCATGTAACTTTAATCAAGATTACCGCTATTCGAGAAGATAGATTACCTCATTCCAAATATCCTCTTAAGACTTGATAAATTATACTTGATTTATTAATTTTTTCAAAATCTACAGCACATAGGGATCCTTTATAATTATTAAAATTATTAGTCAAATTAATGATTCTTATGATATATGAGGAATAAATAACTTTTAATATTATATTTGTAAATAATTGACACTATAATAAAGTTAAAATGATCAAATAATTTATTAGATTTATTAAAATGTACTAGTATCTACACCCGTGCAATTCACCGAATGATAATCAATATTTTTTTATTTAGTAATTTATTAATAGAAATATAGATGTAATTATTTTTACATAAAATATTATTATTGGAAAAGTTGAAAATTCATAACGTATATGTCTTTAATACGTACTTGAATAATTATGTAAATTAGAAGAAACAAATCTTTAATAATTTAAGAACTAGTGTATGTCTATTTATTTTAGTATTTATTAAATTAAAATATTGAAATGTATGTCTATTTATAAAACTAAAATATTTAATATTTAAATGACATACATTACAATTATAACATAATGAAAACATGATAAACACAAATGATAAAATAAAAACTTATACATATATTAAAATTATCGTGCTTTGTACCCGTATTCATATTGAGTACGAGTTTTATACTCATTTCTTTACAACTTAACTTATAATTTTTATATTTTATTTATTCTTTACTAACTTCTCTTATTGTTTTTGAGTTATGGTATAAATTTAAATTTGATAATAATTGTATAAAAATTTAAATTTATTGTTAGGAATATATATTCAGTGGATTTTTATTTGAATTATACTATCAATAAATTTTATTTTTGTTCTTCCCTATACTATCAATAAAAGTATAATATAATTGTTTTCCTTTTATTCCTTATGTTACCTAATATATTTGATTAAATAAATAATACTTTTATTATCAAATTTATTGATAATTCACTTAACATATTTAGTTCTAAATTAAAATTTAAATTCATTATATATAATTAAATATGATGAAATTGATGATTAATTAGATAGTGATTGACTCATATTTTGTCCCGTGCAGTACACCACTCCATTAGTATTGATTGTTACGAACTCATTTAAATATTGATTGGTACGGTAATAGAATCATCTATACATATAATATGTAATGATAATAATTATTAACATAAAAATTTAATGATAAGAGTTACCCATAAAATAATAAATTAGACATATAAAATCTTCAATCAATAATTAACATAATAATTATATTTAATGAATAAATATATTAAATCAAGAAAATGATTTAATTGATATTTATTAAAAAATAAGTAAAAATTTGAAAAATCTGAGAAAATAACACGTGACATGAAATTTAATGCAGGAGATTCATAAATTTAATATGTATAGATGATTATATTAAATAGCATATATAATCTCATACTTTAAATAAAAACTAAAAACGTATAAACAATTAAGGAAATAAAAAAATCTAAATGACAGATTTACATATGAATACAATTACAATATAATCAAAGATAAAAAAAAGATAAGATCAAAATTAGCTAACATCTTATGACATATTCAATATCATACCTGCATAAAATAGATAACAATATATATATATATATATATATATATATAAATCAAAACTTATATATATGAAGTAAATAATAAATTTAAATAGAATATAAAAATATAAGTTTTAATAAATATAATCTCATCAACATTATATTTAATACATAAAAACAAAAAACAATTAAAAATTAAAATTTAGGTGAGCAACCAATTGCAAAAGATAAATTAAATTTGTTAGGAACATGATATTGTTAGATAAATCTTGTTATGAAAATCAAGATGAACACTCAATTGCAAAAAATCATGATAATTAGTTTAGAAATATAAAAATATTGAAAAATTTTGATACTCAAAAAATATATTATGAGAATTCTTGATAATAGACAAAAACTCTTATATTGAAAATTAAATATTGTTAGAATATTGAGAAATACATAGGTGAAGAAAATCCAGATATATTGATAATAAAAGTGTAGAACAATCTTGAACTTGAAGGATTATATTGTACCTTTTTTACAGTATACTTCCTTCACTGTGTTGAAGCTTGATCTGAAACCAAATAGAGAAATAATTAAAACTCATACAAATAATTAGAGAAGAGATAATTAAGAGAAATAGTAGAAGATGAAGAAATTTAAATATTTAAAAAGAAAATAAAAAATCAATAGTCAGAAAAAGATACAATGGTTAAAAAAATAGAAAAAAAAATTGGAATGAAAAAGAAGAAGGCATTCATAGAAAGATAATAATAGAAAATAAAGAAAAAGAGATAGAGATTCAAGGAAAACCCTTAAATGCCGGATACCGTGGAAAACAAAAAAAAAGATAGAGATTCAAGGGAAAAGGAGAAGAAGATGCCAAAAAATATAAGAGAGATAAGGTAAAAAAAGTAGAAAGAAGTAAAAAAACACACTGTAATTTTCTGAATGGAGATGAGTCAAATAAAATAGCGAAAAAATTTATAGTAGATCAATAGGCAGATAATCGATGAAAAAAATGGAAATTTCAATAAATCAATCAATTAAGGATTATAATCTACATCACCAGTCAACTAAGGAAATAAATTTGGCCTAATTTTGAAAACAGACTGAAGGGCATAATTTGATTCTTAATATTTATTCTTAAATTGATTCTTGATATATATCCTTAATTCCTTAAATCATTAAAAAAAAGGGATGATTTAAAATTATATAGGATAAATTATAATTGATTAAAACCTTTCCTTTTCTAAAAAAATAAGCCTCAAGTTAGTTTTAAGTCTTTCTTTTTTATTCAAATTATATTTATTTAAATATATATGTTAACATAGTAGTGATGAATAAATACAAATCTTTTTATTATAATCATACTCGTTATATTGTCCAATATATTGAACAGTGAATTAACATTATTTTAAAATCTTTCCTTTTTTAAAAAATAAGACTCATCATGTTAGTTTACGGATCTTTCCTTTTTATTCAAATTATATTTATTCTAATATATATGGTAACATATTAAAGGAAATGTTTTAACCATATTCGTCATATTAAATGATATGCCAACCAAGATCATCAAGAATTAATTAATCTAATTTATTAAAATAATAAATTAGACATATAAAATCTCCAATCAATAATTAACATAATAATTATATTTAATGAATAAATATATTAAATCAAGCAATAATGCTAAGTGAACCATGAAAAACCAGCCCATACAGCCAATGGGTCTATTTTGGCTTTGGTTTTGGCCAAAATAATCATTGGGATTGTAATAGGCTAAGTAATTATGGCCCAAAATCTCATTTATTGGCTGGTTGGGCTGGTTTTGTATTGTTTATTTAGCATCATCCTAAATCAAGAAAATGATTTAATTGATATTTATTAAAAAATTAAAAAAATTAAAAAAATCTTAAAAAATGACACGTGGCAGATAATTTAATGCAGGAAGTTCGTAAATATTATATGTATAGATTATTGATAATCAAGATTGATAAGAAAGGTTTGACTAAAAAAACTATTACGCATTAAATCAAGCCTAATGCAAGGATTAATTATAGAGTAAACCCTCAAATTGGTCCCTGACAATTTTCGCGTCGGACAAGTCGGTCCCTAATAATTAGAAATACCCTACCCAGTCCCTCATAATGTCAAACCTCGGACACGCTAAGGTCCCTAGACGGATTCTATAACGTTTGTCCTACGTGTCAGTCCAGAACAGTGCACCTGTGCTGACTTGGCCATTTAATGCTCGAAACGGTGTCGTTTCGTTAGAAATAATTAACATTAAACATGTTTGTTGTTGGATTTGAGTCACAAATCACCCCATCCTCAGTAGTAAAAGATGTTTAATATTAATTATTTCTAACGAAACGACGTCGTTTCAAGCATTAAACGGCCAAGTTAGCACGGGCGCACTGTGCTGGACTGATACGTAGGATAAACGTTACGAAATCCGCCTAGGGACCTTAGCGTGTCCGAGGTTTGACATTGTGAGGGACTGGGTAGGGTATTTCTAATTGTTAGGGACCAACTTGTCCGACATAAAAATTGTCAGGAACCAGTTTGAAAGTTTACTCTTAATTATATTATATCATAATTGTTCTAATATAAGTGTTATAAGAAAGCAGATTCTAAACAAAGTACTAAAGGTTTAAATTAACCGTCAATTACTCAATAAAATTAAAAAAAAAACAGTAAAATTTTAATCAATTGTCAATGTAAGCAATTTTGCACTAGTATCCAATTATGAATTGGCAATTCAGTAATTTTTTTAACTCAATCACTCTTTAATTAAAAAATCACATAAATCAATAAATATGATTGACAATGTAGAATTTTTTATACTATCAATGCATCTTAATTAAACTAAAAAATAATAAAGATATCATCCATCTTATTTTATCATTGTGTGAATTAAATAAACGTGACAACCAATTTTTTATTATTAGAATTACTATTTTTATTACTATTGTTGTTTATACTTTATATATGGATGTAAGTATCTTTAAAAAAAAAAAAATAGGAAGTGAACGAAAAATTTTACTACCTATACAGTGAAGTATTATATGTAAAAAAAAAATAAAAAAAATGAAAATCATTTCAAAATTTAAAATGTAATACATGAGGGTAGAAGCCATCACGGGCAACACATTCAATTCAACTAGCATGTACACCTGTGCGATGCACGAGGTGATAATGAATGTTTTTCTTTATTTTGGTAAGATAATAAATTTAAGATTGATGTAATTAATTGTACATAAAATATTATTATTGAAAAAGTTGAAAATTCATAACATATATTTTTAATACGTAACTAAATTAACTAAATTGAAGAATGAATATTTAGTAATTTAAGAATTAGTGACAACTAAAATTAATAAGAAAGGTTTGAATAAATTAACTATCAGACATATTAAAAAATTATACACAGAAGCTATAATTCCGTAAATGAGAGTAAAAGTAATTTAATCATTCATGCTAATCAATAATCCACACATTCAATATGATTAAGTAAATAGATGGTATAAATTATAGAAGTGATATAAAACATAAATTAATTAAAGCACGGGAAAATATGTGTAAGAAATTAAAATTGTCAATTCACACAAGTTAAATAGATGTTTAAGATGAAACTTTTACAAAAATGTCCAAATAAAGAGTAAATATAAAGGAAGTATACAATTTAACTTGAATTAGTTTAGCACGCGATGATATTATCTTGAACAACAAAAAATTCAGAATTAACTAAGTCCATTTTAAAATTGTTAAATTTTACATGGTATTATAATTAGTAATATATAACTTACACTTGGCGGGATGGGCTGTCCCAAGGGGATGAGAAAAATTTATTATTGTACAAACATTTAAAGCCCAACCCATTATTCAATTGAATTAAAACCCAACCCATAAAAATTAAACTCTAACCAACTTGGGTTAGTCAAGTGGTTAGCTCATTTGTTCCCTTAAGCAAGGAACGGGGGTTCGATCCCCGCCTTGTGTATGCAGCAACCCATTGGCCAGCGACAAACCCTTAAATATAGCTCAGATCCGTGACGGATTAATCCTTGGCCTTTCAAGCTGAGGGATGCCGCGTGAAAAAAAAAAAACTCTAACCTAACCCTAAAATCTCACCCTCCGAAACTCTCTGTACTCACACAAATTCCCACACACGGCTCCGCCTCCAAGCTCCAATCCTCCATTCAATATTTCACCCACACAGCCATCGTCTGCCCACCACTTCAGTCTCATCACTTCAGGCATCTCACGCGAGTTGCCCTCGCCTCCCTCGGCCTTCATCGCGTCGACTTCGATCTCGCTTCACTCGGCCTTCGTCGCGCCGTCGCCTCCCTCAGCCTGTGTCGCGCCGCCAGCTCCCTCAACTTCATCCCCCTCGACCTCGTCCACCCTCAGGCTCATCTCTCTCGGCGGCGGCGTCTCCCAGAGCATCATCTCCCTGTGCTTCGTCTACCTCCGGTCCGTCTCCTTGGGCTTCGTCTCCGACGTCATTGGCATCATCTCTGTCAGCCTCGGCCTCATCTCCATCAGCCTCGTCTCCCTCACACTGGTAATTCTGGTACCTGGTAATTCTTCTTTTGGTCATTAAATTATTTTTATTAATTTTAAAAATTTGGATATTAGGGTTCGGTTTGCTTCACCGCTATTAGGCTTCAGTTCATCCCTTTTTCAATTTCTCTCTCCTATTCTCTTCAGGTTCAATCCATTTGCTGGTACCTGGTTTGCTTCTTCCCCCATTTGCTGGCATAGCTCGCATTTGCTTTCACTCTGTCCAGCCACAGCTCCGCCATCTTTGCTTCAGATTTGAAGGTAAGTGTTCATCCATCTTCTCTATTTGTGTGTTATTGATTAAGATTTATGGCTGTATTCAGACATATGTATATGTTTAGAATTTATGTATGTGTATGTGTTCCTATTACAGTTCCTATTTTACTCTCCTTTTACAGGAACTTTGGCCTCAATTGCAGTTACCGTTTGATAAATCTGCTTTATGTGGTTATTGTCTTGATTATTTATTCATTCATATCATTTATATTTAATCTATCTTTATCTTCTAATTCTTATATATATTTTTTAATTTCAAATTTTACTATCTTTGCTTTAAGAAATTTTGTTCTACTCTATATTTTCAACCCCTTGAGAACATTGGCCAAAATGTTACAGTAAAGAGGGCAATTTTGTTAGCTGAGATTTTCTTTCTTCAAATTTTTCATCATTTATATTTGTTCCTTTCTTTTTTTTTTTTTGCATTTTTTAAGAATGTTTTTGTAAAGGTGTGGATGGCTATTTGCATGATGTGAGCCCAAAATAATTATTTGCATTTGTTGGAATGCCATGTTTATTATTTTTGTAGTATGATCATAGAGTAATTTTGTTTTATAATTCAAGCTAGGTAAGTCTTATATATGAAGTTAAAATTGGAAGTGGATGTATAATAGACTTTGTCCCCAGCAACGTGAATATAAGGATGGATTTTTGGAGGGTTTGGATGAATTTATAAAGTAACATTATGTTATCATAAAAATAAAAGTTAGGTGACATTGATTCTAATTTTTCATTCTAGTGGCTACAAAATATTTTTTATCACGGAAGCAACCTCATTGGATTTTCTTCTTAATTTACAACAATAAGAGGTGTATATTTTATTTCAATTTCAATTTAAGTTTGAAACTATGTATTTTGATTGTTTTGTGTTTGAATTTGGAATAAATGTGGATTTTTTTATTAATGGTGTAAATTTCTGATTTTTTTTATTGCCAAGTTTTCAGGTGTGCATGTTACTTTGGTGAAAGAGCTGGGTCTAATGTTTATTGTTTTGGAAGTTCAAAGAAGAATACATGGAATACGAATATGGGATGATACTTACACCAAAGGTACCTAACATTGTGCCCTGAATGTACATTTTGAGATATTTGTTATAGTTATTGCTTTTAGAACTTTACTTTTTCTGGAAGTTATTTTGATAAAACCATATTTAGTTGGATTTTGGTATCTATTCTCTATTCATATTTTGGTTTTGCTAAACGGAAATTTTAGTGTGACCAATGTTGTTTATAGAACTAATTCAATTAACTAAATAGTTGAAACATCCCTTAAGACGCCTCTTCAAATTTTTATAAGTTTCTCATGTGTTGATCCACTGAGGAATGATCATGTAATCCTGCCATAAAAAATCTTGTTAGATGTTTCATTTTTCATTTATTTTGGTTGATGTTCTATTCTTGTGATTTTAATCTCTTTTCAATTTTTGATAGTATTCTGTTGCTTATGTTTTAGTTAGTTTTCATGATTTGTTAACATTTTTCACCATATGTGTTGGATAAAAAATTTAAAATTGATCATAACTGGTAAGCTTATGAGATACAATGTATGGTATGTTCTATTTTGACGATTCATTCAAACCCGGCTTATGATGTGTAATCTTTATCCAAGTCCCTAGTCCTTTTTACTGGTGAAAATCTATGACTCTAGTTGTTTTTCTTTCAATTCTATGCTTTCATTGCTTGAGCTTATCAAAAAAATTGAAAGAGAGATGAAAAAGATCTGCATATTTTTTTCATGATGAATTAAAAGCTATAGATTTGGCAGCTTATGAGCATATTCATTTTTTATGATAATATTATCTTGCAGTTTAGAAACTTCTTTCTTATTGATGGTGTGATAGGAGAGGAAGGAGGTTTGAGAAAGTTTATACTAGAAGGAGTAAGAAAGCTGAGCTGGCAGTGGGAGACCAAGAGAATAACATAGTTAGTTAGAGATTTAGAATTGTATAAATAGAGTCATCATTGTGTAAGAAAGTCAGTTTTGCATTTCTTGACATTTCAGTCTGTAACTAGAGGAGAGTTTTCTCCATTGAGGAGGTAGTTCCTCCATTGTATCATTCTTGTGGGAGAGTGGTGATTTACCACCTCCGTTCTTAATAAAAGAGGGGATTTGCTAGGTTTGATCCTATCAACTGGTATCAGTTGTCCTTGGATCCTGAGGCCTGTGAATGGTGCATTCTAGGGCACAAAAAATGTAAGCCATGGAAGCAGTTGTGTCCAAGCTCGCGAACAGAACGGAGGTGTTGGAAGAGAAATTAGAAGAGGATCGAGCTCGAAGTCAAGCAATGGAGGCAATGATGCTTACCATTAATGAGACATTGAAGGCGTTGCGCGAGGATGTTAATCGTGAGCGTCCACAAAATCACGACCATAACCGTCGCGGAGATGGTGGTTCTAGGGGGCATGGTCGCACCGGCCATACGCCGGAACAGTGGCGTAAGGTGGAGCTTCCGTTGTTCAGAGGTGAGGAGGCGCTCCAATGGTTGGATCGTTTGGAGCAGTATTTCCAATTAAGGCTAGTGCCGGAGTCGGAGTGGCTCACGGTGGTCACATACGCGGTGGAAGGAGAAGCCTTATCGTGGTACAGGTGGTGGTCGGCGACGGCACAGTTCCAACTGTGGCCGAACTTTAAGGAGGCAGTGCTGCGTCGTTTTCAAACGGACGCGCTACAGAACTCGCATGAGATGCTTCTTGCGCTCCGGCAGGAAGGTGCGGTGGCGACGTTTCGTGACAAGTTTGAGGTGTTGGCAAGCCACCTCAAAATAGCCGATCGACAGTACTTGACCGGAATCTTCTTGAATGGGTTACGGCCGGAGGTTCGAGCGGCGTGTAAACTGTTCCCGTTCCAGTCCCTCGAGGAGCTCATGGAGGTGGCAGTGCAGGTCGAGAACTGTAACGCCGAATGGTCCAAGGCGGCAGCGAAGGGGGGCGCACGTTTTGGGTTCATGAACCCTGGGCACAAGGGGTTTCATAAACCTACTCTTACTAATGGGCCTGAGCCCAAGATAGTTACTAAAGAGGAGGAGAAAGGGGCTGAAACTAATAAACATCGTGGGCCCAAATTCTTAAGTAATGAGGATTACAAGGACCGCAGAGCAAAAGGCCTATGCTTCTTTTGTGATGAAAGGTATGGGCCCACCCATGAATGTAAAAATAAGCATTTTAAATTCATGATAATAGAGGAAGTGGTGGAGGATGAGTCAGCAAGCACTATCCCCCTGGAGCCTCCCAACAACTCCACGTTACTTTTGAGTCAGTTGGAGTTTAAACTCTTGAGTTCTCCTGGGCAGCACAGGGCGATTAAAGGGTGGGCGTACATAGGTGGGATACAAGTGAGGGTATTGGTGGATTGTGGTGCTTCCCACAACTTCATCTCCCCAGAAACAGTCCACTCGTTGGGTCTAGCCATGGATCCCTTCCCAAAATTCGTAGTTAATGTTGCTGATCGAAAGAAAATCGAGGGACAAGGGCGGTGTAGAGAGGTGGAGCTGCAATTTCCAGAATTCAAGGTATCTCAAGAATTCTTTATTTTTCCAGTAGAGGGAGCGAAGTGTGTTCTTGGACTGTCGTGGCTGGATACCCTTGGGGAGGTAAGGGCAAATTTCAAAGAATCATCTTTACGATTCTTGGAAAATGGGAACTGGCTCACTTTAAAGGGAGACCAAGAACTGTGCTATGGAGGTACACAAGCTCAAGCTGCCATTTCATCAATCCGAGAAGGAGGGGAGGCGTACTTGGTGCAGTTATGGCCGTTGGCCCTGGCGTTGACAGAGATGGATTATCCGGAGGAGATACAGAAGGTGCTGGAAGAAAATGCAGAGGTATTTGAGCCATTACCTGGATTGCCGCCGCATAGAGCTTGTGACCATGAAATTCCATTAAAGGAGGGGGCAGTGATTCCGAACTCCAGAGCTTATCGCTACCCTCACCACCAAAAAGCGGCAATTGAAGAAATGGTCAGAGATATGTTGACTTCTGAGGTGATACAACCAAGCGTGAGTCCATACGCAAGTCCGATTCTGCTAGTGAAGAAGAAAGATGGGAGCTGGCGATTTTGTGTCGATTATCGAGCATTGAACAAAATAACAGTGCCCGATAAATTTCCCATCCCAGCCATAGATGAACTTCTAGATGAGTTGGCTGGAGCTTCAATCTTCTCAAAATTAGATCTTAAGTCGAGTTACCATCAGATACGTATGAAGGAGGCTGACGTGCACAAGACGGCCTTTCGCACGCACGAGGGACACTACGAGTTCCTCGTCATGCCGTTTGGATTAACCAACGCCCCTTCCAGGCATTGATGAATGAGATCCTTCGACCCTTGCTGCGGAAGTTCGTATTGGTTTTCTTTGATGATATACTTATATACAGCAAGGATATAGCCAGCCATGCGGATCATTTAACTCAGGTATTTCACATTCTGAAGACTCACAAATTGGTGCTGAATAAGAAGAAATGCTCCCTCGCCGTCTCTTCGGTAGAATATCTGGGACACATCGTCTCAGAGAGTGGAGTGGCAGCGGATCCTACCAAGACTTCGGCGATGTTAGAGTGGCCAATTCCACAGGATCAGAAAGGCCTACGAGGCTTTCTTGGACTCACAGGGTACTACAGGCGCTTTGTGAAAGGTTACGGGATCATTGCTCGACCGTTATTTGACCTCACCAAGAAAAATAGTTTCTGCTGGAATGAGACTGCACAAAAAGCTTTCGAGGAATTGAAATCTACCATGGCCACTCTACTGGTTTTGGCAGTGCCCGATTTCAACAAAGAATTCGTGGTAGAAACAAACACCTCTAGCCAAGGTTTGGGTGCTGTATTGTCTCAGGAAGGTCGCCCGATTGCCTTCTTAAGTCAAGCCCTCTCCCCGCGGGCTCAGCTGAAATCGGCGTATGAAAGGGAGTTAATGGCGATCGTTTTCGCGGTCCAAAAGTGGCGACACTACCTTTTGGGCCGGCATTTTACCATTCTCACCGATCAGCGCAGTCTGAAGTTTTTAACGGATCAGAAAACAATGGCAGATGAACATCTCAAGTGGACAACGAAACTCCTTGGTCTGGATTTCGACGTAGTGTATAGGCCTGGACAGCAAAACTCAGCGGCAGACGCACTATCGCGCCAAATGATGTACTAATCGATCTCGGTGGTGCAAACCAATCTTTGGGACACAATTGCAGAGGAAATTCTGCAGGATGAAGAGCTGCAAAAGATAGTTACAACATTAGCTCAGGGGTCAGATTTATTTCCGGGATACACTTTGGTCAAAGGCAGATTATTTTTCCAAGGTAAGGCTGTGATTCCAAGTTCTTCATCTCAAATCCCACTGTTACTTGCTGAATTCCATGAATCTGGTATGGGCGGTCATTCTGGCTTCTTCCGAACCTTTAAAAGGCTGAGTGGGGTGGTTTATTGGAAGGGAATGCGTAAACAGACAAAAGACTTTGTAGCTCAATGTCACACATGCCAGCAAAATAAATACGCAGCCTTGAAACCAGCAGGATTATTGCAACCTCTGCCGGTACCGGGTACCGGAAAAAGTGTGGGAACATATAACCATGGATTTTATTGGGGGCTTGCCAAAATCAAAAGGTATGGACACTATCTTCGTCATTGTGGATAGACTTTCTAAATATTCCCACTTTCTTCCCATGTCCCATCCTTTCTCCGCTAGAGATGTAGCCCTGTTGTTTACTAAGGAAGTAGTGAGACTTCATGGATTTCCGAAATCCATTGTCTCAGATCGGGATAGAGTGTTTATGAGCCGATTTTGGAAAGAGCTATTTGCATCGGCCGGTACAAAGCTTAAATACAGTACTGCCTTTCATCCGAACACGGACGGCCAAACGGAAGTGGTGAATAGATGCCTAGAGACCTACCTGAGGTGTTTTGCAGGTGGCTGCCCAAGGAAGTGGGTGGATTGGTTGCCTTGGGCGGAGTATTGGTTCAATACTTCATTCAGTGCTTCCACGAAGACCACTCCGTTTCGCATACTTTACGGAGTTGACCCCCCAGTGCTGTTCAAAGGAGAGACTTACCCCTCGGCTGTGGAGGATGTAGCAGCCCTCACAGCTGCCCGAGACGCCGTACTATCGGAGTTGAAGACTAATCTCGCGCAGGCTCAGCAACAAATGAAGCAATGGGCGTACAAAAAGAGACGTGATGTATCGTTTCAGGTTGGGGACTGGGCATACCTGAAGTTGCAGCCCTATAGGATGAGGTCATTGGCCAAACGGCCAAATGAGAAGTTAGCTCCGCGATATTACGGGCCCTTTGAAATCAAAGAGAAAATTGGGGCTGTCGCTTACCGTTTAGAGCTCCCAACTGGCTGCAAAATACACCCGGTGTTTCATGTCAGCCGCTTGAAGAAAGCTGCCCCACCGGAGCAGCAGGTGCAGTCATTGCCTTCTTCTATGACCGAGGAGGGAGAGCTAGTGGTGCTGCCAGAGTCAGTAGTGGGCAATCGAAGCTGGGAGGATGGATCCGTAGAGTGCTTGGTGCATTGGACTGGGCTGCCAGATTGTGAGGACAGTTGGATTCCTGCGGCGACCCTGCAGAAGCTGTTCCCGGACTTCCACCTTGGGGACAAGGTGATTTTCGAGGGGGGGAGTGATGATAGGAGAGGAAGGAGGTTTGAGAAAGTTTATATTAGAAGGAGTAAGAAAGCTGAGCTGGTAGTGGGAGACCAAGAGTTAGTTAGAGATTTAGAATTGTATAAATAGAGTCATCATTGTGTAAGAAAGTCAGTTTTGCATTTCTTGACATTTCAGTCTTTAACTAGAGGAGAGTTTTCTCCATTGAGGAGGTAGTTCCTCCGGTGTATCATTCTTGTGGGAGAGTGGTGATTTACCACCTCCGGTCTTAATAAAAGAGGGGATTTGCTAGGTTTGATCCTATCATGGTGCTTCTTTTTCTTTTCTACATTTTCATAAATTGTTAATGCTATGTCTTTATTTTAATTCTTAACATAACATTTTGTCAGATCAGATAATTTGTCATCACCAAAGGTACCTAACAATGTGCTCTGAATGTATATCTTGAGATATTTGGTATAATTAATATTTATAGAACTTTTACTTTCTGATGAAGTTGTTTTGACATAATCATATTTAGTGTGTTTGTTGATATCAAGGGTGTATGCATATTTTGGTTTTGCTAAATATATAGCAAGCAAGTTTAGTGTGGTCAATTATATTTATAGAACTAAATCAATTCACTTAAGATGCATTAATAGGAAACTTAACTTTATAAATGCATTTCTAATATTAAAAGACTAAGAATGTTTACATAAGGATGTACTGAACAACTGAAAAAAATATAGATATTAAAGGAAACATGAATTGAGTGTAACTTACCCTAGTAGTGGAGTTCATCATTGGATGTGTGCAGCATTGGGTCAAATTGTAAAACTTCCTCTATCTTAGTGTTTCCTTCAGCATAAATGGATGTGAACTGGCCCCAACCATATGCATATATTTATAGAGAAATGATGATGATTTTCACCACAAACTAAAGTATGTAACATGTTGTTTTGAATTTGGCTTGTGTTACTTGCAAGAATTGTTGATGATTTATTGTTTTGCTCTTACAAATTACTATGAACTCAAGAAAGAACAAAGCTAGCCAAAATTTTGTAGCATGAAGGTGAATATGCTTGCAGGTTTGGATAGCTCACTATATGGACTAATGATCTCATTTCTCTCTCCCATTCTCTTCAGGTTCAATCGTCTTCCCCCCTTTGCTGGCATAGCTCGCCTCTGCTTCCATTCTGTCCAGCCATAGCTCCGCCATCTTTGCTTCATATTTGAAGGTAAGTGTTCCTCCCTCTTCTCTATTTGTGTGTTATTGATTAAGATTTGTGGCTGTATTCAGACATATGTATATGTTTAGAGTTTAGATATGTGTATGTATTCCCATTACAGATTTGTGTTATTTCTAAACTTCTACTTTGCGGCACTGGTTTTGTTGCCAGCAACCTATGTTTTGGCCATCATGAGCCTTGCTCCAACCATCACCTTCATCATGGCCATAACCTCCTGGTACACATACATATATATACTCGAGTATCATCAATATATAACTGCCATATACTCTTTAGTAATTAATTAATTAGATTTGTGTTGTGTTGATGATGATAATGATATATATATATATATAACTCCGAGCTTCCATTGTGATGGGTAGAGATCATGGATGACCGTTATGAAGGGCAAGGAGATATGTGACAATGCAGGGTTTGGAGTGTGGGAGCAATGACAAAACAGAGGCATAGGGAAGGCAGCCACTGTCCTTGGAGTGGGTTGGTGTGGTGGTGCTAGAGGTAAGAGGTTGAAGGTGAATGTGGTGATCTCCTTACTCATTCTCTCTTCCCTGTTTTTCTTTTATTTTTTACTTATTTATTTTTGTAATTTTGACTACTATTCTTTGTTTAGATTTTGATTGAGATGTGATTGTGTTTATTTTGGTGTTGTTTGTGACGATTTCTATGGTTGTTAATTTGACCTTTATACGCACTTGGTAATCTTATGTTCTATTCTTGTGATTTTTCATTTTTTATGATTTGTTAGCATTTCGCATATTATTAGAATCTTACGTCATATTACGTCATCATTCTTACCAATATTGGTGGTAAACATATAGTTATTCTCATTATTTTTATGGTTTATGTCTTTCTGCCCATAAATCTTGTGCAGAAAAGGATATTTAATTTTCCTTCTCTTGTCTCTCCAAATTTTTCTTGTCTCCCCCATTTAACATTTTTCTATGCCAACAAATTGTGCCAAAAAAATGTTTTTTAGTTGGCCCTAAGTTCCCTTAACTTCTCTGTTTCTCTGTTCATCTGTCTTTTTTATTTGTTTTTGTATATTTCTTTTTTATGTTTTGATTTTTTATGATATGATTTGAATCTTTTCATTGAATAATATATAATTGCTTTTGTTGGTAGGTATGTTGTGGGACAGCATCCATGTTTTTTAAGAACTCATTGGAAGTTTCTTAGATGTGTTGTGAATGAGTTGTTCTAGTTTTGCATGAAACACATCCTAGAATTCTGGTTGTTTTTCCCTTCAATTTCCTATCATATATCATTGATTTTGGATAACGTATTGAAAATGACATAGGCTTTGCTCTGTTCAATAGCTTGTTTATTTTAAAGCCACTCGAATCAAATTTTAGCATTATAGTTTTAGTTCTGATTCTTGTTGACATTTGGGAGGTGATTGACATATGGTTTGTGCTGGGTGTACAACTTGCAGTTCATGACTTTTCAACCTATAATTAATCTTATGTTATTGGTGATTTTGCTGGATTTCTTAACTTGACCATTGATATAGTAGTGTATATATTTCAGTTGTAGTTGCAATTTATATATTTAGTAATGTTAGGATACCTAGTACTTCATCACATGATTATATATTTTTATGATATTCTTTCATTTTTAATGGTGTCTAGCTTGAGACTTTAAAGTGAGTATTTTGTCATTAAATTTGAGTTGTATTTACTTTGAATATTCACATGTTTGACATAAAACAATTAAATAATCTCATGTCAAAAAAAAAGATCCCAGAAAATATCATATCATTGCAACACTTGTGGTCTGATTTCAACTTGCTTAATTTTTTTCTTTATGTTAATCATGTTGTATATAAGCTTTCCCTTTATTTCATTGAATAAAAATTATGACCTTACATTTCATAGCATGATTTAAACTTAGTATGCACTTTGAATGAATGACAATATCACTTGAATTCATACTAATGAAATAATTATTCGATTTCATATTTAGCAACTTTGCTCTAACTATGCACTATGTTATAATCCAGTCAAAATGACACTAATAGTTTGTTCATGTGATGGAATTTTCACTCTATATGTAATAATCTCACACTCCATATATTGTCAATGCCATTCTTAGTAATTTATTGTAGAGAAATGCTGACACAACTTGCTTTTCTGCGATATTTCATTAATCATTACTGCTATATATCTTTTTTTCAGTATCTTCTATTGTGCTTGAATTCTGTTTCAGTATCTCAATGGAATGTCAATTGAATGAACAATTGATTAAAATTTATATATAAGAAAAACATGAATTGAATATAGCTTACCTAATAGTGGAGTTCATCATCTATTGTGTGTGCCATTGAGATGTATTTTAAAACTTCCATAGTTCCACTATCTTGTGTGCTGCAACAAAAATGGATGATGAACTCCAACCTAATGCACCTATTTATAGAAAAAAATAAGAATATATGAACTAATATTTGAAAGTTCAATTATGCTTAAGTTATTCATTATCTGTCTTGGGATGTACTAAAGCTAAAAAGTGTTACTAAAATTGTTTCAGTTCAACTCAAATAATTAGTCTTGTTGGTGAATGCCATGAATCACCGACTAACATGACACATGTTGCTTTTCTGTAAGATTTCATTACCTCTTTTTTCAGTATCTTCTTGTGCTTGAGTTATGTATTAGTATCTCAATGGAATATAAATAGAATGAACAACAGATTAAAATTTACATATAAGGAAAACATGAATTGAATATAGCTTACCTAGTAGTGGAGTTCTTCATCATCTATTGTGTGTGCCATCTTCACTTTCAGATTGAAGATGGATTAGAAGCTATATTACTTTCATTCCCTAAGTATATTTGTTCTATATTTTCTTAAATATTTGAACTTCTCTACATTTAGGTGCTGAAATATTATCTATTCTATTTCAACAATGAATCCAAGCTAAACAATTTAATTTCATTTGTTGCAATACTGATATCTGAGTTGAACTTACTGAATTCTTCACAACTTATATATGTTACTTATTATTCAAAATGTTGTTCTCATCTATACTTCCTTTACTTTTACAGATATTCTATTCGAAGGGAAGCGATGGAATCCTACCTTGAGATATAAATGAGGACATTATTCATTATTTTCTAACAGGTAATGCGTTTTATGAAGTTTTGTTAAAGATCACAGTGGATATACTTCCTTTTATTGCATGCTTGAACTACTATATAGTTAAATAATCTGGTTTCTAGCAATAGTAATTCTAGGTATGTATGACTTACTTAGTTAAAAATGTTCAAACCATTATTTTGCTCGAAATCAATAGATCAACTTGCTTAGTCATATTTTTCAATTCTACTCATGTTGCTTTTGAACTTCCATTATTGTTGAAGTGTATGATAAATCACAATAAGATAGATGAAATATTTCTTTGAAGAATTCATAACTACATTTAATCATTTTATTTTATAAACTTATGACACACTAAAGGCTTATATAAACAGAAAGATGTAATGAACTTGTACGAAAATATAGATATAAAGGAAACATGAATTGAGTATAACTTACCCTTGTAGTGAAGATCATCATCAGATGTGTGCACCAGTAGGGTGGATTTTAAAACTTCTACAATGTTAGTGTTTCCTTCAACATAAATAGATGGTGAACTCCACCCAAATGCAAGTATTTATAGAGAAATGATGGTGATTTTAATATGAGCAGGAATCAAATGCTATGCATTATGATTCTACCTTTTCACTACTAATTAATGTATGTAAGTTGATGTTTTGAATTTGGTTTGTGTGACATGCAGGAATTATTGTTGACTTTTTGTTTACTCTTGCATATTACTATGAACTGATGAAGGAACAAAGCTAGACAAAATACTGTTGCATTTAGATAAATGCTTGCAGGTTTGGATAACTCACTTCATGACTAATGACTATTTGTACTGCCTATAAGATTTTGATTTTGGGTGTCTTGAGTTAGCATGAAGTGTCTTTTAAAAGGTGCATCAGGAGAAAAAGTTTAAACCTCCCAAAGTAGCCAATTATCTCTTGCTGCACATATGATGATTACAAAGATTTGTATATTTTCAATATTAGATTTTGTATATTTGGTAGAAGTTGCCGCATCAGTCCACCAATAACAATTAACTACATTAAATAGTACTCTACCTAGTCTTAGTGCAATGTGTTTTTGCGAAAGATGTATCTATAATGATTATAATATTTTAAATTTTTAAATTTTGCAATGACATTTATAACTATTGATATATTTTTGCAGTTTGTTTAACCCAAGAATGTCAGATTCTCTGAGCCACAAAAGCTAATATCATGAGCGCAGGTAGTAGCAAAACTCAATCATGAATAAATATCATAAATGCTTAAACACCAAGAACCAATATGTGACCAAGCTGTATAATCATTACTACGTCTTACATGCCTGAGGCTATTTGTAGTCATGATCACTACTTGCATTTAACCGAGGCTATTTTTAGTGCTCACAAAGGAGTGACACTTGGCATGCTGATGGCTATTGTATTTTGGCGCCCATTTCCTTCTACTGTGGTCTTCAATGCGTGACCATTGGGTAATAATTTTCCTTTTCTTTTCTTCCTTACACTTTCTTCAATAAAATAGACATATATTCAAATATAATAACAATAATAATAACAATAGTAATTATAAGAGTAATTTTTTATATGTATTAATGACAAAAATGATGATACAAAAGTGTTTTATCATTGTAAGCAAAAAAAAAAATAATTAATATAGTGATATAAAAACTTAAAAGAATAAATTAAGGGGCAACATGTCCATCTTCAATGTAACCTTTAACATATTTGATATGTTAAAAATAATAATTATTTATAATGTATATTGTATGTATCATCATAACTGCATTTTTCCTTGATTAGTATTGTATAATTTGACTCATCACCATTAAATAATAAAATTTTTCCTTCTAAATTTAATATAAATTTATATTTTATGATCAATTATTTTATTTAGCTACATATTAAAGATATATTTTATGAAATTTCAACTTTTCTAATAACATTATTTTGTATAAAAATAATTACATTACATCCATGTTTTTATTAATACATTACTAAATAAAAAAACATTGATTATCATCCCCTGCATCGCACGGGTGTACATACTAGTAAAGAGTAAACCCCCAAACTGGTCCCTTGTCCGACGCTGAAATTGTCAAGGACCAGTTAGGGTATTTCCAATTGTCAAGGACCATCTTGTCTGACGCTGAAATTGTCAGGGACCAGTTTGGGGGTTTACTCAAAAATAAATAAAGAAAAAATGATAAAAACAAAAGTATGTAAGCATGTACATGAAAAAATAAATAGGTAGGCTATATAAATAGATGTATGTATTTTATGTTGTACATTTAAATTTATTTATATAATAATATATAATGATTGAATAATAATATAAAAATATTTTACAGTAAATGAAAAAATTAAATGCACAAAGCTTGTCATCAATTAATAATCTATGAAGTTCAATTAATTAACACAGTGAAATTTTAGATGGGAACTGAAATTGACTTTTTTTTTTCAAGTCGCGTTAGATTGTCATTTTCCTCCACCATGTTTTTCTTGACTGACTTATATACTTTGTTGTGGCCAGGTTCTACACACAGCCACCAAACCAGACTTCACCGCCCCCAAAACAGACACGAATCTTCTGTCCGTCCGTCGCCTTCTTCCATCCACTCTGTCGCGTTAGAGTTCTTTTGATGCTTTTTGTTTTGCAATATGGCTGTTTGCAAGAAACCTCGTCTTAAGGATGTGGCTTTACGGCGTTTGTTATTTGTGGGGTTTGCCACAGTATTTGGGGTTTTGCTGCTGATATTTCTTTTTGGATCAGATTCTGCATCAAATATTGTTACTCAGGATTTAGAAAATGTTGTGGTTGATGATGATATTGCATACCATCATGACTTGAAGGTTACTGAGGGGGACAAGCTCCCTAAACAGAATGACTTGTCACTTAAATTGGAGAAGCTAAACGGGTTACCTCCAAGGAACTTGGATCTGCATCCAACACTTTCCAAAGATCGGATAATTGTTGTTCTGTATGTTCATAACCGGCCTCAGTATTTGAAAATTGTTGTTGATAGTCTTTCAAAGGTGGTAGGCATTAATGAGACCTTACTTATTGTTAGTCATGATGGGTATTTTGAAGATATGAACAGGATCATTGATGGTATCAGATTCTGCCAAGTAAAGCAGATATATGCCCCGTACTCACCCCATTTGTTCTCGAATAGTTTTCCTGGGGTCTCGAGCCGAGACTGCAAGGACAAAGAAATTGCCAGCGAAAAGCATTGTGAGGGGAATCCTGATCAGTACGGGAACCACCGCTCGCCGAAGATTGTATCGCTGAAGCATCATTGGTGGTGGATGATGAACACTGTATGGGATGGATTGAGAGAGACAAAGGAGCATTCTGGTCATATTCTCTTCATTGAAGAAGACCACTTCCTATTTCCCAATGCGTACCGCAATCTACAGATTTTAACTGCATTGAAGCCTCAGAAATGCCCTGATTGCTATGCTGCAAATTTAGCACCTTCTGATGTGAACTCAAGAGGTGAAGGGTGGGCGAATTTAATTGCAGAGAGAATGGGAAATGTAGGTTACTCTTTCAATCGAACTGTTTGGAGGAAGATACATAACAAGGCTAGAGGATTTTGTTTATTTGATGACTATAATTGGGATATCACAATGTGGGCTACCGTGTATCCCTCATTTGGTAGTCCTGTCTACACATTGCGGGGTCCCAGGACTAGTGCAGTTCATTTTGGGAAATGTGGTTTGCACCAGGGTCAGGGAGAGAAGGCTTGCATTGATAATGGCATGGTGAACATTATGGTAGATGAGCTGGACAAGGTTCCTAATATAGAATCAGATTGGAATGTCCACATCTACAAAAATCAGCCTGGTTATAAGGCTGGCTTTAAGGGTTGGGGAGGTTGGGGTGATGACAGAGACCGCCACTTATGCTTGAGTTTTTCCAGCATGTATCACTCCAAAGGCACTAAATATTCTTTGTAATAATTGTGTTTCTTCCTGCTTATCCCTTCTTTTTCTTTTCGGTTTTTGTTTGTTATTACACCACATTGTGAGAAGTGTAGAATCTTCAGTTTAGGGATTCATACCAGTCGCTTGAAAATGATGTTAGGGTCCATAATTACTTTGATAACTACGACTAAAAATTATGTATTTGTAGGTTATAACATAACATTGAAAGGATATTCATATGGGTTCTTCCCCACATGAAAAAAGCTTTTGTATTATGTGAATTAATCTCTTTCTGGACATGCACAATGGTAGGTGTTGAAAACTGCTTGCTAAGGGGGCCTCTGGGCTCTTACTTTTATGGAGTTCATTTCGTTTCTAGTTTTATCAGATGTTATTATGTTACATATTACGTTTCTTTTAAATGTTAGCATTTATTTGTGTTACGTTTCTTTTAAATGTTAGCATTTATTTGTGTTTACTCTGAGTTCGGACATATGTTAGCTGACATTTATATTTCAATTTATGGATTTGTATTGTGGAGTTTTATGGGTCTCAGTTTTAGGTTATGAGATGACACCTATTACTATTTACTTTCTTGATTGTATGTTTGGGGACACTATACTTATTTTATTTAATTTATTTTATGAGGTATTATTTAGACCATATTGTGTGTTATATATCATCGTTATGTTATACGCAATGCACTTATATTTATATTCCGCAAATGATTTTCGAAAAATTCTTTCAAGTATTTTCCGCGTATATGTATTTCAAAAATAAGTATAAGTATGATAACATGGGGTAACTCTTATGAAATAGTCCTAAATGACTGTAGCACTAAGGGCTATCTAGTAGGGTGTTACATTCCGCCTCATTACAATTAGAAGCAAATGCAAGAGGTTGAGATGAAGAAGATGGGTCTATGGGTGGTGAGGTTGGGTTTTCGGTTGGGTATGGGTATAGGGTGAACTCATGATAAGTGTATGGAGATTGTTCAAGGTAAGATGGTGGTGGCGGCTCATAGTATGGTTGTTGGTAAGCATCATTTTATGAAGGGTGTGGGTAAGGGTTTGGGTGTTGTAATTGTTGAGTGTATGATGGTGGAGTGTATGATGCTAGGTTAGATAGTGGACATGGTGGTGAGGTGTCAGTTTGTATGTATGTATCCAAAAGCTCATCCAACTTGAAATTATCCTCAAGAGACAAGTAGTATACCTCACTTGAAAGTCTCATTGTCATATTCATCATATGAAAAACATCCAATTCCAAAGAATGTACCGTGGATAACTCATGAAGAAAGTCCATTATCTCCGCCATTTTTCAGTCCACCTCTTGTTGAAGGGCTTCACCTAGTGTCATATTTTCATCCCCTACATAGCCATAAGAACAAGAATCTTGGCCACCAAAATAAGTATTAGTATCCATGTTAGTTTCAAAATAAGAAAAATATCAAAGAACAAAAATAACAAAAAAGAAAAATAAGAAAAAAGCATGTTAGAGCATATTTTCACTTATCACTCATATGTTCTCAATACCACCAAACCTCCTAGAACGCCTTAAGTTTCTTAAGGTTCTTCTATTTTCGGAGTCAAAACGTTCTAGCGCTCGGGGTGCAACCGAGTCATTCATAGAGAGCATAGAAAGTGTAAGAGACATAAAACTAAAATAATGCAGAAAAATTCTGCACTAAACCAGAAAATGCATAATTTTTATTGTGTTTTTGTGTATTTTTTAATATAAACTAATAATAACTATGCATAAAGATCAAATCTCTCCTTGGCAATGGCGCCAAAAATTGATGTGAGCTGAAGGTGTCGTTAATTCCTTTAACCACACAAATCAATTTAGAATTGAAGAACAAAAAGAGTTTTCCCAAGAAAAAGAGTTGAATTGAATAACTATAGAAGTATAGTTAGTCAACCCAAGTTGTCTCTCAAGGAGACCTATATCATTGATCTAATATGTATAATATGTATAGTATTGGGGGTATGTTTGAAGTAATGAAAACTATGGAATTAAGAGATATTAACAATGCAAAAAGAGTCTTGATGTTGAGTCATGCACAAAATCACATTTTCCCTATCATAAACCCACCTAGGCATTTCATCAAACACTTAGTATGCAACTACACATGCATAAGAATTATTCAACCAAAATGATTTTAATCCAAACCAAATTAGCAAAACTATCCTAGACACATGAAAACTTAATTCCCAATCAAGAATTATTCCTAATCTCCTAGTTAATGGGCAAAGTGCTAATCAACACATAAAATCCAAAAACCCCCTAACACAATTTAATTCTCCAATCAAGAAATTAAAGTGCATTCAAGATACAATCAAAATAAGCAAGCATTAATCCACAAAACAAACTTTAATTGCATTTAGAACCAAGAAATAAGGAAGCTAGATCAAGAGACAAGTAATGGATTTCAAGAGAAAATATGATCTTAGCATTACCCAACACCAAGAGCAAAGAAACTACTCAACCATAATTAAAGCAAGTAAGACACAAGAAATTAGAGCAATAACAAAGTTGGAAATGAAAATAGAAATTAAATTGAACTTGAAAAATTGTATCTAAAGTGTATGAAATCTGTAGAGAGAAATGTAAAGAGAAATTCTAGAGAGAATGAAGAGCTTCTCTCTCTAGAATTCTAAAATAAAAATAACCTAAACTAAAACTAAAGAAAGGTGTAAAAAGTGTGTTGAGCAAAATTACAAAAGGGTCTTAATTAAGTACAAAGCCTAGAGGGACCAAAATGCAAAATGTTGCATATTAAGAGTGGCTGGGGCGCACATGGTTGCGACTAGCACTTGATTTCCAAAATCAAGAGCTTTTCTCCGCCTTGAAATTGCATCCTCTTCTTGGCTTTGTTGCTCCCTATGCTCCCGAGACTCGAAGTGACTCCGGCCTAGATTCCTGAAATCCAAAACACTACCCATCAAAAGATAACAAGACCAAAGTGTCACTAACAAGTCTCAAAAAGACGTAAAATTGCCACAACAACCAAGAAAGTGAAAATATGCAAAAACAAAGCAAACAATTATTATTAACGCAATAAAGGATGCAAGATGCATATATAAGGATAAAGAATGCACAGAATTTTGCATCCCATCGATGATACATGTTGGGATGATGATGGCGGAGTGCTGCCACATGATAATGTTGTTGCATGACGATCCTGGTCTCATGATAATGATGAATTATAATGTTATGAGCTAATTTATAACATATAACACAATATAAACATAAATACATATCTTATACGAAAATATATATATAAACACATAATTAAGTACACATATATAAGTACATACATATATAAATATCACATATATATATATATTATTTTTTATTTATATGTATACATATAGAGATATAAATTTGTATATTTCACATATATATTCACAATTATATAAATACGTATATAAGTGAACACAAATAAATACATATTCATATGTAAAATTAGATAAATATGTGGACACTTAATATATACATATAATTGCATAAATTATCATCATTAACTTATCTTGATTATAATTTTGTACCAAAATAATTAGTTCTTAAGAAAATAAAAATATCAAATTCAATATTTCACCTCTAGGAACTCAATTAATGTCACAAAATAAATGAGCATAATTATGCAATAATTATTTTAGCGAATCAAATGAGAAGTTAATTGAAAAATTAGTTAAATGCACAAAATTTATAGATATTTAGAATGCAATAAGATAAATATAAGAGGTAAAAATACACAAAATTTCGTACTTATTATCAGTATAATCCTGTTGCTGAAGAGGAACTCCTAATCCACTAGTGGTCTTGTCCCAACTATTCTTGGTGAGCTCTGCATTTGTCGTGAAGTCTATGTTAGACTATTAGGTTTATGTTTATGCTATGTCTGTAACATCCTAAATCTAACAGCGGAAAACATGAGATTTTTTTTTTAATATGCGAACGAAAGACGAAACAAAGTAAACCATACCATAGATAGAAAGATGGAGTAATAAAACTGAATTTAAACATCATCCAAATTAGAGGGGAGAAACAGAACCCCAAAAGTACGAAGTACGACGGTAAGAAAATTACAACCATAGTGTATCAAAACAGGTCGAAACAATGACCCTTACAACTAGAATGTGTCCAAACAAAAAGGAAATAAAATACTAAAAGAAAAGTAGACTCCTCAGCTACAAGTATCTGGATCCTCTTCTGGGTCCTCTTCTGGGTCCTCCTCTTCCTCATCATCCTCATCCAGCACGATCAGGTCCACATCGTCCACGACCCTAGCGGATGACACTGCAACATCAAGGTCACTCTCAGAATCCTGATGGTCTGGCATCGAATAGCCCGGATCAATCCACAAGAAAGGGTTTCCCATAATGTCAGCGTCAGAGAAGACCGGAGAATTCGGAGGAGTCATCGGCTCATACGCTGGAGCGGGTATGGGGGGTGAAAGTGGATGCGGTGGTACTCCCGGGTGGTGCCCTACGCCGTGGGGCGGCTGAGGGTGGATGGGCTCGGGTGC
The DNA here is from genome assembly GCA_013621005.1 of Aeschynomene evenia. Taxonomy (NCBI): domain Eukaryota; kingdom Viridiplantae; phylum Streptophyta; class Magnoliopsida; order Fabales; family Fabaceae; genus Aeschynomene; species Aeschynomene evenia. The sequence continues at coordinate 14,267,838 of CM024272.1, forward strand.
GGGATCCCAGAATGGAAGGTCGGACACATAGAACCCGAATGTGACAGGCACATGAGAAGTAACAGACACAAAGCCAGTAGCTGGGGAGTAACGGACAGATAGTAAATCAATGACGGGCGGCGGCGGTGGGGGATCCATCACCTGGAATTAGGACATAAGAAAGAAAGCGAGTATGAGAATAAAATTCTCAGTGAATCATTGCCGATACCCGGGCTTGGTACCGCTTACGCCAATTCCAGCTGTTCAAAGTAACACCCTCCATTTCCAGAAAAACTATGTATCATCCCTTTTTTAAAAAACTGAGGTGCGTTACGTTGAACAGTAAAACATACTACTTGCCCGGACTAAGGGAGTCTAAGGTCTCTTCTAAGTTATCGCGTAGCTAGCACCCTACGTCAAGTTCTATCTGACGTCACCACCTTAGAGTCCTCCCTAGGCCGTACTAAAAAGGTCTCCTAGGTAGCTCCGTCGGCTTAGAACTTCTTCGTCTACATGGAACTAGGGATTAACCGTTTTCCATTTTCATGAGCGTACGCTTACACAATTCATCATCAACATCGGGAACACCCCGGAATATTCATACTTTCAACAACCATTTCATTAGTAGGACTAAGTGTCCAATGCATGAGAACCACATCTCACCCCATAGGCCTCCCTATCCCGTGAGTATGCGCAATGCACCACCGTTCACTCAGTAGAATGACTGGATCTAGGCTAATCGAGAGTTCCACTTGACGGTAAATATTCACACAACAAACAACAACCAATCAATGCAACCAAAAGTCAAACACATCCCAACCAACTCAGTCTCAAGATATCATCAGTCAATTCTAGTACATTCATAATGCAGTGTACTACAATAGTCATAATCATCATTGAAATTTCATCACAACAATCTAGATCATTCTCATCACTACTTTATTGTCCATCATTCAACTCCACATCACATAGTCACAATACATAATTAATTTGGATCATCATGCATAAAGTTTCATTGCTCGTTGCACCGTCCTCTCAAAACACACTCTTTTTTACGTGTTATGAAGTCGTTCTTCTCCAAATCTCTCCTAGAGTTTTATGAATCCTCTCGGACTAATATTCTCTATTATAATTAAGTGTTAAATCATTTCCTTGCTGATTTTATTTTGTTCTTAAGGATTTCATATTATTAACTTAATTATTTAACCTTTTGTCCATTATAAATTATCTAATGTATAGTTTTACCCTTCTAAACACCTCAAACTCTTTTATAAATTAGTTAAGACCTCAAAGTGCTGACCACCTATGATTAATATTTATTTCAGAAGTGATTTATTAGTCATCCCATCATATTCCCTTATTTTAAGCAATATAGCTAGTATTAACAATTTTACGGGTTGTTTAATTGTTTTAGTAGTAATTTGTCCCTTAACCCCCTTAAAATTTTTCTAACATTATTATTAACATTTCTCACTTATGTGGGTCCTCTTGGATACATCAGAATATTTTTAAATTATATTTCTCTAATACTTATTATATTTATTAATTATTTTAACTAGTTTTAGGATTAATAAATTAGTAACAAATTATTTCTAGGTTACTATTTAAATCTGGACAGAATATAATAAAGGTGTATTTTGATTAGTAAAATAATAAATAAATTTCATAATTATTTTACTAGGCCATTTATTTTAAGAAGCATTTTCTAAGTGTATCTTCACAAAACTATGTACTAGCTAGAAAATACCTTTTATTGACAAATAACATACAAAAATGTTTTTAAATCAGTAATTTTATTCTTCTAACTTCAAGGACTTATTATTTCAGTAACTTAATATTTCCAAATAATATAAATAATATTTTTAGTCATAAGGTATTTTTAAGTGACCATTTTACTCAAAACTATCTATTTTCAAGTCTATTTCTTCTCATTAAATATAAATAATTATAAATATGTTCAAGAACTGAAATAATCATTTTATTAAGGTTGGAAATAAATATCTCAGAATATAAAGTTATTAAAATAATTTTTATATCATTTACTTTATTATTTAGCATTATTTTGGACAAAACTACACTTTTTAAAACATCTTTCAACCAAATAAAATCAAATAATTTCAGATCTGAGAAATAAACTTTATTTTCATTTAAGGTGAGTTATTTTTAGTGAGTCTTAATTTATTTTACAGATTTCCCATTTTTAGAGTCATTTTTAATACATTAAAAGACTTATTCCTACATAGTTATTAGTCTTTTTAGCTCATTACTAGTGTATTCCAATACCATTATTTTTCCTTGCCAAGATCTGAGTTTATAGAGTAATATTCCAACAACAAATAATGTTCTAATTATTTATTTGTGAGTCGCTTGAATACCGTTATTTTATTTCAAGTTCTATGTTTTACTAAGAGTCTCTTTCAAGCATTTTAGTCCATGAAACCATTCCCACTCTCTCCCAAGCCCTCATGGCCGCGGGTCCATCATCAAGGAAGACCCAAAATATACATTTTATTCATAGCACCATTCTCATGCAAGTATGTGTCCATTACAACACCAATAGTCAAGTTTTGTAGTCAAATAATGCACCATCAACATCAAAATTTATTTTAAATGGTAAGACTCATTTGAGAAGCTCAAGGACACTTAGAAAAATTACTTTTGCTCAAACAAAATGTTTTCACCATTTATTTTCATTAAAAAGCATTTTTAAACCAATAAAAGATGAAACTCCGAGAGAATGACTCACACAAGATTGAACACTAGAGATGGTTGGATGGTGGTGGAGCTCTTGAAGCTTGTCCCTTTCTTTTCCTTGGCCGCGAGCTCCTCAAGGAAATGGGGTTGATTTTTTTGTGAGTGTGTGGTTGTTTGAGGGGTTGAATGTGTGTCGCAACCGGGATCGCGACGGGGACGGCGAAACAATAAATTAAATTAAAAAATGTGTGTTTTAAAATGTTTTTTTGATTTTTGGAGTCGCCACCAAGGTTTATTTAGGAAAACCTCGGAAAAACCATTATTTAAAAAGAACATTTTTAAGTTGGTCTGCGAAAACAGAGTTGGATCCGGGAGTCTGATTACGCACGCACAGGGAAGGGTAGAGAATATACTCCACGCACCCTGATACATCCGTCCTAGAACGATTACCCAAAATTAATTGTGCAAATTAAACGATTTAAAACATATTAAATTTATCCTCAATAAAAATTAAATATTTACAAAATGAATATTTACATATTAACACAATAAAAACAAATGAGATAACAATAAAATTAGCTAGAATATTTACAAATTAAAGCAATAAATACAACAAATATTATGATCAAAAATATGAAAAATTAAAGTTGAGCTCGCCAGGTGAACCATGCTCCTACGTATTCTCTAGTACAATGAGAAATTCAAAGCTCATGTAGTTCTACCAAAATAATTAGTTTTTTTTTATCTTATCTTTTTAATTTTTTTGATTTTTGTTTTATTTAGGAAAAAAAGAATTAATTTTTGTTGTATGAAGAAAATTTTTTTTTTTTACAAGGTTGAAGTTAGTACTTGACTACTCAATAAACCTTTTAAAGAAGGTAATATCTACTACTCAGTCATCATTTTAATTTTTTTTTTAAGTTTTTATTTTTCACTAAAAAAAAGAGAAATAACAACAATGTAATAAAATTAACAACAATAACAGCAACACCATAACAATCATAATAATAATAACAATAATAATAATGATAATAATAATAATAACAATAATAATAATAATAATAATAATAAAACTAACCCAACACACTTCACATAAACGACAACACACACTCACTCAACAGGGCTTCATTTGGTTTTTTGAGTGAAACAGAGAGGGGTGAGGGAGAAAGAGGCAGCCGCCTCTAGAGAGAGAGAGAGAGAGAAAGGGGTGACTGAGGGAGAGGGAGCGGCGCTGAGCGCCGCCGCTGGAAGCAGAAGGCCGCGGGTATCGCGGCTGTAAGGCGCCGCGGTCGCGAGGGGAGAGAGAAAGAGAGAGATCTGGCGAGGAAAGAGAGAGAGAGAGAGAAGGCCGCCGGAGGGAAAGGCGAAGCTGCCGCCTCTGCTGCGGGTGAGGGACGCGACCTCGAAGGAGATGGTCGCGGCTGCGGTTATCGCAGCCTCGATGCGCCGCGACCGTCGCGGTTGCGGACAAGGAGGCGGAGCTCGAGGGGTGGTGGTCCGACGGAAAAGGACGGAGGGGCGGTGAAAGTGGATTCGAAGCTCCGTGGCTCGCGGCTGGCGTTCCATGGCTGACAGAGGTGGAAGGTCGTGGTCCCGGCTGCTGTCACGGCCGCGAGGTGGGGGTCGCCGCTGCTGCTGCTGGAAGACCCCGTGTCGCCGCCGTTGCCGCTAATGGTTCGATTCCCGCCGGCGAGGAAGGTGGTGGCAGTGGTTGATGTTGATGATGATGAATGTTACTGTTTTTTATTTTTATCTTTCCTTCATTGTTTATTTACAAGCTATTCATTGTTTATTTACAAGCTATAGACTGTACAATTGTAATTGGACTGTGTGACTGTGAATGTGTGTGATTCTGGATAAACATTAATTTTTTGGAAATGAAATTGAACATATGCATTATATTTACATGTTGAACATAATATACCTGGATTAATCTCTATTATTGATTATTAATTTTTACTATGCAAATATCCTTTGTCATAGAAAAATTAATTTTATGATTTAATTAAGCCAAATACTTATCATAATTAAATCATTCTTCATGAGTTTGCTCAGAATTTCTCCAGAATTGCTTCTTTATTTTTCTGCGTTTGAGTCCCTTCTCCTTCTGAGAATTTTTCTTTTTCTCGCCCCCTTCTACTGCCTTTCCTCTTCTATTTATCATCATATGTTTTTTGTCATTTACTTTGTTCAAACTAGCAAGAATATTGAGAAGCTCAAATATTGTCTGCCCAACAACATTATTGAGAAACTCTTATTGTAGAACCCAATATTCTTGAGCTGTGTAGATTATGTCTTCTCATCACAAGGAAGCAAACAAAAATTCATTAATTGTTAGTCGTTGCTATTCCTTTTATTGTTTTTTCTATTTAATAAAATAAGAAATGAGTTAACAAATTTTCTTCTGAATGGGCTGCATTAAAAAAGATTAAACTTAAGTTTTTTTTTTTCAAGCATGATGCAAAAAGACTTTTTTTTTTCTAAATGGACAAATGGTTAAATGGGCTCAATAAATGAATTTTGTTTTTGTTTTCTTTTTTTGTTGTATCAATTGCCCCTTTTTTTATATACAAAATGGACCAGAAACAAATAACGGGTTCAAACAATAAGAATAGTTAAATGACAAATGCAATTTTTTTACGTAGTCAAAAATTGGATGCTGACAAAGTGGTGTTTGAAAGTGTTAGAAATGGTGGAAGAAAAATAAAATGATGTAGAGGTGGTGGTGGTGGGGTGGCCGAATGGTATAGGGCCTTGGAGAGGTATTGAGAGAAAAATTCTAAGAAAAGAATTCTAGAAAAATTTTGACATAGTTTGTGTATCACCTTGAGGTAGATTGTAGTGTGTGTGATTTGTTGTGTGAGATTAGAATAAATAGAGAGGGAGAAAAGGTGGTAGGTGAATGGTGAAGGTGGCTAGGTGAGGGGTCACTTAATCTTGGCCCTTGGATGTGCCTCCATGGTAGCCAATGGGAGAGTGGTCTTTGAGTTAATTACATCCATATTCCCTAGAGCACAGTTAGGATTAATTAGGTGTTGGAAATTCCATTTTCTTTCTCCACATTTACCATGTGGTCGCGGCACTACCTAGGGCTAGGGTTAGGGTATTTTTAAATTTTTGATGTGTAGGTTAAGTGGTGTAGTCTTAGGGTTATGTAGGGGTATTTTGGTAATTTCACTCGTAAAAATGTCTCGGCTCAAAAATACGATCCGGGAAACTATTTAAATGGTGAGTCCAAAAATTTCATCATTGAATAAAAATATTTTTGGTGCATTTAATTAAATATTGTATGGTGTTGTATGATTTTTACATGATTTGCATGAAAGTGCCACATGTCGCGCATGCACACGTGTTGTAGTGAATTATGTTTTTATATATATATATATATATATGTACACATATATATACATATATATACATATATACATATTTGAACATTTAAAATAATCATATAGTTCATGCATGGAAATACAAGGACGCATTCATATTATTATAAAAATCATAAACTCGTAAAAATTGCTCTAACAAATAAATTCGGGAATTACCAACTGTAATATATATATAGATACTAAAGCTATGATTTTTAGGGGTGTTACATCTCACCCTCCTTAAAAGAAGTTTCGTCCTCGAAACTTGTACCTTCAAATAGAAAATGGTACTTCTTGCACATATCTGACTCTAGGTCCCACGTGTGATTCTCAAGCGCTCCCGTTCCCCACGCGACTCGTACCAGAGGTATATCCCTCTGGCGGGTTTGCTTTACTCTGCGATCATCGATCTTGATCGCGGAGAGTTCAAACGTCAAATTCTCTCTTAACTGTATGGGTTCCGGTTCGAGCACATGCTCAGGCGAAGCCTGATACTTTCGCAGTTGAGAGACATGAAATACGTCATGAAGGTTTGACAGGTTTGGTGGTAAGGCTATTCTGTAGGCTACTGGTCCTATTCTCTCAAGGATCTGGAAGGGTCCTACGTACTTAGGGCTCAGCTTTCTCACTCCTAGTGTTCTACGCAACCCGGTGGCAGGCGTAGCTTTCAAGAATACATGGTCACCCTCCTCGAATTCTAGTGCTCGTCGTCTTTGGTCGGCGTAACTCTTTTGCCTGCTCTGAGTGGTCATCATCTTTTCTCTTGTCATCTTAATCTTTTCTGCGGTTTGCTGAACGAGTTCAGGTCCTATCAGGTACTCTTCCTTTGAATCATTCCAACAAAGAGGGGATTGACACTTTCGACCGTATAGAACCTCATACGGCGCCATCCCAATGCTGCTGTGGAAACTGTTGTTGTAGGCGAACTCTACGAGCGGTAGGTGCTCGTCCCAACTGCCTGGCATCTCTAGCACCACTGCTCTCAGCATATCTTCTAAAGTCTGAATGGTTCGCTCGTACAGCCCATCAGTCTGAGGGTGATAAGCCGTACTTAGACTGAGTTTTGTCCCAAAAGCCTGTTGTAGATCTCTCCAGAATCTTGATGTGAACCTTGGATCTCGATCAGAAACAATGGTGGTTGGTACTCCGTGCAGCCTCACAATCCAAGTTATATACAACTGAGCCAACCTTTCCAAAGGATAATTCATCCGTATTGGCAGAAAATGCGCAGATTTGGTCAACCGGTCAATGACTACCCAAATAGCGTCAACTTTTCGCGGGGTGTGGGGTAGCCCAGATACAAAATCCTTAGAGATATGTTCCCACTTCCACTCGGGAATTGGAAGAGGGTTCAACACTCCAGCTGGCTTCTGATGTTCGGCCTTGATCCTTTGACAAGTTAAACAGCTTCCTACGAAGTTTGCTACGTCATTCTTCATTTCTGGCCACCAAAAAGTCTTCTTCAGGTCATGATACATCTTAGTCATGCCCGGATGAATGGTAAACTGGCTCTTATGGGCTTCCTTAAGAATATCTTCCTTCAACCCATGTCCTTTTGGCACGCAAATCCTACCATCGAACGTCCACATTCCGTCTGATCCTTGGCTAATCTCCTTAACCTTACCCCTCATTTCGGCCTTCATATACCTCTGCAGTTCTTCATCACCTTCGTCTTTCTGAGCTTGGAGTATCCTTTGTTTGAAGTCACTAGTAATCACCAACTGGTACACCTGGATACTCTTGGGTGTCACAGTCATCCCTATGTTCAAATCCCTCATCTATTGAATCAACTCTTCCTCCTTAATCATCATTTGCGCAACATGCACTGTCTTCCTGCTTAAGGCGTCGGCTACCTTATTGATTCTGCCCGGATGATAGTGCAAGGTAAAGTCATAGTCTTTGAGGAACTCCATCCATCGCCTTTGCCTCATATTGAGTTCCTTATGATCAAACAGGTACTTTAAACTCTTATGATCAGAGAAGACTTCGAACTTCATCCCGTACAAGTGATGTCTCCACATCTTCAGCGCTGACACCACGGCAGCCAATTCGAGGTCGTGTGTTGGGTAGTTAAGCTCATGAGGTCATAACTGCCTTGACCCATAGGCCACGGGCCTCTTGTTTTGCATGAGTACGTACCCAAGACCTTGCCCAGATGCGTCGCAGTACACCTCGAACGGTTGTTCTGGGTCAGATAGAGCCAAGACTGGTGCAGTAGCCAGCTTCTCCTTTAACTCCTGAAAGCTTTTCTCGCATGCTTCATCCCAATCGAATGACGAGTTCTTTCGGGTTAGCTTGGTCATAGGTGACGCAATGCGAGAAAACCCTTGGATGTATCTTCTGTAATATCCTGCTAATCCCAGAAAGCTTCGTACTTCGGTCAGAGTCGTCGGTCTTTCCCATTCCAGCACTGCCGCTACCTTGGCTGGTTCCACCGCAATGCCGTCCTTTAACACTACGTGTCCCAAAAACTGAACTTTTGGCATCCAGAACTCGCATTTTGAGAGATTGGCGTATAACTCCTTCTCCTTGAGGATCTCCAGAACCATCCTCAAATGCTCCTCATGTTCTTTTTCTGACTTGGAGTATATCAAAATATCATCTATGAACACCACCACGAACTTGTCTAGGTATTCACGGAAGATCCTATTCATGTAGTCCATGAATACGGCGGGTGCGTTGGTCAACCCAAAAGACATAACAGTGAACTCGAAGTGTCCATATCTTGACCTAAATGCTGTCTTTGGGACGTCGGCTTCTCACACTCTTATCTGGTGATAATCGGACCGTAAATCGATCTTAGAAAACACAGATGCTCCTTTCAGCTGGTCCATAAGGTCGTCGATTCTCGGCAGCGAGTATTTGTTTTTGATAGTGACCTTGTTCAGTTGCCGGTAGTCGATGCATAACCTCATGGTCCCATCTTTCTTTTTGACGAACAGCACTGGAGCTCCCCAGGGTGACGCACTTGGACGGATGAACTTTTTGGCCAACAACTCCTCTAACTGCTCCTTCAGCTCTTTTAACTCGGGAGGGGCCATGCGATAAGGGGCTACGGATACTGGTCCCGTCCCGGGAACCAGGTCAATGGTGAACTCCACTTCTCGCTCCGGAGAGTAGCCAGGGATATCTTCAGGGAAGACTCCAGGGTACTCGCAAACCACTGGCAGATCACTCAGCCCTTGCTCCTTGGCGACCGCAGACGAGACGTACATAGAGAATTCGAGGGTTTCGAGCTTACTACTAAGAAGGGTCACACGGGAACTATCAGTTGGTTCTAAGTTTTGACTCTCTTTTGTTTGCTCACAACTGTCGGGGAATATCACTGCCCTCTTCTCACAGTCAAGTATTACTCTCTGAGCTCTCAACCAATCCATCCCTAGTATAAGATCTAACTCTAACAAGGGTAAACGTATCAGGTCAGCTTGAAAGGTTCTCCCTAAGAGTTCAAACTCACAATTAGGCACACAGTCAGCGGAGAGTAGGTTCTTAGCAGTGGGGGTAGTTATGGAGTATATATAGAGTAAAGTAACTACAGGCAATCCTAGTTTCTCAATGCATGTGGCAGAAATAAACGAATGTGTTGCACCGGAATCAAAGATTACAGTTAAGATTTGATTTGACATTTTACACTCACCATGGATCAATCCACCGGCTGCCGCATCCTCTGCAGTGACAGCAAACACTCTTGCTTGCCTTTGATCTCCCGCCCTTGGACATGCCCTTGACATATGGCCCACCTGGCCGCAGGTGAAGAAAATGGGACAGGGTCCAAAGTGTCGCAGCGTACATCGGTTACTGTGACACCCCACTACTCAGGGGTGTCCGTGCGAAGGGTACTGTCCCAACGAACACGCTAAACGTATACATGAACTATTAAATAAACTGGATTATCTGAAATATAACTGTAAACTGATAACTGTGTATAACTATATATAACGAGTATAACTGTATAACTGTATAACTGTCGAGAAATACTGAAAATATCTGAAACGTAAAAGAAAGGTAACCTGCCTCTAAAGTCTGGAGCAACTATTACAACTGAAACTGGAATGTCTTATGAAAACTAATAACTGAAATAAATGCAAAACAATAACTAAAAGGCTCCACGAACGAAGCGGAGCTCACCCAGGATATCAGCTGACACGACCTCTAGTGGGTCAACGGCTCCTCGTCGGCGGCGGGATCGTACTCTGAAATATGGTTGATGAGGGGTGAGTCATCGACTCAGTGATGGGGAAAATGCATGCAATGCAACATTCATAACACATATATCACGAACTAGCATGTTATCAATCACACAAACAATATCCTGTCTAGCTGTCACACTAAAGCCTGCATACCAAGCCTCTGTACTGTACACTGTATCTGTAATCTGACACCTAGCGCTCAGCATAGGCATAAGCTAATCTGTCTCAGTGCGCGGCATGAGTTTACTCATATCTGACCCGCGTGGGGTATATCTGTATCTATAACCAAGCCGTCCGATAACCGGGACCGGAGCGCACTTGGCGGGCTCGGGCGACTCACCGCTAATTAGTAAACCATACTAAGATACCGGAACTGACCACCGGCCATAGCGTCTGACGTATACTAATCAGGGGCGGCGTAACTATTCTAGATAGTCAGCACATAACTTACTCAAGCAATCACACATGTCATAAATTCTGTTTATAATCTTATTTATCTGTTTTATATCACATGTTATATCATAAATCAGTAAACAGCCAACCAATCAGCACAACATAAAAACATAAGTCTCTACTATTCTACTCTAACCACCTAACATGTTACTACTTCTACTGCTATTCTACTACAACCACATGCATAATAACTTTATTATTATCTTTCCTAATTATCTAATTATCAAACATAAATATATATATGCCATAAATGCTACACTACATGCAAGACCTCCACTCACCTGGATAATCCTGACTCTGAGAAGCACCGTCGACTCCGGCTCCAGCCAGCGGCACTGCGTTCGCACCTGAAGTGCAAAAAGTACCCATTAGGACCCCTGAAGAAAAGAAAAGCGGAAACTTGAACTGCTGCTGCGTCAAGCCGTCGCTAGCGAGTTACTGCCTCTCACTAGCGAGGGGTCGGTCGCTGGCGAGCTCCTCCTGCTCGCTGGCGACCCTCACGCAGAAAAAGGACAAAACTGACTTTTCACTTACCGTCGGGAATTGCCCAAGCAGAGTATCCCCAAGATGTCGAAACCTCACTCCGACAGAGTTCCTTTACCGAAAAAGGAACGCCCAAAAGCACTGCTCTTAAAAGGCGTGAGAATGAGGTGTGAAGAAAAGGACTCAACTACTACTCATATATATAGGTGATGGGGACAGGCCGACATCATGCTGTGTCCGATGTGGGACTTCGGACGGTCGCTAGCGACTAGACTTCGCTCGCTAGCGACGAGCTCATCGCTAGCGGGCACTGGTTGCTCGCTAGCTAGCACCTGCTGACAGCAACGCTGTGACGCTCGTTCTGCACGATGTGGGACTTGGTCCCGTCGCTGGCGACTCTCAAGTGGTCGCTGGCGACCGACTGTTCGCTAGCGATAGCTGACTTGCTCACTAGCGATGCCCCTCTGACAGCAATCTGCTGACGTGTTTCTGACGCGTTCTAAAGAGGGTCCTTCCTAAGGGACACTATGATACGGGGTATCACAGTTAAAGAGGGGTCGTTCACCATTGTTCACCGGGGGTCTGACCCCATTTCTCCCTTGCTGGCGTTGCTGTGGCTGCTGAGGGCGTTGCTGAGGTGGTTGCTACTGCGGCTGCCGAAACTGCTGCTGTTGAGGTGGCCACTGGGCTGGGTGATGGGGGCGGAAGGGCCCATCGTTCCTCCTAGGGGCAGGTCCCCTATTCGGATATGGACGATGCACATAAGGCTGGTGGCGCCTCTGTGCTGGTCCCCCTTCGTGTTGCATGAACAGAGGGCGAGTTGCTGGTCGGGAAGACTCCCTCTCAGTTCTTCTCTTCTTTCCCGCCTCCATGTCAGCCCTCTTCCTTCTCTTCATGCTTTCCTCTTGCACCAAACACTTATTCACCAGGGTCGGGAAATCTCGAATCTCGTGCATGGCAGCCATCTCACTCAGCTCCGGCCTCAAGCCCCTCTCATACTGAATGCATTTCCATTCTTCGTCAAGGTTTAACTGGTAGGTGAAGGAATGGCGGCACAAACGCTCGAATTTAGCTGTGTACTCGAGCACTGTCATCTTTCCCTGAACCAGATCCAGAAATTCCCGATCCTTGGCACTCCTTATGCTGTGAGGGAAGTACTTGGTGTAGAATGCAGCCTTGAAGTCATTCCAGGTAAATTGTCCTTCATCATTGGCAAGGATAGGGCGAGAGGCTTCCCACCATGCCTCAGCCTGACCTTGCAGTTGCCTAGAGGCAAACTTAACCTTTTGTGCCTCAATACACGGCACATCCTCAAAGATCCTTTCGATCCGCAGCATCCAGCTATCCGCAAGATCTGGATTCAGCTCCCCCTTGAACACCGGAGGCTCTCGAAACTTGAAGTCCCGATACCTCTTGGCTTCGTCATCCTCGGGTTGTTGAGCGGCCCGTGCTTGCTCCAGAGCAGCCAGAACACGAGGGGTCATCTCGGTCTAGTTGGTCAGAGCTCGCAGGAATTCGGCGACAGAAGAATTAGGCGCGTCACAGGTCCCATGTGACGAGTCTCGGCGAGGTGGCATTTTCTCCTGCAATACCTGCACAACCCATGAGTTGATCAGGCTCATCTCGATGCAAAACATTGAGGAAGTATAATGCACAGAGTATTATAGAGTTATGGAGTATGACAATGTAAGACTGGGAAATCATGAAGCACAGAATTTCGAAGACACAGATTTAAGAAGTCGGAAAGCACGAAAGCAAAGAAAGACTCATGTTCGGTCCGTGAGATGGAACAAACCGCTCTGATACAAAAAATGTAACATCCTAAATCTAACAGCGGAAAACATGAGAAATTTTTTTTTTTATGAATATGCGAACGAAAGACGAAACAAAGTAAACCATACCATAGATAGAAAGATGGAGTAATAAAACTGAATTTAAACATCATCCAAATTAGAGGGGAGAAACAGAACCCCAAAAGTACGAAGTACGACGGTAAGAAAATTACAACCATAGTGTATCAAAACAGGTCGAAACAATGACCCTTACAACCAGAATGTGTCCAAACAAAAAGGAAATAAAATACTAAAAGAAAAGTAGACTCCTCAGCTACAAGTATCTGGATCCTCTTCTGGGTCCTCCTCTTCCTCATCATCCTCATCCAGCACGATCAGGTCCACATCGTCCACGACCCTAACAGATGACACTGCAACATCAAGGTCACTCTCAGAATCCTGATGGTCTGGCATCGAATAGCCCGGATCAATCCACAAGAAAGGGTTTCCCATAATGTCTGCGTCAGAGAAGATCGGAGAATTCAGAGGAGTCATCGGCTCATACGCTGGAGCGGGTATGGGGGGTGAAGGTGGATGCGGTGGTACTCCCGGGTGGTGCCCTACGCCGTAGGGCGGCTGAGGGTGGATGGGCTCGGGTGCGGGATCCCAGAATTGAAGGTCGGAACACATAGAACCCGAATGTGACAGGCACAAAAGAAGTAACAGACACAAAGCCAGTAGCTGGGGAGTAATGGACAGATAGTAAATCAATGACAGGCGGCGGCGGTGGGGGATCCATCACCTGGAATTGGGATATAAGAAAGAAAACGAGTATGAGAATAAAATTCTCAGTGAATCATTGTCGATACCCGGGCTTGGTACCGCTTACGCCAATTCCAGCTGTTCAAAGTAACACCCTCCATTTCCAGAAAAACTATGTATCATCCCTTAAACTGAGGTGCGTTACGTTGAACAGTCAAACATCCTACTTGCCCGAACTAAGGGAGTCTAAGGTCTCTTCTAAGTTATCACGTAGCTAGCACCCTACGTCAAGTTCTATCTGACGTCACCACCTTAGAGTCCTCCCTAGGCCGTACTAAAAAGGTCTCTTAGGTAGCTCCGTCGACTTAGAACTTCTTCGTTTACATGGAACTAGGGATTAGCCGTTTTCCATTTTCATGAGCGTACGCTTACACAATTCATCATCAACATCGGGAACACCCCGGAATATTCATACTTTCAACAACCATTCATTAGTAGGACTAAGTGTCCAATGCATGAGAACCACATCTCACCCCATAGGCCTCCCTATCCCGTGAGTATGCGCAATGAACCACCGTTCACTCAGTAGAACGACTGGATCTAGGCTAATCGAGAGTTCCACTTGAAGGTAAATATTCACACAACAAACAACAACCAATCAATGCAACCAAAAGTCAAACACATCCCAACCAACTCAGTCTCAAGATATCATCAGTCAATTCCAGTACATTCATAATGCAGTGTACTACAGTAGTCATAATCATCATTGAAATTTCATCACAACAATCTAGATCATTCTCATCACTACTTTATTGTTCATCATTCAACTCCACATCACATAGTCACAATACATAATTAATTTGGATCATCATGCATAAAGTTTCATTGCTCGTTGCACCGTCCTCTCAAAACACACTCTCTTTTACGTGTTATGAAGTCGTTCTTCTCCAAATCTCTCATAGAGTTTTATGAATCCTCTCGGACTAATATTCTCTATTATAATTAAGTGTTATCATTTCCTTGCTGATTTTATTTGGTTCTTAAGGATTTCAAATTATTAACTTAATTATTTAACTTTTTGTCCATTATAAATTATCTAATGTATAGTTTTATCCTTCTAAACACCTCAAACTCTTTTATAAATTAGTTAAGACCTCAAAGTGCTGACCACCTATGATTAATATTTATTTTAGAAGTGATTTATTAGTCATTCCATCATATTTCCTTATTTCAAGCAATATAGCTAGTATTAACAATTTTACAGGTTGTTTAATTGTTTTAGTAGTAATTTGTCCCTTAACCCCCTTAAAATTTTTCTAACATTATTATTAACATTTATCACTTATGTGGGTCCTCTTGGATACATCAGAATATTTTTAAATTATATTTCTCTAATACTTATTCTATTTATTAATTATTTTAACTAGTTTTAGGATTAATAAATTAGTAACAAATTATTTCTAGGTTACTATTTAAATCTGGACAGAATATAATAAAGGTGTATTTTGATTAGTAAAATAATAAATAAATTTCATAATTATTTTACTAGGCCATTTATTTTAAGAAGCATTTTCTAAGTGTATCTTCACAAAACTATGTACTAGCTAGAAAATACCTTTTATTGACAAATAACATACAAAAATGTTTTTAAATCAGTAATTTTATTCTTCTAACTTCAAGGACTTATTATTTCAGTAACTTAATATTTCCAAATAATATAAATAATATTTTTAGTCATAAGGTATTTTTAAGTGACCATTTTACTCAAAACTATCTATTTTCAAGTCTATTTCTTCTCATTAAATATAAATAATTATAAATATATTCCAAAACTGAAATAATCATTTTATTAAGGTTGGAAATAAATATCTCAGAATATAAAGTTATTAAAATAATTTTTATATCATTTACTTTATTATTTAGCATTATTTTGGACAAAACTACACTTTTTAAAACATCTTTCAACCAAATAAAATCAAATAATTTCAGATCTGAGAAATAAACCTTATTTTCATTTTAGGTGAGTTATTTTTAGTGAGTCTTAATTTATTTTACAGATTTCTCATTTTTAGAGTCATTTCTAATACATTAAAAGACTTATTCCTACATAGTTATTAGTCTTTTTAGCTCATTACTAGTGTATTCCAATACCACTATTTTTCCTTGCCAAAATCTGAGTTTATAGAGTAATATTCTAGCAACAAATAATGTTCTAATTATTTATTTGTGAGTCCCTTGAATACCACTAATATTTTATTTCAAGTTCTATGTTTTACTAAGAGTCTCTTTCAAGCATTTTAGTCCATGAAACCATTCCCACTCTCTCCCAAGCCCTCATGGCCACGGGTCCATCATCAAGGAAGACCCAAAATATACATTTTATTCATAGCATCATTCTTATGCAAGTATGTGTCCATTACAACACCAATAGTCAAGTTTTTTAGTCAAATAATGCACCATCAACATCAAAATTTATTTTAAATGGTAAGACTCATTTGAGAAGCTCAAGGACACTTAGAAAAATTACTTTTGCTCAAACAAAATGTTTTCACCGTTTATTTTCATTAAAAAGCATTTTTAAATCAATAAAAGATGAAACTTCGAGAGAATGACTCACACAAGATTGAACACTATAGATAGTTGGATGGTGGTGGAGCTCTTGAAGCTTGTCCCTTTCTCTTCCTTGGCCGCAAGCTCCTCAAGGAAATGAGGTTGATTTTTTTGTGAGTGTGTGGTTGTTTGAGGGGTTGTTTGAGGGGTTGAATGTGGTGTTTGAAAGTGTTAGAAATGGTGGAAGAAAAATAAAATGATGTAGAGGTGGTGGTGCTGGGGTGGCCGAATGGTATAGGGCCTTGGAGAGGTATTGAGAGAAAAATTCTAAGAAAAGAATTCTAGAAAAATTTTGACATAGTTTGTGTATCTCCTTGAGGTAGATTGTAGTGTGTGTGATTTGTTGTGTGAGATTAGAATAAATAGAGAGGGAGGAAAGGTGGTAGGTGAATGGTGAAGATGGCTAGGTGAGGGGTCACTTAATCTTGGCCCTTGGATGTGCCTCCATAGTAGCCAATGGGAGAGTGGTCTTTGAGTTAATTACATCCATATTCCCTAGAGCACAATTAGGATTAATTAGGTGTTGGAAATTCCATTTTCTTTCTCCACATTTACCATGTGGTTGCGGCACTACCTAGGGCTAGGGTTAGGGTATTTTTAAATTTTTGATGTGTAGGTTAAGTGGTGTAGTCTTAGGGTTATGTAGGGGTATTTTGGTAATTTCACTCGTAAAAATGTCTCGGCTCAAAAATATGTTCCGGGAAACTATTTAAATGGTGAGTCCAAAAATTTCATCATTGAGTAAAAATATTTTTGGTGCATTTAATTAAATATTGTATGGTGTTGTATGATTTTTACATGATTTGCATGAAAGTGCCACATGTCGCGCATGCACACGTGTTGTAGTGAATTATGTTTATATATATATATATATACATACACATATTTGAACATTAAAAATAATCATATAGTTCATGCATGGAAATACAAGGACGCATTCATATTATTATAAAAATCATAAACTCGTAAAAATTGCTCCAACAAATAAATTCGGGAATTACCAACTGTAATATATATATAGATACTAAAGCTATGATTTTTAGGGGTGTTACAATGTCAGTTAAGAACTCATGTAATAGGTGCTTCAGACATTTAGGGTCAGGAACCCCATGCTGTGTATAAGTTATATATGTTTCAGTTATGTATGGATTCTGATACATTAAGTATGTTATGATTAAGACATATCAAGTTAAACTAATCATTATTAAATTATGTGTGCGAATCAAATTAAGCTATATATGTCACGTAAGTTAGCGCGTACAGAGGGATAAATCCCTTTGCGCGGACACCCTTTAATATTGAGTGTTACAAAGCGTGTGACCATCCACTCATGTAGTGGGGATTAACCTCCACCGTTAGATATGAGAAATGAAGATTCTATCAATCGTGACCATCCAAAAGAGAGGGAAATGTGGCTGAAAAGTAACCGTCGATTGATTGAAGATACAGCTTTAGTGCAATAAATGTGCGCTTCCCCAAAATCTAACAATCTCTCTCTCTATCTCTTAAAAGATCGACGAAAGAGAGATTGTGGGGAGCATTTGTTGACACTAAAATAAATCCTAATGATTTGATAGTGAAGAAGGTCGACAAAAGAGCTAGAATTCCAAGTTAAAAGTCCCAATAATCAAGTTCGACGCCCCGTCGAGTAGGCTGTGCATCATCGAGAAAGTACTTGCATATATTAAGCAGTAATGTTTCGACGAGTGAGTTTATGTCGACAATGTGTAACTAAGGAATGGAAATGGTCGAACTTGGAAGAAGACGAGTTGGTAAAAGACTAGTTTGGGAAGCTTTGAATCAGCAGATGACACATGTCACAACTAGAGTGCTACATAAAACATGTGTAACAAGGATGATGTGGGAGACTCTCATTGAATTACAACGTCTATATTTTTACGTTGTAAAAGGAGCCGACATGTCGACGGTTATTTGGATATAGAGTGAGTTTGTCACCGTAGGATTTAGGTAATCATCATGGTGATGTGTAAAGATCCGACGAAGACATTGAGCTATAAATAGGAAGATGACTTGTAATAAAGGCATTGAACATTCACTCACAAACTTGCATTCTACACATGAAGCATCGACTTTACTGAGTATCTATCAATCGCCCTTAGAAGTAGAATTAGCACTAGATTTCCATTTCTTATTCTAGTAATTTAGGAGTTCATGTTCTTTACTTTGATTTTGATTTATTTCTAAGTTCATCACATTATGTACTTTGTAATCTATCTTGACTATCAATAAAACATATATTCAGTTCAGTCTCTACCGTTCACAATTTCATAACATTACTCTTCTTTGTTCTTTGATATTGGTCCATATACCATTCTTTTTCAAAAGCTCTGGATCGAACCATATCTTTATTTTGTTCTCATTCGGTCTCGCTCAGTCGAATTCGAATTCAAGTTAACACTTAAGAAAACCAAAACAAAAAAAAAAAGAAAGATTTAAGAACAGAAAGTGAAGTTTCACTGACCTTCATGTTGCAGAGAAGCATGGGAGATTCAAAAAACGATGTTAGACTGAGCCCAAGAGATATCGTGACGCACAGTGACCTCGAGATCAGGAGCTTCGCCAGCGACATCAACATGTACCTAGCTCCTCTTGCGATTCTAGTGGCGGTGATGACAAAATCAGGACGCAATCACGATCAATTTTGATACTCCAATTGGAATTCCGCATCACTGTGGGATTCGTCTACGTCCATTGGAGTTAAGAAAAAAACAAAAGAGAAATAGTGTTAGTGTCAATGTTACTGGTTGAGTCAATGAAGGAGATAGGAAGAGGAGGTAGAAGGGGATGGGTTAATTATCTAAAATAAGTAGGGATTAATTTTACTTAGGGGTTCAGATAAAATTAGGGATTTTGATTTTAGACTAGCAAATATGATTTCAGTTAACATTCGTCTACTCATGCGAAGGGACCAATTTGAGCCATTTTTTAAAAAGAGAGTGAGTTATTTGATTCAGTCAATCGTATCAAAATGCAAATGAAAATCGTTATTTGATTCATGTCAACATGTTTAATTGGCAGTTAACATATCATCTTAGTACCTTCATAACAAAATGCAAATGAAAATCGTGTAAAAGACTAACTTGACTCACAATTTAAAAAATAGGGTAAATTACACTCTCTCCCGAAGTTTGATGAAATTACACTCGGCTCCCCTCTATTTTAATACCTGACATTTAACTCCCCTGACTCGTTTAGAAATTAATGGTGTTAAGTTAGATTTAACGGAGAAGGTACAATTACATTTTTACCCCTAATAAACTTTAACCCAAAAACTAAAAAACGGTGTTAAGTTAGTGTGTCTAGCACCATCACTATTGCTCCCTCTTTCGTTAATGCTCGCAGCTAGCATCACTACTACTTCGAAGAACCATCCTGAGCACTGTTTCGCTTGAATTATTCTTTTTAATTTTGTTTTTAAATGAAAGAGCTTTGCTAATCACGAGAGATGGTTCTGCAGGATTTTTAGTTTTAACAGTAAAGGACAAATAGGTCAATATTGATTTTTCTTTTGGACACATAGGTCCCTAACAAAAATAAATAGTAAAATTGTCCCTAACCAATACAAAAGTTAGACTCATAGGTCCCTCGGTTGTATTGGTTAGGGACCTATGAGTCAAATGTTAGTCAAACGGTAAAAGTAACCGAGAGACCAATGAATCTAACATTTGTATTGGTTAGGGACAATTTTACTATTTATTTTTATTATGGACCAATTTGTCCTTTACTCTACTTTCAATGTTATTTTGCATTGAAAACCTGCATGATTGATAATTCTACATTACTACCACATAGTTTAAGTGCCATAAGTGGTATTCAAAACAAAGATAAAATGGAGATAAATGAAAAGTAATATTAATTTGCTTCATGAAGTAGTATTGAGAAACAACATTTGGGAGGTGTAATGTTTTACTGTTATGATTTTTTGCTGTTCTGATTTTTTTGCTGTTCTAATCTTTTACTGTTCTATTTCTTTTTTTTTTCTAGTTATTTGTATTAAGTGGGAGGGTGGTGATAGGCTATCGGCAAGTGCACCGAATCGTTCAAGTAATAAAAACCACGGTGAGTGGGTATCGTTCCCACGAGGATTAAAGAACCGAGCAAAAATTTCTTTAAATGAGTTTCTAATTAGACAAATCGAATAAGGTTTAATGAATGAGAACACAATGTAAATTCAAAAGCTAATGAATGTAAAAATGCAGTAAAAGTTTAATTAAAATTCAATTGATGAAAGGTTAGGGAATCGGGTTCACGTATTTTCTGAAATTAATAAAACATTTGCTTGCCTTTAAATTTTAAAACCTCAATTCAATGAACGAATCTTAAGTTGTCAATTCCAATTCCTTGGTAATTTAACATTTTTTCTATGAACAATTAGTCAATCCCTTGATCAAATCATTTCAAAGAAAAGATAAAATATTTTTACTGATTCAAAGTTCACAAAAATCTTAATTCTATTCCTAGATATTAATCTTTCTGGCAATTTCCCTTAAGCTAATTCACAAATTTATTTTCCCAAATAAACACATGAATCCAAGATAAGTTGAAAAGTGATTTTCCAATCCTCAGAACAACACAATACAAATAAGATAATTGCTTGAATTGAGTTAATAAAACTCAAAGGTTCACAAACATCAGATTAATTCATAGTAATACGATCCCCTCACCCTAACAAAGAAATTAGTTGCTCATAATAAAAGAAAACAAAGCATAAAAATTGAAAGACATTTTTAAACACGAATAACTGATTTTATTAAAAACAGAGTACTTAAGCAAAAGATAGAACAAAAGATTAAACTAAGATAATTTTCTAAGCTTGATTCTAGTCCTACTTATAACCAAATAATCCTAGAATTCAAGTTCCAATCCCTAAAACAACGGGAATTAAGTTTAAAGATAAATTCAAAAAGATATGAAAAAATTTGCATTTAAAATGATCATAAATCGTGCGGCACAAATTGAGGTGTAAGCAGTTGAGATGAGGCGCGACGCTTCAGGGGGCGCGAAATGTGGGAGCTAATTTTGGAATGGGGCGCCACGCGTAGAGCAGGCGCGGGGCGGCTCATTCCCGTATATTTCTTCAATTTGATTCTGTGTGCAAGGCGCGGGGCGTGTAACTGGACGCACGGCGCCTGGGAAATTTCTAGAACGGGCGCGGAACGTGGAACGGGGTGCACAACGGCTGGAAAATTCTCGGAACAGAGCCTCACGCGGGACGCGGACGGGGCGCGAAGCGCTACACTTCTTCTTGGGCACATGATGCTGGCGCCTGGCGCCTTGCTTCTTTTCCTTTGGGTGCCTTGCACACCGGACTTTTTCCTTGGGTCACATGACCAATTCTTTTGGGTGCAAGTCATTGCTTTGTGTGGGCACATGATATGCATGCATTCAAAGGGTCATATAACCTTTCTTGGTGCATGAATTTCTTCCAAGGGTGCTGATGCTGGGATTTCTAACTTGAGCGCAAGTGAGTGCTTTTCTTTAAGGGTCATATCACTCTTTCTTCCAAGGCACATGAAACTGACGCTTCGCGCTTTGCTCGATCAAGTTAGCTCCTGGGTCTTTTTTTTGAGGGCGCAAAATTGGGCGCCTTGCGCCTTGAAACTTCCAATTGGGTGCCTAGTGAGGCGCGCCGGAGACTTTCCTGAAAATTAAACCCAGAAAAATATAAAAACACATAAAATAATTCTAGAAATTTAAATTAACTTTAAACTAATTAAATTAGTCTAAAAACAAATAAAATACTAACAAAACTAACCTAAATTATTAGAAATTTATACTAAAAATTAACTTAAAATGTCAAGGCATCAGGTGGATTTTGAAGGTGTGATGTTTAATTCATTTAAAAAACATTATAAAGATATTTTTGTATTTTTATTATATAAAACAGAGCCAATATTTATAAAAGTGTCATTAGTAACTATGTGTCACACACATGTCAACTTGGTTGTTAGTTTGACTGTTAGTCAAACTTTATTACAGTGTATATTATTAAAAGCTTAAGGGCTTCAGTTGCATATTTTAAAAATAGAGGAGAATCAAGTGTAGTTTCATCAAATTTCAGGGGAGTTCAGTATAATTTACCCTAAAAAATAAAAGACCATTTTGACATTATTTAAAAAAATGGACCAATTTGATATATGTCTATAAAGATAGGATTAAAATGACATTTTACTTGCTATTCATTTATAGAAAAAAAACATCAATCTTTTTTCTAAAAAAAGAAAAATCCACGTGAATGGCAAGGAAACACTTAATGTTACCCGATTTGTCTACTTTCGCTCCATTTAATATATATGGGCTGGATAGGTTATCTGATCAATCAATTCAATACAATAAATGTCGAGTGATATTATTGTATTGGATCGGCGGGGCATAAGTCTTATCCATTTACCTTTTCTATTTAATACTCCCTTCATTTTTTAATTGTTCAATTTTAATTATATACTAAAATTTAAATAATAATAAATATAGTCTTAAAATTAACAAAAGATATATCTACTTTACTAAATTACCTTTTATCAACAATTAAATATGTATTTATTATATTACTTGGTAAAAGAGATAGTGAGTATTAATTAAAAATAAAAGAGCAAGAAAATAATAAAGTTTGCCTTAAATTTTGAAATGAACAAGTAAAAAAAATTTGTGCATCTCTAAATTGGACAGTTAAAAAAAACGGACGGTGTAATACAATATTATGTGTACATGGAAAATAATACTCCTTCAGTCCAAAAAAATGACATTTTAGATTTTACTAGTTATTAAGGGGTGTTTGGTACGAGGTAATATGGATAGATTATCAGTAATCTTTGCAAAAATAAGAATGTTGAATTTCTTTTAGTTGTTGCATTATATTTGATTTTTCTATGTTGAACTTTTTACAAGAATAAGAACGCTAGATTTTTTTAGTTATTGCATTATGTTTGATTATTTTTCTATGTTGAATATACGTATTTTAAAGGGTATTATAACAATATACATATTTTAAAAGGTATTTTAATAATATATGTACTATAATTTTATTTATTATTTTTTATAATTATTTAGAGGCTATTATAGTAATATACATATATTACCTTGTAATCTTTTTAATATACCAAACAATGTAATATAAATTACCGGTAATGTTATTTGTATATACCAAACAAGGTAATGTAGATTATCGGTAATTTAAATGGTGATAATCTATCTACAAAGTAATCTAGATTACCAGTAATCTTAATCGGTAATATGTTAAACGCTACCTAAGAAAGTAATTAAAGTACACAATTTTATATGTAAAAATGATATATAATGATTAAATTATCCTTTTAGTTTTTTGTGTAATAATTATTGTGTAAGAGATATGAGAGAGAATACAAGTGAGATGTGAGGATAAATTTGAAAAAAAATAATAATAAATGCTTTCTTAAAATTCAAAAGTTACAAATAATATTAAATAAAAGTATTTCTTTTAAAAATACAATTATTCATGGACGGAGAAATTATGTATAATGGTAGATGATTTAGTCTGAGACCGGTCCTTAAACTCCGGCAATACTAGTTGATTAAATTGTAAATTAAATGAGAATTTTTGTTTAAGATTAAGGGGAGACTCTGTCAAAATTTTGTTTGTTAAAATAATAACGAATCATTGTTGTTAAGTTATCCAAAATTAAAGGAAAACTCTGTCGAAATTTTGTTTGGGTTATCATTTAATTGTAAAATTCATAAGCTATCATAAATTTCGTATAAATTGTGAGATTAACTAAAACAACCTTAATAATAACAGTAATCATGCTTCTCATTTTAGGATTCTCCAATAATTCAAGGGCAGTGTCATCAACAAATAGATCATGGATGTATGATAGGTTACACCCGAATATGGGGAATTAAGCCGGAATTCTATGCTGGAGTTGAAGAGTTTGTGGATTTTGCTTCTATGTCTGAACAATTTCGGTCTGAGGGAAAAGTCAAGTGTCCCTGTGCCAAGTGTGTTTGTAGGTTTTTTTATGATTTTGACACGATTAAGGTTCATCTGTACAAAAAGGGATTTATGGATAATTATTATGTATGGACAGTCCATGGGGAAGTGGAGTCAGTAGAGGATCAGTTTGTCGGAGGTAGTTCAAGTATGTTTGATGTTGAACAATATGGGGATGGTAATTTCAGTTGGGGTGATAATCATGGGTGTTATGAAGAAATGATTCATGATGCCTTTGGGGGGCAACATCATCAAGCTTATAATGAACCCCGAGAGGAAGAACCTAATCCTGAGACGCGAAGTTTTTTTTCTTTGTTAGAATCTACGAAGACACCCATTTGGGAGGGTTCAGCCCTTTCTGAATTGTAAGTGGCAGTTAGAATGTTGTCTATTAAGTCTGAGGAAAACCAAAGTCAAAGTTTGTTTGATCAATGAGCAACTTTAATGAGTGATGTCAGTCCACGGCCTGAGTCAATTCCCAAGGACTATTATAGGGCGAAGAAATTAGTTTCAAAACTTTGGTTGAATATCAGAGAAAGCTAATTGTTGCATGAACGGTTGCATGTTGTACTATAAGGAAGATATTGAATTAGTTGAATGTAAATTCTGTCAGCCCCCAGGTTCAACCCTAGAAGAGCGGGAAATGGGAGGTATACGAATATTCTCAACAAAATGATGCACTATATGCCCCCGTATTCCTAGGTTAAAACGCTTGGATGCCTCTATGAGCTCTACACCTCAGATGAGGTGACATTATGAGTATAGGATAACTGACTGGATAATGACGCATCCTTCTCATGGTGAAGCTTGGAAGCATTTTGATAGGTGTCACCCTCAATTTGCAAATGATCTGCAGAATGTTAGATTAGGGCTTTGTTCAGATGGTTTCACGCCAAATAATTTATTTAACAAGCCCTATTCTTGTTGGTCTGTTGTCACTACTAGAAACTATCGGATTATCGACCGACATTATCGACGGATTATCGACGGACGTTTTTTACAAGGTTATCGGCGGATTTATCGACGGATACAGCATTGGCGGGATTTTTTAATCAACGAATATATTTATCGAGGGATCTTTTAGAAAATATCCGTCGATAATTTGTTCCCGCTCAAAACAAAAAAAATTTTTTGTCAGGTTGATGTTATCGACGGATGAAGATTAAAATATCCGCCGATAAAACCCTAAACCCTAAATCCTAACCCTAGATGACAACTATCGACGGATAAGAATGCTTTCATCCCTCGATAACTGAAACGCACTGTTTCATTAAATCGGGTGCCCTTTATCGAGGGATAATATCGACGGATGGTAAACCATCCGTCGATAATCTGCGAATATGAGGAGACAGCGTCTCCTTCTTCCTCATTTCGCGACAGTTTCTCTCTCTCTCTCTTCTCCGCTCTCTCTCTCTCTCTCTCCGCCGCGAAAACCCCCCATTTCCGCCGCCCGTTCGCCCTCCGGGAAGTGCCAACAGGTTAGTCTCTCTGTCCTCTACATTTTAATCGGTTTAGAATTTTTGTTTGAGGTCTCTAATGAGAACTCATTGTAGCATTCTCCGCCTTCTCCGCTGCCACCGCCGCCAGGAAGCATCTCTTGGTCTTCCATTAGGTATTTTTGTTAAATTTTAATTTTTCATTGTTTTGGTATTTTTATATATTGTATTTATTATTTTTTTATTTTTTCTATTTAAAAAAATTAATATGTTAAACTTTCTGTTTTTTAAAAAATAAATATATTAATTTTTTTAAAAGGAAAACTGTTTTAAACAATAATAGAAAACGTTATTCCAAAAAAGATAGATTTAACAAACTTATATGTTATTTAAAGTAAGTAATTTTTCAATAACGTTTCAAATATATTATTTAAATGATATATATGAGAACAGTTGTTGATATATTCGGGCGATTGGAGCTTACAGTTTTTAGGAGCTTACGTTTATATTAGGTATGTTATTTATTAATTTTAATTTAATGATATGATTCTGTTGTTATTGTTGCAAAACCTTAGGGTAGATGACTTAGTCTGAGACCGGTCCTTAAACTCCGGCAATACTGGTTGATTGATTTGTAAAATTAAATGAGAAAGTTTGTTTAAAATTTAGGGGAGACTCTGTCAAAATTTTGTGAAGTAAAAATTTTGAGAAATTAAATAACTGTTGTTAAGTTATCTAAAACTAAGGGAAACTCTGTCGAAATTATGTTTGAGTAAAAATTTAACAAATTTGTAAAAATCATTAGTGTCGTATTAATGGTGAATTTAGATTAACTAAAACACTGTTATTAATAAGCCTTAGTTAAACTTCTCATTTTAGGATTCTCCAATATTCAAGGGCAATGTCATCAACAAATAGATCATGGATGTATGATAGGTTACACCCGAATAGGGGGGAATTAAGCCGGAATTCTATGCTGGAGTTGAAGAGTTTGTGGGGTTTGCTTCTATGTCTGAACAATTTAGGTCTGAGGGAAAAGTCAAGTGTCCATGTGCCAAGTGTGTTTGTAGGTTTTTCTATGATGTTGACACGATTAAGGTTCACCTGTACAAAAAGGGATTTATGGATAATTATTATGTATGGACAGTCCATGGGGAAGTCGAGTCAGTGTCAGTACAACAGGATCAGTTTGTCGGAGGTAGTTCAAGTGGGTTTGATGGTGAACAATATGGGGATCGTAATTTAAATTGGGGCGGTGATAATCGTGGGTGTTATGAGGAAATGATCCATGATGCCTTTGGGGGGCAACATGATCAAGATTATAATGAACCCAGAGAGGAGGAACCAAATCCTGAAGCGCAGAGGTTTTTTTCTTTGTTAGAATCTGCAAAGACACCCATTCGGGAGGGTTCAGCCCTTTCTGAGTTGTCAGTGGCAGTTAGGATGTTGTCTATCAAGTCAGAGGCAAACGAAAGTCAAAGTGTTTTTGATCGATGGGCTACTTTAATGAGTGATGCTAATCCACGACCAGAGGCAATTCCTAGGGACTATTATAGGGCAAAGAAGTTAGTTTCAAAACTTGGGTTGAAATCAGAGAAAATTGATTGTTACATGAACGGTTGCATGTTGTACTATAAGGAGGATATTGAATTAGTTTAATGTAAATTATGTCAGGCCCCCAGGTTCAAACCTAGAAGAGCGGGTAATGGGAGGTATAAGCATATTCCCAACAAAAGGATGCACTATCTTCCCCTAATCCCTAGGTTAAAACGCTTGTATGCCTCTATGAGCTCTGCACCTCACATGAGGTGGCATTATGAGAATAGGAGAAGTGACGGGATAATGACGCATCCCTCTCATGGTGAAGCTTGGAGGCATTTTGATAGGTGTCACCCTCAATTTGCAAATGATCCGCGGAATGTTAGATTAGGGCTTTGCTCAGATGGGTTCACGCCAAATAACTTATTTAACAAGCCTTATTCTTGTTGGCCTGTTGTTATTACCCCTTATAACCTCCCTCCTGAGATGTGCATGAAAGATCCGTACATGTTTTTAACATGTGTAATTCCTTGCCCTGATAATCCAAAAGCTAAAATTGACGTTTTCCTCCAATCACTCATAGATGAATTGAAGCAGTTGTGGCACAATGGGGTCTTGACCTATGATGTGGCCACCAAAGAAAATTTCATGCTAAGAGCCGCTCTGATGTGGACGATTAATGACTTTCCTGCTTATGGTATGTTGTCTGGGTGGATGACACAGGGGAAGCTAGCTTGCCCTATTTGCATGGAGGATACAAAATCCTTCACACTTAAGAATGGCGGCAAGAACTCATGGTTTGATTGTCATAGGAGATTCTTGCCAAATGATCATGCATTTAGGAATAACAGGTATGAGTTTAAGCGAAACTGTGTTGAACATGAAGAACCACCTGTTAGGCTTACTGGAAGACAGGTCTGAGACAGAGTTAAAAATCTGCCTAAGATAACCGAATTGGTTAAAGTAGTCAAGTTTCCAGGTTATGGTGTGGACCATAACTGGACTAAGCAGAGCATATTCTGGGAGTTACCCTATTAGAAAGATAATCTTGTTCGTCACTGTCTAGATGTCATGCATGTTGAGAAGAATGTTTGTGATAACATCATGAATACTATTATGGACAGTGACAAGACTAAGGATAATCTCAAGGCAAGAGTAGACTTAACAGAGTATTGTCGACGACCAGAGCTACATTTACAAGAGACACGTGATGGTCGCGTTGTTAAGCCGAAGGCAAGCTATGTTTTAAATCCTGCGCAGAGGCAATCCGTGTGTAAATGGGTGCAAGAGTTGAGAATGCCAGATGGATATGCTTCCAACCTCCGTAGGTGTGTGGATGTTGCGCATGGAAAGTTCCATGGGATGAAAAGTCATGATTGTCATGTGTTTATGGAGTGTTTGCTTCCAGTTGCCTTTCGAGAGTTACCTTTATATGTGTGGAAACAATTGACCGAGCTTAGTTTGTTCTTTCGTGATTTGTGTTCTACCACACTGAGGTCCCATGATTTGGAAGTAATGGAGCAAAATATTTCTGTAATTTTGTGCAAGTTGGAACGAATATTTCCCCCCTCTTTTTTTGACTCAATGGAACATTTACCTGTGCACTTGGCTTATGAAGCGAAAGTATGTGGGCCGGTTCAATATAGATGGATGTACCCCTTTGAAAGAAATATTGGGACCTTTAAGAGAACTGTCAAGAATCGAGCTCGTGTTGAAGGGTCAATATGTGAAGCTTATTTATCAAAGGAGACGTCTTTCTTCTGTTCATTTTATTTTGAGCCACCTGTTCATTCGAAAAGAACAGCAGTAGGCCGCAATGATGATGGAGGTGAAACTTCATATCCGCCTACTTTGTCTGTGTTTAATCAACCTGGACGTGGTGCCGGTAAACCCACAAACTATTGGCTGAATGATAGAGAAAAGCATGCAGCGCACCTACATGTTCTCATCAACTGTGATGAGGTGGACACTTATAGAACGTAAGTGACATATCTAATTCATCATTTCAATAATGTTTTTGTACATAATAGTGAATGTTGTCATTAAAAATCTGTAATTTCTACTTAATGTCAACAGATATTTTGAACAAACCATTCAGAATCATACGCTTGACCAATTCCCTCAATGGTTCAACTCGTTCGTAAGTTTATAATCTTCGTACTATTAGTCTTTGATTTATATCTTAACATAAAATTCAAAATTTTCCTTTCTATTCTCTTTGTTCTCTACGTATGTAGGTGCTCAATCATGACAATAATGTCACAAATCCTCATATAAAAAGCTTAGCTTGGGGTCCCACCAATGTAACAATTTCGTGGCCAATTTTCCATGTGAATGGTTATAAATTTCACACCCTAGACTGGGGTCGTGAGAAGACCACGTACAATAGTGGAGTATGCGTTCGAGGGGATGCTGGAACAGGGGAGAATAATTGGTACGGGGTACTCAGACAAGTCTTAGAGTTGGAATATGTTGGTGAGGACCCAACGCCAAAGAAAGTTGTCTTGTTTAGCTGTGAGTGGTATGATCCTAGACATCCTGATGGAACACGCAAGCACGTTGATTACGACATAATTGAGGTTAACCATACACGACGATTTGGTGCATATGATCCTTTCATCATTGCACAGAATGCTCGGCAAGTGTATTACACAAGGTATCCGGGGAAGTGCAAGAATAAGTGGTTGGTTGTTTTCACAACCAAACCTAGGGGCAGAGTTGAAAGTGATGATGTGGATGAAATAGCTTACCAAGTCGAAGTTACACGTGCTCCAAGGGTGGTTGTAGATACAGGAGTCCCTGCTACTTTACACGATGATACTGGTGAAGATGACATTATTAACATGTCTCGCCAAAACATAACAAGTCAGGGTGATGACTCCACTGAAGGTAGTGACGAAGAAGAAGATGAACTTGACAGTGACGATACATAAGACGAGAGTGAAGACAGTCCACAACTTTCTGAATAAATGGTTTTTAACAATTCAATTTGTTTTCAAATAACACTACCTCATTTTAAGATACTTTGTCAAACACTTTAATTAATGAAAAGTAACTTGTATTGTTGTGAATAGATATGGCAGATGATGATAGGGGTAGGGGTAGGGGCGCCAGAGGCCGAGGAGATCGAGGGCGGAGGAAGACGGCCGCCCAGCCTCATGGTTATCTTTCGAGGGGTGTTCAGTTGTATGACATCCCTGGTCGTGAGCCGAGGCCAGAGACGGAGGAGGACCCAGACTATGAGCCAGTACCTTCACCATCACCATCACCGTCACCATCTACTGCTGGGGGACCATCATCACCCATTACTGCCTCCCCACATGACATTGGGGGCAGTAATGAGGTGCCGGTCGAGATTGCATCAGCAGCTTCAGATACACGTCCTCTCCCCTCCATCAGACCGGATCCATCCGGTCTAACGTATATGATTTAAGTTGTTATAAATGTCAATCTTTTATAAATAAAATATGTAAAAGTGATTATTATATAAAATGGAAACTAATTCTTTATAACAATGTAGTTTTGTGCCTACCACCCTCAGCACTCATCAGATCACGGCCACGATACAGAAGATGTATCATAGGCCGATCGAGTATTTCTCAAAGTTGACCGAGGAGGAGAGGCGACGATGGTATCAGGAGTGGAAGGTAATATGAACTCTTCAATTTTAGTAATTAGTAATTAATTATGTTGTGGTAACTAACAAATTAAATTTGTCTATATATTGTAGTCTCACTTCACCATTAGTCCTGCCGATGATCCAGTATTGTACCGTGCCTTCTGCCATCGGGCAGCTAAGAGGCTCGGTGACATGTACTTATGGATCCGTAATGGCAAGGACAAGGATCACAAGTGGATGTCGGATGCCCACCACCGTGTGCTGCAGGAGTATTGGTATTCTCCGAGGTTTAAGGTCAAGTCGGAGAAGGCCAAGGCTAGCAGGGCCTCATTGAGGGGTGGCTCCCTTCATTGTGGTGGATCCGCTACTGTGGACTCCACTAAGAGACGGCTGGTACGTAATATTTGCAATACATTTAATTTTATGTTTCTTATATATGAATTGATTAATTAATGCTTTGTTCTTCAATTGTTTTGAACTTACAGGAGCAGAGGCTGAAGAGACCACCCACGCAGGAGGAGTTGTTCAGGGAGACGCACACAAGGAAGGGCGACAAGACGACGTGGGTAGACGAGCGGTCGCAACGCACTCATGTAAGTGATTTCATCATAGTTGTATAAATGTATTCAATTAATATGATTATGTATTCCATTTAAAATGATTATGTATTCTTCTCATTGTAGGCTGATTATACGCGCCGCTTGGATGAGGTCCGCACTCAACTGGCAGAGGCATCACAGCCCGGTGAGTCCGTCCCACCCGTCGATGAGGAGGCGGTGTGGACTGAGGTTGTGGGCGGCCCTCACAAGGGCCGCATATACGGGCGGGGCGCGGTCGCGAACCCCATTGCCCGTTCCTCCCACGCATCTGCTGCTACAGCACCAGGAGTCTCAAGCGAGTGCAGCGACGCTGAGGTCTGTGACCGGGTTCACAATCTGAACCTGGAGCTACAGACCCGGGTCGAGGTGCTGCAGGCGCAACTTGAGCAGGAGCGAACCGCCCGACAGCAGGTGATTGCTGCGGAGGTCAGTAGGCAGATCAGAGAGCAGATGTCCCAGTATTACGGGATGTTTGCGGCTGGCGGGTCATCATCGGCTGCTGCTGGCGTCTCTGCACCACCACCACCTTCTCAGCCATCACCCTTCCCTCTCACTCCCCCACAGTATCATCATCCCCCTCCGCCTTATCCCCTACATTCTGGCCTCCTCCTCCACCTGCATATCATTCAGGCTATCCACATCCCGCATATTCTACACCACCTCCACTTCCTGCTGCTACTGCTTCTGCCGCTGCCTAGACGACACCGCCTGCTCCTCAGCCAGCTGCTATCGCCGCTGCCCACACACCGACTCCTCGACCTCCTCCTGCCCAGACTCCTCCTACTCAGCCGAATGCATCCAGAGATGATGCTGGTGATGGTGATGATGATTGTGACATTGATACGATGGATTTTGTATGACTTTTTTTTATTGTTTATGTTTTGGATGTTCAGATATTACGTTTTGGATTTTTTATGACTTGACTTATATAGTGTTTGGATTTTATCTATTTTGTAAATATTGATTAATATATATATTATGATATTTCATTATAGTTTTATTTATGGAGATTATCGATCGTTTTGTTATAAATTTTGATTTAGTTTAAATATTATTAATTCAGATATTTAAAAAAAAAAAATTCGGCCACTGTTATCGACGGACGTATCCGCCGATAACGAAATTTTTTTTTAATTTTTTTTTGGACAAAATTAATTATCGACGGATAAATATCCGCCGATACAAATATTTAATAATTTTATATTTTTTTAAAATAACATTATCAAGGGATATATCCGCCGATACATCCTTCAATAATATCGACGGATGTCGACGGATATTTTGGTTAAATCCGTCGATACTTGAATTCTGACTAGCAAGTAATCGTGGGGGACTATCCGTCGATACATCCGTCGATAAAATCCGTCGATAATCCGAGAGTTTCTAGTAGTGTATTGTTACCCCTTACACCTCCCTCCTGAGATGTGCACGAAAGATCCATACACATGTTTTTAACATTTGTAATTCCTGGCCCTGATAATCCAAAAGCTAAAATTGATGTGTTCCTTCAGCCACTCATAGATTAATTGAAACAGTTGTGGCACAATGGAGTCTTGACATATGATGTTTCCACCAAAGAAAACTTTATGTTAAGAGCAGCCGGCTACATCCAGAAATGGTGGTGATGGTGATGACGATTGTGATGGTGATAGGATGGACTATCATTGATTTATATACATTTTGTTTTGGATGTTCAGAGACTATTATTTTTTACTTTTATATAGTTTTTTGATTTTATGTAGTTTGTATTTTATATGATTTGTAAATATTGTTTGATTATGGTTATATATGATATTTGATTATGGTTATGTTTATTAATATTATTAGTAATTTGTTATAAATATTTATTTATAGTTTAATTATTATTAATTTAATTTTATTACAAATTAATATTTTTTACAATTTAAAAAGTAGAAATACTGGTTTTTTTTTAAAAAAATTATCGACGGATATAGTATCCGTCGATATAATAAAATATTTCACATTTTAATATTTTTTCATCTTATGCCTATATATTGGTAAATAAATATATATTTTATACATATTCTATTATATCTGATTAAACTCCCGGTAGAACCGGTTGAACCTCTAAAGTCTAAACCTCTTAACCTCTCTCTCGACCGATTCAGTGTCCGGTCTGATTTTCAGAATTTTATATAATAATCAATATCATAACTCTATGTATAGGTTCCAATGTTTCCATGTATAGGTTTTAAAAATCACATTCTAACCGTTAATCATCCAAAAATTCAAAAGAAATTAAAATAAATTTTGACTAAAATAAATAAATTTGAAATAAATATATACAACACTTGAGAAAATGGGCAACCACTATTTCAACACTTGCCAACTACATGCTTCCTACCAATCTCACCTCTGTCCTTCTTTGTCTAATATAAAAGAGCAAAAATCTAGGGGTAAAATATATAAAAGATGACATATATTTTTGTTTTATATATTCATAAACTCCAAAAATCTATATATTCAATTCATAAAATATATATAAGTTTCACTGCGTTTATTATTTACTTGCAAATCATTTTTTAGAGCATTTATTTGATACTCAATATTTTTGTTGCGTATCAATACTCAATTGCGTGTTTAGATTATTAATACATGATAAAATAAATATAATTCTGTACCAATGGAGCTCGGTGGTCCCGGTCACAGCATTCCTAGACACGTCTCATTCTCGATCGCACCTCCCCTTCCCCTCTCTCTCGCACAGTGCTCTTTCTAGCGGCAAGTTATGTATTGAATTTTTTTCATCGATAAAGTTGGAGAGTATCAATATATATTAAATTAATTTTTTAATATTACTTGTCTAATAGGTTACCAGTTATATAAATTTAAAAAATTTAAATTAATTTAATCTGTAAACCAATAATTACTTGACACATATATTTATTGAATATTAGTACTCTATATTTTACTGGGTACCGAATCAAAATTCTTTCTCTTTTATCATTTTTCTCACTCATTTTAGATATATACATCTAGCTGGATGTTAAATATCATTTCTCTCTAAATATTTAGCTTTGATCAAAAATTGAAGAAAAACGGACAAGTATTTAAAGTGAGATAGATACTGTCTAGCAACTTGTTCTGTATAATAGATTTTTTCTACGTCTACTATCAGAGATATTTGTATATGTACACAATCACATATTTAAAATTTTATAAATAACTTAAATATTATATAAAGTAAAATGTGTAATTATGAATTAAAAAACCAAACCAATATTTATTGTCTTTGCTTGCAATCATATCTCCCCTATATAAAAAAATAATAAAATGAGAATACATAGCCCACTGGAAGCCCACACTTTTGCATTTAAATAGAGCAAAATCAATATTATTGTCAATGTTCGCAATCATATCTACCCTATATAATAAAACGGTAAAGTTTGACGTACAACAGAAATATGTCCAACTTGTATCCAAAGTGTGTTATCCATATTGCAGGCATATACGTATAGCACACATCCTTTAACATGGATAGCACACGTTGGATACAAGTTGGACGTATTTCTGTTGTACGTCAAGCATTATTGTATAATAAAATAATAAAATGTGAATACATACCCCACTCGAACCCCACACTTTTGCATTTAAATAGAGAGCAATAGCTAGAGTTTTGGACACAGCAAAATCAATTCATGATGAGAGTTATAGGCACTTCCTTTCTCTGCCTTCTATCTATCGCCACAATTCTGGCTGCTGGTGGCACTCAAAGTGCTTCCCCAAGTCACTACACAGCACCATTCAATAGAAGCCTTTTTCCTTCTGATTTTCTTTTTGGAGTTGGTACTTCTGCTTACCAGGTTCTCACCTCACCATATCTATCCATTTTTTTTTTCTAATCATTCATCAGAAATTACATTCATCACAATGAGATTTGAACCACGCATCACAAATCTTGTACATGCTATTAAAATCCTTTATCATTAGTATAATAGAAAAAAATCCATATACTACCAAAATACACCTACCAAATCATTACCATACATTTATATGTAACGATCATTTAATACATAATGATATTTATGAAAAATACATATCACACTCTATAAAGCATATATATTTCTTATTTAATAAAGAGCACAAGTGGTAAGTGGCTTGTTGTCCCTTAAGTAAGGTCTCGGGTTCGAACCTTGTGGATGGAAAAAATTCTAGCTGTGAGCCTCACCTATCATTCCCAGGTACGCGACCCGAGACGACGGATTAGTCGGAGCAAAGCTCCGGACACCGTGGGCAACCAAACAAAAAGAGCACATACGAAAATATATAATTAAAATACAATGTTATTTATAAGAAACATGTATCAACTTATGAAAATTAGAAAATAAATATATTTTCATAAGTTGATATGGTGGATAACTTAATAGATTAGTTGTACATATAATTTTAAAGTGATGCTAAATATACAATAAAAAACCAGTCAAACCAGTCAATAAATGAGATTTTGGGCCACAATTACTCAACCCATTACAATTTCAATGATTATATGGGCTCAAACCAAAACTAAAATGGGCCCATTGTTTACCTTGACTGATTTTACATTGTGCATATAGGATTATTGATAATTTTACTTGTTTAACAGCAATGACTCACATTACTGCATTTAATTAGTATATTATTTCCCCTTTCTTTAAGCAAATTATTGTTTGGTATTAAACGAAATTCAATCACAGCAACAGGACTGTTCAACCCACACAGTAAATTTGTGTTAACAACTTAATATATTATTTAATTTTTTATTTGACATCTTATTGATATCTGTACTCTTATATAATTAATTGTTATAATTTAATAATTAAGTTATATATAAAAAAAGAGTTAATATGAGATTCATACTTTATTTATAAGCATAAATAATTTAAAATTTTAATCTTTTATT
The DNA here is from genome assembly GCA_013621005.1 of Aeschynomene evenia. Classification (NCBI taxonomy): domain Eukaryota; kingdom Viridiplantae; phylum Streptophyta; class Magnoliopsida; order Fabales; family Fabaceae; genus Aeschynomene; species Aeschynomene evenia. The sequence goes on from CM024272.1 coordinate 14,304,226, forward strand.
TTATTCGTTCTTAAAATGACACCTGTTTTGCACTTAATTTCGTTAAAAGGTTTTTCATACTGTGTATGTATAACATTATATTTTATTTTTATATAAATTATCTGTCTCCTTATAATTTTAAATTATATTTTTATATTATATCCTTTTATCAATATAAAAAATAAAATATCGATAGAAATAAAAAATAATAAAAATATAAAAAAATATTAATAATAGGATAAATAATATTCTTATCTTTTTATTTTTTATTATTTAAATTTTAAATAAAATTTAGTTATTATATATACATAAATAAAAAAAAATACGGTTAATTTAAAAAGGGGTAGGAGTACTCTTCTGTCAAGTCTTTTTGAAGTAATTATCTCAACATAACACTTTAGCTTGAGAGATGACGTATGACATAATTCCATATATATCTTTTATAATTAAATGTGAAAATGTTGTCATCTTGTATATTAATCAATTCTTCTAACTTCAAAGTCTAAAACAAGTATTTTAAGTGAGGAGACATACATGTTAAATATCAGATTTATTTAATATCAAATGAAAATTCTTGATTCTGATGAAACCTTTATAGTTATATATTATTTATAATAAATTACACCAACTTTTTCTATTTCAAAATTACATTTACCGTTTTTTAAATTAAAAAAAAAACACTAACTTCCTTGATTGATTTCAGATCATTAAACTTACACCCCATTTATTATTTACATATAATTTTTCAATTAAAAATTCAATAAAAATATCATAATTGTCCCTATCCAATACAATTCACCCCATAACCACGCCATTAACCCCCAAATCTCACTACCCAGTCACCCACCCGTCTCTTTTAACCGCCCATTTCATTCCACATATAAATAACAAGAGAAATTTTTAGTGGTAATGGGAGCAAATTAAAATTCTGTTCTAATACACTAGTTGATATATAATCATATGAATTAGTTATAATAAAAAAAATGAAGTTATTTAAAGAGCAAAGTTATTTTTTATGTATCAAAATTTAAATGGTGTAAAATAAAATTTTAATTTGCTACGAGTGCACTTAAGTATTTCTTCAGAACAAGTTAAAATTTTGTTCTATATCACTAAAAAATTGACACATATATAGTTTATGTTGGTTAATTATAATTGAGAGAGAAAAATGTTATTTAAGAAAGAAGTGTAATAATATGGATTATGTATTAAAATTTGAATAGTGCATAGTAAAATTTTAATTTATTTTATGTAGACCTAAGAAATTTAGAAAATAAATAGGTGTAAGTGTAAGGATGCTAAACTAAGCACGGGAGCCGAGTTTTTTTTTCTTAAAATCTAAAAAAGGATAAGTGTAATTTTGAAATAATTTATTGATAAAACTTATATTAAATGTTTTTTTCTAAGGTGCAAGAATTTCACTAACTCAACATTAATTATTGTGGTTTTGTCAATTAAATAGGTAGAAGGAGCAGCTTATATAGATGGGAAAGGGCCAAGCATATGGGACACATTCACTAAACAACATACAGGTTATTCTTTAGGGAGTAGCTATTATTACTTCTATTTAGGCAATTGTCACTCTCTATTTATTACTTTCGATCATGTATAAATTTTTAATTTACACTTATTTAATATTTGTATTATATTCTTTTATATTATTATTCTCATATTTTATATTATTATATTAAATAGTTATATTAAGATTTTAGTCTCAACAAATATTTTTAAATATATTTTAAACAAATTCAAAATAATATTTTGCAAGTAAACAAAAAGAATTTGAGATTCATTTCATTCCATTATATAAATTAAAAGAAAGATTTGTTACTTGTACTAACTAATATTTCAATTTTTATTTCAAATTGTGTATTTCTTTACATAATTTGAATATCAGAAATTTTTTAAATTTTGTTGGAAGAAATATATTTAAAATATTATAATAAAATTTGATTTGGTTATATATCAAAAAGTTTTAAAATGTTTGTTTTTTATCCACGTTGTATTAAAATCAAATATACTAATTTTAATAATTATTATTGAGTAAAAATGAGTAGTATATTTTAAAATTTTGATATTAAAGATGTTTTATATGCTTAAATAATAAAAAAAATGTTTGATAGGATTCTCATACAAAAATATTGTTATAACGTGCACAAAGTTATATATGTGTGGTTGAGGAGGTACATGTCAGAACAAGAGTTGGTCAATCATATTTTATTATATCCTCAATATCTTTGGAATGTGCAGAGAAGATTTGGGATCATAGCAGCGGCAATGTAGCGGTCGACTTTTATCATCGGTACAAGGTACAGTATTACAATAGAGCAAGCGATATAACAAAATACTAGTTAAAATAGTCCATAAATAGTAATTTGTGCCACAATTATCTAACCCATTAAAAATATACTCATGAATAAAATGCTATTTGGACCGTAAAATGTTAAATGGGCTTTGTTATCTATTTTGACTGGTTTTTTTGTTGTTCCCCAAACATTTGTAATTATAATAATATTTGTTTTATGTTCATTTTTCTTTTTGACGGAATTGTTTTATGTTCATGATTTATGAGTGAGGATAAAAGAAATATTATAGACAAGGAAAGGAAGTGTAATTTGGAGGATTTAAAGTATGTGTGTTTGGATTAGCGTTTATAAATGAATGTTGAATGTTGGTATGAATGTACTTTTATAAAATTAATTTTGATTGAAATTGGATTGATTTTATTGTGATTTATGTTTGGATATTTTTTATCAAACGTAATTTTGGAAAAATGAATGTTATTTGGATAATGTTACTCAAAATCACGTTAAAGTATAAAATTACTAAAATGACATAATTTATATTATTCTTTATATTAATTTTTTGTTATTTACTTTCTATAATAAAATAAAATATATTAAAAAACTTAAATATTATTTTATGGTTTAAAAAATAAAATATTTAGATTATGCAATTTTTAAAAGATTTAAATTAACATTTAGATTTACTTTAACTAAATTTATATTATTTTGTCAATTTATTTAAAATAATATTAATATTACTTAAAAATCAAAACATGCATATATGAAGTGTTCAAATTTTATTATATTCTTAATTTCAAATTAACAGTTGAAAAGTTATTGTCATAATATTTTTTAACATTTTTATAAATAAAAGTTGGTTAATATAAGGATAATTTTGACTTTGTCTAGTTTTATTTAATATGAACAGTAATTGGATAAATGTCAAAACAATAAAAACTTGCTTTCACCTAATGTAGATTGGGATGAAAATTTAACGAAAAAATTTTGAATGAAAAATATCCAAACACTTATTTCACGTCATTCAATAAATTAAAAATACCTTTAACGAACGAAACGGATAACCAAACAGATTCACACATTCTCGTTCAGGATTGTAAAATCAAACGGGAGAGTAATGAAAGGTTTAACAAAAACTAGTGTTTGACCCATGCACTGCACGGATCCTGATATATGTATTTTTATTTTATAAATTAATAAATTAAGTTATTGAAAGATATGTTTTATTAATTTAAAGTATTTATATTTAAATAATATAAATTAAAGATATAATAATAAAAATATAAAATTTATGATATGTTAAATTCATATATAAAAAATAGTTGTGTCCCGTACCTATATTTATATTCGGTAAGGATAATATATTTATATCGTTGCAACCTAACTTATAAATTGTTTCTTTTGTTTATCAACACAAAAAATAAGGTTATTGAAAATAATTAAGATATTTAAATTTAAAGTCGTTGATTGATTGAGTCATTTAAACGTTAATAATATCACAAATTATTAAACATTAGTAATTACTAATAATTCGTAATTATTCTCATTTAAAACAATATGTTCATTATTTATGTTTTATATTTCTCGTGAGACAGTTAATCAATCATATCAAATATTAAATAATTACAATTAAGTTGCAATAATTGAATTTGGTTAATTAACAAAATTAGTCTTATCTAAAATAAAAATATTTTTTATGTAGGATTGAACAAGTGAATAATCAAATAATTAGATAAAAATTATTTTAATTTAGATATATTATAATTCAAGTTAATATTATATAATGTAGAAATATTTGTTCGATTAATAATTAGATATATTAATAATTTAAGTTAATATTATAATAATATATAAAATATTATAATTCAAGATATATTATGTAATATTAACATAGTAATATGAATATTAAATTAAAAATATGTTGCGAATGTGAAAAGTAATTAATTAGTTTATATTATACACAATTAATTTAAATATATAAATCAATTATTTTAAATAAAATCAAAGATATATATATATATATATATATATTAGATAATAATATTTAAAAATATTCATTAAAGATTTGTAAATATTCTGGAAGAAAACAATATAGGGTGTCTAAATTAGCATATATGTCACATTATTTATAGAGACTCAATTAATGAGTGAATTGATAATTAATCATATACCTCTCTTTTACTATATTATATATATTATTCATAAATTTGATGCAATAACTTGAATTTTTTTTTATCTCAAATGAAATTGATGAGTTTTAAAAACTAATAAAGATTTTATTCATATTATTTATTAAAAGAGTATATCTTTTGTAATAATTATATAATATATAGAATCAATTAAAATTATTACCATCATTACTCAAAATTATTGATTAAATAATTTTATTAGAGAGTATAATATGTTTATATCTCTCATATTCATTTTTATTTTTTTAATTTTAATTCTAAGATCGAATAATTACTATTAATAAATAAAATTGATTGATTGAGTTTGTTTTGAATTTTATTTTTACTCATGATTTACAATTTTTAAATAAATATTTCATAATTTATATTTTAAAAAATAATAATAATTGTTTAAGATATACTAAATTTCATTTAAAATATAAATATTTTTAATTTAATTAAATAATTACTAAGTAACTAATAATATGGAAATCTAAGTTCATGTATTGTATGAATCATTTATAAATTAAATAGGGAAAGATTAAATTATATATTTTGATATACTAACTTTTTTTAAAAAATTATTTAGTGAATGTAATTAATTATTGACTAATTATTTTATTTTATTTGATTATAATTTTATTACTAATCATGATTTTAAATTTATAGTTAAATCATATATAAATATTGTAAGTTGAGATTTGAACATTTTAAAAATCGTATCAAAATTAAAAATAAAAAAGAAAAATTCTTATTCAACTTATAGAATTTCAAAAATGAATAAATTAAATCTTATAAAATTACGAGAAAACAATCATACAATAGTTGTATTATTCGTAATTTCAATTAAATCATATAATTTTCATGATACATATGCTAATTTTTAATTATATCATTTTCAAGAGTCGATAATCACAATATTTATTATTCCCTATTTTAGTGTATACAAAAAATTCAATTATTACACTAATTAATATAATTAACCATTATTGATTGCAATTAATTTCATTTTAATTAATAATTTTTTTATAATTTATTTATTTATCCATCAAAATATTTCACATTAAAAATGTCTATTTAGAAAATATACTAATATAATAATTATAATAGTAAATATAATTTTAATATAATTGATTCTTATTTGATTATCAAAAATAAATCCTATTTTTTATTTTATCATATTTATTAATTATCCTTTTAATTAGATTTAATTTTAAGGAATAAAATTTGAAATAGAGTTTAAAAAAATCATATTTTTTAAATAATTTATATTACATTTCATTTGTAATATTTATTTTTAAATATATATTATGATTATGATTAGTAAAATTTGTACAATTTATTTTTATAATTTTTATATAACTTGATGTCTATATTTTTATTAAGTTATATAATTAGTTTAACAATATATAATTTTTTATTAATTTAAAATTTTAAAATTATATATACTTATTTTATTGTTAACATTTCCGTACATAGCACATGCAATATACTACTTGTATCCACTAGTAATCTACTCTCGCATTTTTCATATCCTACTAATAATCACTTTTTGCCTTTTTTTTTTTTCATATTTCATGCATCCTAATATCACACCACTCTCTTCAAAAATTTTAAAAGCTGATACAGATTTTTTTAAAAATTTTGATTAACATAATCTTTTTCTTTCTTGTTTATTGACATTGCATTTCAATTATTTATTTTTAATCAATTTTTTAAAAACCACATTCTAATTTAAAAACTACCTTCTAGCTAGTGACCTAAGTTTTGCATTTCATTCTTGAAATGATTTTATATTCATCACAACAAATTCATTTATTTACTTACACTTTAATGTTCTGATTGCATCAATAACAAATAATTCACATGCATACACCAACTATTATTATTTGTACATATCAAATATATAGGTGTGCATACACTAAATATATATTATTGCACGCACTAAATATAGTGTTTATTGCACATACCAAACGTACATAATTGTACATATCCAGTATATATTATTGTATACATCAAATATGAATTATTGTGAGGAAAGAAATAGAGAGAAAAACAAGTGTTTAGCATATATAATGCCCAGTATTCCATGTAAAAATTGCAAGCATTAATTTCTTTGTCATATCGATTTTTTATACAAAGTGAAATATATATATATATATATATATATATATATATATATATATATATAGACGCACCGGTACAAAATCTGCTGGTATTGTAATGCGTATTAAATTTGGTTGGGTGTAGAATCCGGTACAAGTGCAGGTAGCAGATTTTGTTCTGTTTTTGTCTCTATTTTTCTCTCACAATCTTAAAAATCATTCTTACACACATATCATATTTACATCACTAAAATTCATATCCCAAAAAAAATTGAACCTGAATTAGAGAGCTAATCTGCCAATACAAATTTCGCAGAGTGACATAAAGTTGGTGAAAGAAATTGGACTGGATTCTTTCAGATTCTCCATCTCATGGTCCAGAATATTTCCTAGTAAGATCAATTCCACTTATTAAATGCGTAATTGCGTATCCTAAAAAAATTCCTTACAATACATGTCACATGCATGATGTGGAAAAGTGATATAAAATTATTCATTTGGTTCGAGCAGAGGGCAGAGGAGAAGTGAATCCCTTAGGGGTCAAATTCTACAACAATCTCATTGATGAGAGCCTATCAAATGGTCAGCCTCCCTAATTAATATCTTGATTATTTCATTAGACGTACAACAAAAATACGTCCAACTTGTATCCAATGTGTGTTATCTATGTTACAGGATGTGTGCTATATGTATAGTACATATACGTATAGCACATATCCTGTAACATGAATAGCACATGTTGGATACAAATTAGACGTATTTTTATTGTACGTCAAACATTATTGTTATTTCATTCTTCCATTCTCCAAAGATTTTTTTGACATTAAAAATCATACTACTTGAGTACAATTTAAAATAAATGTCTCTCTTCATCTTCATTTATGTGCATTAATTTAGATAATAATTAAATTTTATTAAAAAATCTAAATAATAAAACAATATTTCTTATTCTATCATCAATATTTTTCCTATCTTCATTAACTTAATTATCATCAATATTCTCTCTTTTATATTAATTAATAAGGAATATGATAGAAAAAATAAATTAAATGCTTTTTGAAATTGTAAAAAGATAAATATTCTAAACCCTAAATCATAATATTAACCAAAATAAAAAATGGAAAGAGATGATTATTTTGAATAAAAAATGTATCAATTCAATATCCATTAAAATTAAAATAAAATGATAAATATTATAATGAGATATTAGGTATTAGATGTTAAAATATTATTGTGATACTTCAAATTCTCCGTGCTAATTCATATTTCGTTTTATTTGGACTCAGGATTAACACCATTTGTCACTCTTTTTCATTGGGACCTCCCACAAGCTCTTGAAGATGAGTACGGAGGATTCCTTAATCCCAAAGTAGTGTAAGTTACTCTCCATTATTACGAAAGAGATCAATTCGTCACTGAAATAAAATTTAGTATGAATTTAGCTCATTTTCTTTAGAGGCGTTTGGCATTTATTAAATTACTTAATAATTTATATTGTCATTCAAAAAGATTATCACTTTTTTAATTACCTATAATGAAAATCGGACCGGACATTGAGCCGAACGAGAGAGGGGTTCAGAGGTTTAGAGGTTTAACCGGTTCAACCGGATATAATAAAATATGTATAAAATATATATTTATCTATAAATATATATATATATATATATATGATGAATTATATGCTATAGAAAAATTAAAGTATATGAAAAATATTAGTAAAAGTTAAAATATATAGCATTTGATAAATTTAGAGGTTTAATTATTAGTAAACAAAGTATATTATATATTAAATTTTATTATAAAATAGTTATTAAATTTTAAAAAATTAAAATTTTTTGTTTTATATTAGTTGACCGGTTCAACCGGTTTTTATCAGTTTTTCCGGTTTTGACCGATTTTTTTAGTTTTTGACCGGTTTTCAGATTCCCGATTTTTAATGCCCACTCGGACCGGACAGGGGTCCGGTTCCCGGTTCAACCAGTCGGACCGGCCGGTCCGGTCCGGTTTTTAGAACAATGCCTATAATACGTAATGTAGTGTTTGATATGTATAAAGTAATCTAACTGGAATTTATATTATTTTGTTTAGTATTAAAATAGAAAAGATTACTAGCTAGATACTTTATATATTTTAATAAGTATATTGTTATTATTATAATTTTTATCTATAATAATTAATAGTATAAATTATACTCATTAATTATTAGTATTACTAAGTATTTATTATTATTATCTTTATTTTCTCATTATCATAATCTAAATTAATAAAAAATAAAATTTAAAATTATAATAATATCAAATATTCATATTAATAATATTTTTGAATCATAATTAAAAATAATAATTTATTAATTTTTACATATTATGGCAATATTAAAAAATTAATTTTTAAATGATTATAATTATTAAATAATATTGTTTAATTTAATAATAATCTATACTTTAATAATTATTATTTAAATATTATTAATAATAATTATAAATTTTAAATAATAAGAATATTTTTTAAGGATTATCTTTAAGTGGTAATTCAGATAAACATATCCTAAGGAAGTAGTTATATTACCTCTAAAGTGATAATATAGATTACCTTGATAATATGGATTACCAGCCATATGTGAATTCACCAAACAAAGTAATATTATGGGTGCATGTAACTTTAATCAAGATTACCGGTATTCGAGTTACCTCATTCTAAATATCCTCTTAAGACTTGATAAATTATACTTGATTTATTAATATTTTCAAAATTTACAACACATACAGATCCTATAACATACAATTATATTAATCTTTATAATTGTTAGTCAAATTAATGATTCTTATGATATATGAGGAATAAATGACTTTTAATATTATATTTGTAAATAATTGACAATACAATAAAGTTAAAATGATCAAATAATTTATTAGATGCTGTATTAAAATGTAATTATCTCATTTCTTCTCATACTTGATTTTATCATATACTACATTGTCATTTGGTCATTTTAACTTTAATAATGTGTCTATTATTTATAAATTTGTCAATAATAAATTAAGTATATGCCCTTCACATATCATGAAAACCATTAGTTTGACTAGTAATAATCATTCTTAAGAGAGACCATCCGATATAATTTTTATAAGTTGAAGGATATGTGATGCAAGTTTTTTTTTTTAAAAAAAATCTGATATAATTTTACTAAATTTTAGGAAGATGAAATGTAATTTACTCTAATTATTTTAGGAATTTATCCAAAAATTTAATAAGTAGAAATGTGTTTCCTAATGAGTGTTTAAAGGAGAAATCAATTAAGTACTACATGAAAACAAAGCATAATAAGAGCACGTATTCATTCTTTTTATTTATGTGGTGAATAATTAGGGAAGATTTCCGTGAGTATGCTGACTTCTGCTTCAAGACATTTGGAGACCGAGTGAAGCATTGGGTTACTTTGAATGAGCCGGTGTCATACAGCATCAATGGCTACAATGGTGGCACCTTTGCGCCTGGTAGATGCTCTAATTACGCTGGGAATTGTACTGCTGGTAACTCTGCCACCGAGCCCTACATCGCTTCCCACCACTTGATTCTTTCTCATATAGCTGCTGCCACTTTGTACAAGACCAAATATCAGGTTCGCTTCAAAAATATTTATCTACTTTCTAATTGGATATCCATTTTCCTATTCTCAAAAGTCACAAATAGGGATGACAAAACGCAGGATGGGGCGGAGAGTATAGTTCTAGTCCCTATCCCCAAGTCCTAAAAAAATCCCTATCTCTGTTCTCGTTCCCCATCTCGGGGAGAAATTTCTCCCCACCGGGATCGGGGATCCCCACGGGCCCCAAACGAGGAATGAAAAAATTAAAAAAAAATAATGGTTTTTATAGAAAATAAAAATTAATAATTTTGAGAATATTAATACAATAATTCAGCATAAATTCTAAAGATATTTTTAAATAAATCCTTACAACATTAAAAATAGTAAAATAAATAACAAAAAAGTAAAATAAGTCTTAGACAACCAAATATAAGTCACAAAAATAGCAAAGTAAGTCTTTGAAAGTGGTTGGGTATGTATGTTATAGTTTGAGAAATGTGAATTGAGAGAATGAGGAAGGGATACCAGGGGATGATTTGTTTAAGACGTTAAATTATTTTAAGGTTTTTCAATTATTTAAAAGTAAACTTATATACATACAAGTGAAAATATAAATTTACCCTCGGGGCGGGAATCCCCACCGGGCGCGGAGAATAGTCCCCATCCCCATCCCTGAACTACCCCTCGAGGAGATTTTCCTCCCCGTCCCCATCCCGTAGGGAAAAAAATCCCCAACCTCGGGGCCCCAAATTCGAGGTTCCCTGCAGAGATCCCCGCCTCCCCATCTCCATTGTCATCGCTAGTGATAAATAATCCTCACTTATTATATTTGAGTATATTTAAGAGTTTAATAATAGTTATTTTTTTATCAACTGCGGGCCCAAGGCCCAGAGTTTACTAATAGTAGATGATGAATTATGATGTTTACTTTTTAAATATTCAAATATTAGTCAAATATACTCTTAATAAATGTGTGAAAAATCCTTGCCAAATATACTAATGTTAAATAGATGTTATTAAACTCTTAAATATGTGACTAATCCTCACTTATTATATTTGAGTATATACTAAGGGGGTGTTTGATTGGGGGAATGTTGCAAGATTCCCGGGAAACTTTCATGGGAAAGTTATTTTCCCATGATTGGTTCAACATTAGTTTCAAAGGTTCCTGGGAAAATTGCATTCCCGGGAAACATTTTCCTCCATTTTTATTCCCATCCTCAACCATGGGTAAGTTTTATTCCCATGACATGGGAATCTTCTTAAATATGTAAAAATACATTTATGACCTCATTTATTATCTTGGTGTTATATTTATTTTATTATGCATGGGTACTTTTGTAAATTACAAGCTTTATCCCGACAATGTTACTACGAACCAAACACGGGAATAAAACATTCCCAGGAAAATTGTACAAGATTCCCAGGAATTTAGTGTACAAACCAAGCACATGAATAATACATTCTTGGGAAAATGATTCCCGGGTTTATCATTCCTGGGAATCCTATTCCCGGGAATAAAATTTCAATCCGCGAACCAAACGCACCCTAAGAGTTTAATAATCCTCACTTTTTACATTTTAACATTAGTTTAACAAATCCTTGCCAACGAGCATTAGCTCAAATGACACCTCCTTTGGTCCAAGTGATTAAGGAGTTTGTTGGTCTAGGGTCTAAGGGTTCTTTTTTCATATGCTCATCCCTTCTCCATTTCTCCCTAGCACCACTAGGAGCTCCTTATAAACAAAAAAAAAAAAATAACATTAGTCAAAATATTATTGTAACAGCTGCTCGCTTTTATCTTGATTAAAAAAAATAAAAATAAAAAGTAATGTGTAATTCTATTATATCTAATTCTTATATGTTGCTTTTTAATTAAGTACGGGTTCTTAAATTGGATCACATGATTTAAATTTATTATTATAAAATTAATATATTGTTAAAAGGATTTCTTTAATTAAAGCACTACCTGCTAATTGTATCATATGAGATTAAACAGTCAGTTTTCTAGTGATAAGTAAAAAATCAATAAACTATTTACAATAATGTTAAGAATAACTACTTGTTAATAATTTATTGTCAAACATCAAATTTTTATCTTTAAATTTTAAAAATTTAGATGTAAGAATATGATATACTTCAACACTAAAGCTAGCTAGCAATTGGATGTATACTGTTACGAACCAAATTGTTATTGGATCCGCAATTGTTTAACTTATTAGAGTTAGATAGGGGTATAAATAAGAATATTAAGTTTTTCTATTATATGAAAAAGTAATAAATTGGTGAATTTTTTAAAATTTTTAGAAATTAATAATTCATCTTGAATAGAATTATAATATATACATTCCAGAATAAATAAAAAAAGAATGAGTTGAAAAATAAATAAATAATAAAACTAATAGGACTAGCATATTATGTTTTATTGATAGAATAATTAAGGAAAATATATAATTGGGGTACAATAAAAATTCAGCCAAAATAGTTAATATATTATGCATAATATATATAATATAATATACACAACGTATCTCACATGTAGTGCATAACATATATATAATTTATTGTGCACAACATATATCACATGTTGCAGTATCATCTTTCTTTGTAACATGCATGTATGTGATATATTGTGCACATCATGTGATATGACGTGCACAATATATGATATTTGTTGTGCAACTTATATATTATATATATTATGCATAACTTGTTGATTATTTTAACTAAATTTTTATTGTAGCTCTAATAACGGTCAATAATTAAACATCTAAATATTTTAGATTACCAATAATATTTCCTCTCCATTCCCCTCTCCTTGGACGGACATACTCAATTCAATTCTAGTATTTTATGGATGGATAAAAATAGTAATTTTTTAATTGCACAACTAACGAAACTTTTCATGGTACTATAGGCTCATCAAAAAGGACAAATTGGAATCACTTTAGTGACTCATTACTTTGAACCAAAATCCAATACTGATGTTGATCGAAAGGCCGCAACTCGAGCTCTGGAATTTTATTTTGGATGGTATGTACGTATTTCTCATATATATGAATTGAAATAAGAAAGTAAAAGTGAGAAACTTAAATTATTTATGGAAATTGAATTTCGATCTAGTTGCTTATCTAAGAATTTAAGAGAAGTTCTTAGATGGTATCTAATTATATTTAGTGTATGGTTAAAAAAATTCATAATCATATATTTTAATTTATAATATTTAAAATTGGATTTAATTTTCATCCACTGACAGTGTATCATTTTTTTACATAGTCATTCAATCATGTACTGACACATCAGCTATGATTGTGTTTTCTCTCTCCCACTACCTGAAAAGTCATACAAACAGAATATTTTAATTGGACGACAGTTTAAAATACTTTTACACTGTCAGTGCATTAAAATTTATATAAAAAATAAAAAATGTGTGAATATAAATATATATGAACTATGTATTAAATATGATTGAGAACACCTAAAATTTTTTCAAGAATTGAATTTCAATAATCAATTAGTTCATTTATGCAGGTTTGCTCATCCAATTACATATGGTGACTATCCACCGAGTATGAGATCTTCAGTTGGTGAAAGACTCCCAAAATTCACAAAAGCTCAATCCTTAAGTGCTAAAGGTTCCTATGATTTTCTTGGTGTGAATTATTACTCCACATATTATGCTGAAAATGCTGCACCAAGTAGCAACATAACCTTCTACACAGATATGCTTGCCAGTCTCTCGAGTAAGTACACATATCCGGAAACATAAATGCATGGGGAATAACATTTTTTCAGCCAAAACAGTCAACAAATCTCATTTTAATATTTTTGGTCTAAATAGCATTATTAACCATGTGTATTTATTTCATTGAGCTAAGTGATTTAGGCCAAATTTCATATTATTGACTGTTTTGGCTGATTTTCTTGTTGTCTCATCAAATTGCAATCTATAATAGATTCAACATCTAATAACGACCCTTCTATAATCATCTAACACTACAACAATAATTATTATTTTCAACATATAATTATTAAAAAATATTAATAAAAATATTATAAAAAAAGATTATATTGATATTTATTGACTGTTAAAAATAGTTATAATTTTTTAACAACTAATAACTGTTGAAAATATTTATAAATTACTTTTAAATATTTTTTATAGTCACTAATATCAACTTTACTTTAATTTACAGTACTTTTATTGGAAAATTTAATATTTAAGTTATCGAAAATGTTCATTTTTTTCTAGTAGAAGTATAACTATAAAATATTATGCATTTGATAAAAAATGGTGATCACGACATAAAAAATATTGTCTGAGATTAAAAGATTTAATCTTTTATAAAATGTCACATTTATTATTATTAAAGTCACACTTCTTTATATACAGTAATACTCCTCTATCTTTTAAGTCTCCAATTAAATTATTACACATTTATCAAGAGAATGTTTGATTGAATTAAAATTAGAGAAATTTTATTATATTTTACTGTAATACCATTATACTACTATATATCTTCACTATTATTCATATTTAATCTATACGTAGTATTACTAATATTATCTCTCATACTTAGTAGGAGTATAGGAAAAAAATAAGAATCAATATTATTTAAAATTAGATAGATATTAATAAAAAATTAAAAAAGCTTAAATCAACGGTGCAGTAAGCAATAATATAGCAATAATAATGCTATATGTACAATGAGAAACCAGTCAATGCAGTCAATTGACTCATTTTGACTTTGGTTTGGGTACAAATAATCATTGAGGTTGTAATGAGCTGAGTAGTTATAACCCAAAATCTCATTTATTAACTGAATTGACTAATTTTTCATTGTACATTTAATATCACTCATAATATAGCCGCATTATTGCGGTAGCTTTCCACATGTGAACTAATAATAACGAAAACATCAAAATTGCTCTTGGTTTCAGATTCGAAGAATGGTGTAACTCTTGGCAAACCGGTATGGAATTTTTCCTTAATTTTGGTCAAATGACCTTTTTTCTTTCGGTTGGTTAATGATGATGCATTGCATCACTTTTAATTTCACATGACAAATACTTTCTCCATTCTAAAGTAATGGACCATAAAGTAAAGAATTTTATTTCATATTAATTATTATCACTTTTATTATTTCGATGCATATGATAAATTAAAGTAATAATAATACTGGTCGTACAACAGAAATACGTCCAACAAGTATCCAATGTGTGCTATACATGTTACAGGATGTGTGCTATACGTACATATGCAATACAAATACCACACATCCTATAACATATATAGCACACGTTAGATGTTTATTGGACGTATTTATGTTGTATGATAAACATTATTGTAAATTAAAGTGGTGGTAGCTAAATTAAACAAGCTTTTCGAGATCTATGTAAAGTTAATGAAGCAAAGTTTTATGTTTCTACAGAGTGATTTGAACTGGTTATACATCTACCCGAGGGGAATTCACCAGCTTATGACATACATTAAGGACAACTACAAAAATCCACCAATTTACATCACTGAAAATGGTACACACATCGTATGCTCTCTCCATATTATAAGTGACTCTTTAATATTTTGAAATGTAAGCTAAGAAATTAGCTAAAAGAGTATAAAATAAAATGAAAAAAAATAATTTATGTTAACAGATCGTGCGTGTTTCTTTATGCATATGATAATTGACGGAATATATATATAAGTGATGTGAATCATTTTGATCAATGTCAAACGATTAAGCCTGTTAAGAAATTAATATTATTTTGTTAATTAATTTTCAGGGGTTGCCCAATCAAGGAATGACTCAATACCAATCGGTGAAGCGCGCAAGGATGGTATCAGGATTAGATACCATGATAGCCATCTCAGATTCCTCCTTCAAGCGATTAAGTGAGACTAAAATAAAAATATCTCATTTGGTGACTCAAATTAACTTATTAACAAAATAATTCATAATATCAAAAATAATAATATTTTAAAAATTAACGTAATGAATAAAATATCAAATTTTGAGATATTATATTGTCACTTTTTATATCTTGAATGTCTATTTTATCTATCTATTTAATCTTAAAATATTAAATAAAATATTTATTCTTATATTAATAAAGAACTTTAGCATAGTTTAATTCTAGATATGTTACTTTATAATATATTCTGTGATATATAAAATGAGTAATGCTAAATGAACAATATAAAATCAGCCAATAAATGAGATTTTGAACCACAGTTAGTTAGTTCATTACAATTTCAATAATTATTTTGGCTCAAACTAAAGTCAAAATGGGCTCATTATTTACATTGGTTGATTTTTTATTATGCATCTAACATTATTAATATAAAATCATTAATACGTCAATGTCAATCAGTTTAAGCTTTTTAAAAAGATAACTTCATGTAGTGGTCAGGATTCAATTGGTATTATCTCATCATAAAAACTTATTATGTTCACACATTCACATGAAAAGATATGTTAAAATATATATAACACTGACTGACCTTCTCTTGTTCCATATGACTGCTAATTTCAGCAAATCTCAAAGAACATTGATATAATTTATCCAATATAAAATGATTGAAATCAAAACTGTTGGAAGAAATAATATTTATTATGAAGAAGATAAATTAATAAAGATTTTTGCTCTTGTTTTTCCTTCCACGCAGAGATGGTGTTAACGTGAAGGGATACTATGCATGGTCATTTTCAGACAGCTATGAATGGGATGCAGGTTTCACTGTTCGATTTGGCATCATATATGTTGATTTCAAAGATAATTTGAGAAGATATCCAAAATTCTCTGCTTTTTGGCTCCAAAAGTTCCTTCTCAAATGATCCACCTACTAAATATGTGGTTGTAACTTTCGCATGCCTCAGAATTTTCTTCTTGTATTGGTCCCAGAAAGGATATCACCATTTCGGTTGCTTTAAATTGAAATCAAATAATTATATATACAATAAAAATTATATAATATTTGTATAAGAATCATATCTATTGTTAGATTGTAATATGAATTTATAAACTAATACAATCTAAATGTAGATATAATTGTTATATAAATATTATATAATTATCATTTACACCTAATAATTAATATATCTAAGAAATAAATAATGCTGATGGCAATGACAAAATTAAATTTTCGTTCGTACTATCGGATCTATCATATATTTTGGAACTACTCCCAATAATTATAACATTCGGTCTCAATAATAATAATCACCTACTCCTACTTTCATTTCAAGTCTCTGTGCCAAGTGTCGCTAGGTCCTTATTGATACAAGTGGGCAAGGATATGTTTTGCTTTAGATTTTTTTAAATAATTAATATTTAAAAAATTGTTTTGAAATAATTTATTTTAAAAATTTGATTTGTATATGACAAAGATATTAAAAAAAGTGAATTTGAGATGATTATTTTGGAATAGTATAAGAAAAGACTTATTAAAATATAAAATACAAAATACAAAATAAATTAAAAATCACTTATTTTTAAAGTTATTCACTTATTTAACAAGTGAAAATACAAAATAAACAATTTAAATTTTTTTTCTGAATTAATTATTTTCACCTTAATCCCATTTTTATGTTTAATTTCATGATAATTTTAGAATAATTATTTAGTCAATTATTTTTTGTCAATTTATGATTTTATTATTCATTCAAATAATATATATAAACATAACATTTATGATGAATAAGATTATATAATTGAAAAAAGATTAGCTAATAGAGTTGTTTGTATATGACTTTATAGTGATTAATTATGAGCATTATTATGGCTATAATAAAGAAAATAATCATTATGTTATGTATACGTAACATCCCGCTATTAAGGGGTGTTCGTGCGAAGGGTACTAACCCAACGAACACGCTACTAGGACCTTAAAGCTAAACATGATAATATCATAAATGCATAAACTGGTAACTGAAACATGTAAACTGATAACTGAATAACTGTTCAATATCAATAATCCTTAACTGTAACTGTAACTGAAACATATAACTGTAAGAAAGGAATCCTGCCTCTAGTGTATGGAGCAAGTGAACATAAACAAAACTGTCTGAAAACATTACAAGAAAAACTGAAATAAAAGCCTAAACACACAAACTGGAAGTCTCCACGTCAGAAGCGGAGCTCACCGAAGATAACTGCTATGACCTCTACTGGATCAGGGGCTCCTCGTCTGCGGTTGGATCGTACTCTGTAAAACATGGTTGATGAGGGATGAGTCATCGACTCAGCGAGGGGATAATGCATGACAACGCAACACTCACAACATATATAACACATACTGGCATGTTATCTTCCAATCAAACAATATCCCGTCGAATTATCACACTAAAGCAACCCAAGCCTACAACTGAATAACTATATCTGAATTTCTGAACTAACTCTCAGCACGCAACTAGAGTATAGTCCTATCTGTCCCACGAGGGGCTTACTGTAATTGCCACCAAGCCGTCCGGTAACCAGGATCGGAACGTACTTGGCGGGCTTGGGCGGCTCAGTCTAGCTAGCATACCACACTAAGATCTACCAGGAATTCTACATCCGGGACATAATGTCTGCCGTAGTACTAACCAGAGCGGCGTGATTACCCAAGACAGTCAGCAAGTAGTACATACAACATACATGTCATAAAGCTATATCTATAGTTCAATTATATTCTTTACTTTATTTAGTCGTATTATCATGGTATATAACGCAATGTATAAACAACCAGCAATCAGTACACAATCAACATATAACATAGCATAACTTAGAAAATAAATCTCTATAATCATCTATACTAAGTCCCTAACCACCTAGCATATTACTAATCCTAACCACTTAGCATATTACTAGCTACTACTACTTCTACTACTACAAACACATGCAACAATACTTAACTTATTATTATCTTACCTAATTATCTAGTGATCAAACATATATATGCTGTAAATGCTACACTACATACAAAATCTCCACTCACCTGGATAAATCTGAGGCTGAAGAGCACCGTAAGCTCCGTCCCCAGCTACTGGAACCTCGTTTGCACTTGGCGTGCAAAAGACACATCATAACCGACAAAGAAAAAGAAACGAAACTTTGAACTACTGTTCGCTAGCGAGCTACTGCCTCTCGCTAGCGAAGGGCCGGTCGCTGGCGAGCTACTCATGCTCACTGGCGACCATCACACAAAAAAGGATATAAAAGACTTTTTACACTCACGGTCGGGAATTTGCTCAAGCAGAGTATCCCCAAGACGTAAAGCTCACACTATCCTCAACAATGAAGGATGCCCAGAGCACTGCTTTGAAAAAGGCGAAAGTGTAGGTGTGAGGGAAAAACAATTTATCCTCTCATATATATAGGGTGAGAGGGAAAAGCTGAATCAAGCTGTGACCGATGTGGGACTTCGGTCTGGTCGCTAGCGACTAACATATGGTCGCAGCGACCAACTGCTCGCTAGCAAGACCCCTCTAACAGCAACATGTTGACGCGTCCTGAGAAGAGTCCTTCCTAAGGGACACTATGATACGGAGTATCACAATCTCCCCTCCTTTTAAGGATTTGGTCCCCAAATCCAAACTAAACATAAGAGAAAAGAAAAAAAAAAACGTTAGAAACACATACTAAGGTTTACCTCGTGGATAAAAAAGATACGGGTATTCACTACTAGAAACTATCGTATTATCGACGGATGACCCTATTATCCGTCGATAAAACAATGTATCGACAGCTGTATCGACGAATGGTCGCCCACGATTTGTTGATGGTCGGAAGACTACTATCGACGGATATCATAGAATAATCCGTCGATAGTTTATCGTTGGATATATCCCACGATAAAGCTTTTTTAGAAAAATATAAAATTAATAAATAATTTTATCGGCGGATACATATCCGTCGATAAATTATTTTCAGGAAAAAATAAAAAATAAAAAACCATTTATTATCGGTAGGTGTGCGTGGTCTCTTGAGCCTCTGCTCCTGTAAGGTAAAAATAATTGAACAAAACATTAATTAATCACAAAATATATATGGAACATAAACCTCGGAGAACATATATGCAAACATTACGTACCAGCCGTCTCTTAGTGGAGTCCACAGTAGCGGATCCACCACAATGAAGGGAGCCACCCCTCAATGATGCCCTGCTAGCCTTGGCCTTCTCCGACTTGGCCTTAAACCTCGGAGAAGACCAATACTCCTGCAGCACAAGGTGGTGGGCGTCTGAGAGCCACCTGTGGTCACGATCCTTGCCATTCCGGACCCACAAGTACATGTCACCGAGCCTCTTAGCTGCCCGATGACAGAAGGCACGGTACAGTACTGGATCATCGGCAGGACTAACGGTGAAGTGAGACTACAATATATAGAAAATTTTAAATTTTTAGTTACCACAACATAAATAAATTACTAATAACTACAATATGGAACAATTGAAGATACTATTTCATATTGCCTTCCACTCCTGATACCACCGCCCCCTCTCCTCCTTGGTCAACTTTGAGAAATACTCGATCGGCCTATGATACATCTTCTGTATCGTGGTCGTGATCCGCTGAGTGGCGAGCCTGGAAGGAACAAAACTACATTGACATATCTAAATTATACAAGATTGACATTTATAACAATATAAATCACATACCCTAGACCGGATGGATCCGGTCTGATGGAGGGGAGAGGACGCGTGCCTGAACCAGCTGATACAATGTCGACTGACCCATCATTACTGGCCCCTAGATCATGTGGGGATGCAGTAATGGGTGATGATGGTCCACCACCAGATGGTGATGGTGATGGTGATGGTACTGGCTCCACTCCTGGCTCATAGTCAGGGTCCTCCTGCGTCTCTGGCCTCGGGTCACGACGAGGGATGTCTTACAAGTCAACAACCCTCGATTAATAACCACGAGGCTGGGCGGCTGTCTTCCTACGCCCATTATCTCCTCTACCTCTTCCCCTGCCCCTGTCATCCACCATATCTAATCACAACAATACAAGTTATTTTTCATTCATTAAAGTGTTTGACAAAGTATCTTAAATGAATTAGTGTTAATTGAAAGGCAAATTTAATTGTTATAAACCATTTATTCAGAAAGTTGTAGACTGTCTTTGTAACACCCTACTAGATAGCCCTTAGTGCTATAGTCATTTAGAGCCATTTCATAAGCGTTACCTCCTGTTATCATACTTATACTTGTTTTTGGAGTACATATACGCGGAAAATACATGGGAGAATTTTTCGAAAATCGTTTGCGGAATATAAACATAAGGGCATTGCGTATAATATAACGATAATATATAACACACGATATGGTCTGAAAAATACCTCATAGAATAAATGAAAATAACCAAACATAGTCTCCCCAAACATACAATCAAGAAAGTAAATAGTAATAGGTATTATCCCATGAGCCTAAAACTGAGACTCATAAGACTCCATGAATACAAAATCATAACTGAAAAGTAAATGCCGGCTAACATATGTTCGGACTCAGAGTAAATACAAATAAATGCTAACATCCAAAAGAAATGCAATCCATAACGTAATAACTGAAACTGATAAGTCTAGAAACAAAATAAAATCCATGAAGCTAAAGCTGTTCGGGCTCCTCATCCGCTCCTGTATCCAGCTGAATTTCATAATTTAACATGGGGGGAAAACGTGGGGTGAGTACTGGGAAGTAACTCAGTAGGGGAGCCGCTCCAGGTTTATTAATAAAATCGGTGTAGCATGAATGAGTTCAATTTCGGTTATAAGTTCTAAAACCATCTTTTCCGGAACGACTTACCTAAGTGCGTCCTGTTCATTTTACATCATATATACATCATACATAAATATATCCTTTGTGTGTGTGCTCTACGTGCCATCTAGTCATATAGGGAAAAACTTAATCATATATCATGCTACGTTTTCTTAAACTTTACTGTAATGCACTCTCATATCATCTTATCTCTTATTATATCTTATGGCCTATCCACCCTTTTGTAACCTCTGCTGCACTGACCCCTAGGCATGAGCTCATCCTAACGAAATGGGGAAAAAGGGATATTCACCAACTGCAAGTGAATGACCTGTAGCGCTGAGGATGCCAACCTCCTCCTACAACCTCTCAATCACAAGCCGAAGGCTACAATGTATTTTTGTGCCACCCAGTGACGTCTTTATTAACTACGCGCCACCCGGTGACGTCTTAACAATATATATGCGCCACCCAGTGACATCTCAACTCACAACACATAACATACGCACACATCACATAATTCATGTAAACATCTATTATCATCATATATCTCATGTAAACATTACACATCAACAATCATCACCCAATCAGCATTTAAACTTGCATACAAACCATAATTAACTCATACATATCATCTATACTGGTTGTAGAATGCATTAGGGTGCATAAAGGGTCAAAACAGTTCATTTTCGCACTAACAACACTGTTGTAATCGATTACGCAGCTCTGTAATCGATTAACAGAGAGCAGCGTTTTCTCGCGATTGGGAATTCAGACATCGTAATCGATTACGAACCCGGGTAATCGATTACGAAGTCGTAAAATACGATTCTAGAGTTCCAAAAACACGATTTTCAATAGCCATTGGCCAAAAATGTACCTAACATCATCCCAATCGATAGAAAACATTGCCATACCGGCCAATATCAAACATGAAAATACGTTTAAAACACTTTTCAAATCATTAAACCCCTTTCTTTTTCAAAAATCAATTTCGTAAATCAACCCTTTCATGAACCTAATGGGAAAAACAACAACATCATTCCAAAGCTTCATAAATTCATCAACACACATGCAATTACATGACATTTAGAATGCCTAACCCCTACCTCTTGAAGACAATCCTTGCTCTAGACGAAACCCTAGCTTCACGAACGGCCCGACACCAACGATGACCCTTATCGTAGAAAAACAATCGGTAGAAACGTGCGGCTCGATGAGAGGATTAAGAATATGTGATTGTTTTCGGGATTGAGTGAGTATTTGTGGGTGTTTCTTGACGTGGAATGACTATGGCTATGAGAGCTCTTGAGAGAGAAAGCTATGGAGGCTCTAGGATGATGAGAGAGAATGTTTCTGACCAAATGAGGTGGAAAATAGGGTTTACTTTCGTATAGGCTGAGCTAATAGTGTTTAAGAGTCATCGTGGGGCCCGCACGTCACTTAAAACATATAAAAACGCGTTCTACGCACGTGGCAATCGATTACGTCGAATCCGTAATCAAGTACTGTAATCGATTACATGGTTCTGTAATCGATTACAGACCTCTGAAATGCCCAGAGATGAAACTCGACTGGGCTGTAATCAATTACCAAGGAGCTGTAATCGACTACTGGCCTGAAAAATGCCCCAAAACACCTCTAAAGTGTCTCCACTCATACAACAAAGTCCATACATCCATAATAACTTAATATAACATCAAAACACACATGAATACTCATAAAACACATAACATAAATACTCTAAACTAGGAGAAACATACACACTCAAACCCAATTAAGTTCTAATCAAAGTCTATTATCCTTAATTTCCTTTAATTAGGAGTTAATAAAGATCGGGGTGTTACAGTCTTCACTCTCGTCTTCTGTATCCTCACTGTCAAGTTCATCTTCTTCGTCACTACCTTCAGTGGAGTCATCACCCTGACTTGTTATGTTTTGGCGAGAGATGTTAATAACGTCATCTTCACCATTATCATCATGTAAAGTAGCAGGGACTCCTGTGTCTACAACCACCCTTGGAGCACGTGTAACTTCAACTTGGTAAGCAATTTCATCCACATCCTCACTTTCAACTCTGCCCCTAGGTTTGGTTGTGAAAACAACCAACCACTTATTCTTGCACTTTCCCGGATACCTTGTGTAATACACTTGCCGAACATTCTGTGCAATGATGAAATGATCATATGCACCAAATCGTCGTGTATGGTTAACCTAAATTATGTTGTAATCAGCGTGCTTGCGTGTTCCATCAGCATGTCTAGGGTCATACCACTCACAGTTAAACAAGATAACCTTTTTTGGTGTTGGGTCCTCACCAACATATTCCAATTCAAGGACCTGCCTGAATACCCCGTACCAATTATCCTCCCAGTTCCAGCATCCCCCCTAACGCATACTCCACTATTGTACGTGGTCTTCTCACGACCCCAGTCTAGGGTGTGAAATTTATAACCATTAACATGGAAAATTGGCCACGAAATAGTTACATTGGTGGGACCCCAAGCTAAGCTTTTGATATGAGGATTTGTGACATTATTGTCATGATTGAGCACCTACGTTGTCAAAAAATAGAATAGAAGGAAAAAATTGAATTTTATGTTCAGATAAATCAAAGATTGATATTAGGAAGATTAAAAACTTACAAACGAGTTGAACCATTGAGGGAATTCTTCAAGCGTATGATTTGGAATGGTTTGTTCAAAATAACTGTTGACACTAAGTGGAAATAAAAGAGTTTTAAGGCAACATTCACTACTATGTACAAAAACATTATTGAAATGATGAATTAGATGTGTCACTTACGTCCTATAAGGTTCCACTTCATCACAGTTGATGAGAACATGTAGGTGCGCTGCATGTTTTTCTCTATCAGTGAGCCAATAGTTTGTGGGTTTACCGGCACCACGTCCAGGTTGATTAAACACAAAAAAAATAGGCGGATATGAAGTTTCACCTCCATCATCATTGCAGCCTACTGCTGTTCTTTTCGAATGGACATGTGGCTCAAAATAAAATGAACAGAAGAAAGACGTCTCCTTTGATAGATAAGATTCACATATTGACCCTTCAACACGAGCTCGATTCTTGACAGTTCTCTTAAAGGTGCCAATATTTCTTTCAAAGGGGTACATCCATCTATATTGAACCGGTCCACATACTTTCGCTTCATAAGCCAAGTGCACAGGTAAATGTTCCATTGAGTCAAAAAAAGAGGGGGGAAATATCCGTTCCAACTTGCACAAAATTACAGGAATATTTTGCTCCATGACTTCCAAATCATGGGACCTCAGTGTGGTAGAACACAAATCACGAAAGAACAAACTAAGCTCGGTCAATGGTTTCCACACATGTAAAGGTAACTCTCGAAAGGCAACTGGAAGCAAACACTCCATAAACACATGACAATCATGACTTTTCGTCCCATGGAACTTTCTCTGCGCAACATTCACACACCTACGGAGGTTGGAAACATATCCATATGGCATTCTCAACTCTTGCACCCATTTACACACGGATTGCCTCTGCACAGGATTTAAAACATAGCTTGCCTTTGGCTTAACAACGCGACCATCACGTGTCTCTTGTAAATGTAGCTCGGGTCGTCGACAATACTCTGTTAAGTCTAGTCTTGCCTTGAGATCATCCTTAGTCTTGTCACTGTCCATAACAGTATTCATGATGTTATCACAAACATTCTTCTCAACATGCATGACATCTAGACAGTGACGAACAAGATTATCTTTCCAATAGGGTAACTCCCAGAATATGCTCTGCTTAGTCCAGTTATGCTGTACACCATATCCTGGAAACTTGACTATATCCAATTCGGTTATCTTAGGCAAATTTTTAACTCTGTCCCAGACCTGTCGTCTAGTAAGCGTAACAGGTGGTTCTTCATGTTCAACATTGTTTCGCTTAAACTCATACATATTATTCCTAAATGCATGATCATTTGGCAAGAATCTCCTATGACAATCATACCATGAGTTCTTGCCTCCATTCTTTAGAGTGAAGGATTTTGTATCCTCCATGCAAATAGGGCAAGCTAGCTTCCCCTGTGTCATCCACCCAGGCAACATATCATAAGCAGGAAAGTCATTAATCGTCCACATCAGAGCGGCTCTTAGCATGAAATTTTCTTTGGTGGACACATCATAGGTCAAGACCCCATTGTGCCACAACTGCTTCAATTCATCTATGAGTGGCTGGAGGAAAACATCAATTTTAGCTTTAGGATTATCAGGGCCAGGAATTACACATGTTAAAAACATGTACGAATCTTTCATGCACATCTCAAGAGGGAGGTTGTAAGGGGTAATAACAACAGGCCAACAAGAATAGGGTTTGTTAAATAAGTTATTTGGGGTGAACCCATCTGAACAAAACCCTAATCTAACATTCCGCGGATCATTTGCAAATAGAGGGTGAAACCTAACAAAATGCTTCCAAGCTTCACCATGAGAGGGATGCGTCATTATCCCGTCACTTCTCCTATTCTCATAATGCCACCTCATGTGAGGTGCAGAGCTCATAGAGGCATACAAGCGTTTTAACCTTGGGATAAGGGGAAGATAGTGCATCATTTTGTTGGGAATATGCTTATACATCCCATTTCCTGCTCTTCTAGGTTTGAACCTGGGGGCCTGACAGAATTTACATTCAACTAATTCAATATCCTCCTTATAGTACAACATGCAACCGTTCATGCAACAATCAATTTTCTCTTATTTCAACCCAATTTTTGAAACTAATTTCTTTGCCTTATAATAGTCCCTAGGAATTGACTCTGGTCGTGGATTAACATCACTCATTAAAGTTGCCCATTGATCAAAAGAACTTCGACTCTGGTTTGCCTCAGACTTGATAGACAACATCCTAACTGCCACTGACAACTCAGAAAGGGCTGAACCCTCCCAAATGGGTGTCTTTGCAGATTCTAACAAAGAATAAAGACTATGCGCTTTAGGGTTTGGTTCCTCCTCTCTGGGTTCATTATAATCTTGATCATGTTGCCCCCCAAAGGCATCATGGATCATTTCCTCATAACACCCAGGATGGTCACCGCCCCAACTGAAATTACTCTCCCCATATTGTTCAGCATCAAACCCACTTGAACTACCTCCGACAAATTGATCCTGTATGGACTCCACTTCCCCATGGAATGTCCATACATAATAATTATCCATAAATCCCTTTTTGTATAAATGAACCTTAATCGTGTCAAAATCATAGAAAAGTCTACAAACACACTTGGCACATGGACACTTGACTTTTCGCTCAGACCTAAATTGTTCAGTCATAGAAGCAAAACCCACAAACTCTTCAACTCCAGCATAGAATTCCGGCTTAATTCCCCCTATTCGGGTGTAACCTATCATACATCCATGATCTATTTTTTGATGACATTGCCCTTGAATTATTGGGGATTCCTAAAATGAGAAGTTTATATACGGGTAATTAATAACAATTGTTTTAGTTAATCTAATCAAGCCATTAATACGACACTAATGATTTTTACAAGTTTGTTAAATCTTAACTCAAACAAAATTTCGGCAGAGTTTCCCTTAATTTTACACAACTTAACAAAAGTTATTTAATTTCGCAGAATTTTAACTTCACAAAATTTTGATAGAGTCTCCCCTTAATTTTAAACATAGTTCCTTATTTAATTTACAAATCAATCAACCAGTATTGCCAGAGTTCAAGGACCGGTCTCAGACTAAGTCATCTACCCTAAGGTTTTGCAACAGTAACAACACAATCATATAATTTAAAGTAATAAATAAACATAACAAATATAACCGTAAGCTCCAATCACCGGAATATATAAACAACTGTTCCCATATATATCATTTAAATAATATATTTGTAATTGAAAAATTACTAACTTTAAATTACATATAAGTTTGTTAAATCTAACCTTTTTTTTTAAGTTTACATACAATGATTATTTTAAAACTGTTTTACTATAATTTAGTTCTTAAAGACACATTTTTAAAAACTTTTTTTTTAAATTACAGAAATTAACACCTTTTTTTAAAAAAATAGTTTTTCAAAACTTTTTAATATATTTGTTAAAAACGTTTTCTATATTTTTTTTAAACAATTTTATTTTTAAAAATATTAATATTTTTTTTAAAAGCGGCGGTGAGCGGCGGTGGGCGGCGGGAAAAGCTACAAACAATGAGTTCTCATTAGAGACCTCAAACAAAAATTCTAAACCGATTAAACTGTAGAGGAGAGAGAGACTAACCTGTTGGCACTTCCCGGCAGTCGAACGGGCGGCGGACGTCGGCGGAAATCGGCCTTTTCACGGCAGAGAAAGAGAGAGAGAGCGGAGAAGAGAGAGAGAAATCACGAAATGAGGAAGAAGGAGACGCTGTCTCCTCATATTCGAGGATTATCGATAGATGGTTTTAATTCATCCGTCAATAATATCCCTTGATAATGAGCGCCCGATTAAATGAAACGGTCCGTTTCAATTATCGAGGGATAAAAGTATACTTATCCGTCGATATTTTCATTTGCAGTATAGGGTTTAGGGTTTAGGGTTTTATCGATGGATCTTTTACTCTCTATCCGTCGATAAAACAAAGCTGAACAAATTTTTTTTTTTTGGTTTACGCGGGAACAAATTATAGAGGGATGATTTCGAAATCATCCGTCGATAATAAATTTTAATAGTTAAAAAATCCCAACCATTCAATATCCGTCGATAAATCCGCCGATAACGGTAAGTACAATTTCCGTCGATAATGTTTGTCGATAATCCGCATGTTTCTAGTAGTGATTTCTCCCTCATCGACTGCTCTGTCTCCCACGTGGCTTCGTCTCCGGAGTGATTCCTCCAGATGACCTTGACTAGCGGTACCTCTTTGGAACGAAGCTTCCTAACCTGGTGATCGACTATGGCTACTGGCTCCTCCTCTTAACCCATACTCTGATCTATCTGCACATGCTGTGAACTCAGAACATGTGACTCATCCGGAACATACTTCCTCAACATCGACACGTGGAAGAACAGGTGAACTGCTACTAACTCAGCTGGGAGAGCTAACCGATAGGCAACCTTGCCAATCCTGTCCAAGATCACATACGGTCCGATGTAGCGTGGGTTCAGCTTTCTTCGCTTACCAAACCGCACTACTCCCTTCATCGGGGATACCCGCAGAAACACCTGATCCTCGACCGCAAACTCCAATTCGCGTCTCCTCTTGTCTGCATATGCCTTCTATCGAGAATGAGCTGCGGCCAAGCGTTCCTTGATCAGCTGTACCTTCTCCAGAGCCTCCTGAACCATGTCAGGACCCACTGCCTGAACCTCTCTTGTCTCAAACCACCCTATAGGCGAACGACAACACCTACCGTACCCCGTGCAACCTGACAACCCGGTCGATGTAGAGGCGAGCATACTGCATGGCTGTGAATGTAGTCTTCACCAGAATGAAATGAGCAGACTTTGTGAGCCGATCCACTATAACCCAGATAGCGTCAAAACCCTTCACTACTCGCGGCAACCTCATCACGAAATCCATCGCTATCCTCTCCCACTTCCACTCTGGCATGGGAATATCCTGCAACATTCCTGCTCGGCGCTGATGCTCAGCCTTGACCTGCTGACAAACCAAACACCTGGTCACAAACTCACCCACATCCTTCTTCATGTTGTGCCACCAATACAAAGGCTTGAGGTCTTTGTACATCTTAGTCGATCCTGGGTGGGCCGAATAAGGTGTACAATGAGCCTCTCTCAAGATGGTCGTTCGTAGGTCCCCTGCCTCTAGTACGCACAACCTATCCCCAATCCTGAGCACCCCATCTGCATCCACTGAGAAGTCTGAACACTCCCCCTTCTGAACTCTCTTTCTGAGCTCCACCAACCTCGGATCCTCTGACTGAAACTGCTTCACAAGCTCTGCAAACGTCGACCTAACGCTGATATGGGATAAGAGTGCCCCTGATCCATCAACCTCAAACCAGACACCCTCAGACTCCAACCTCTGGATCTCCCCTGCCATGGGTCTCCTCTCTGGCGCAACGTGGGCTAAACTCTTCTGCGATCTCCGCTCCTCCAAAACTGGATTCCTACTCAAGGCATCCGCCACCACGTTCGCCTTCCCCGAGTGATACTTGATTGAACAGTCGTAGTCGCTGAGAAGCTCCAACCACCGTCTTTGTCTCAAGTTCAGGTCCTTATGCTCAAAGATATGCTTCAAGCTCTTGTGATCCGTGAAGATCTCACAGGTATCCCCGTACAGATAGTGCCTCCAGGTCTTCAAAGCAAAGATCACTGCTACCAACTCCAGATCATGTGTGGGGTAGTTCTGCTCATGCTTCCGTAGCTGCCTGGACGCATAAGCTATCACATGTTCCTTCTACATCAGCACGCATCCTAGACCAACCCTAGATGCATCGCAGAACACCGAAAAACTACCACTCCCTGACGGCTGAACCAAAACTGGTGCTGTAGTCAAACTATCCTTCAACATCTGGAAACTCCGCTCACAAGCCTCCGACCACTGAAACCTAACCCCCTTGTGCGCCAGCGCTGTCAACGGTGCGGCTACTGTCGAGAAACCTTTCACGAACCTACGGTAGTAACCTGCTAGCCTCAAGAAACTCCGAATCTCTACTGCTGATGTCGGCCGTGCCCACTGACGTACCGCCTCAACCTCCTTCGGGTCAACCGTGATACCCTCACTCGTCACCACGTACCCCAAGAAGGCTACCCTGTCCAACCAGAACTCACACTTCGAGAGCTTAGCATACAACTTATGCTCTATCAGTGTTTGTAGCACCGTCCTCAGATGGTCCTCATGCTCCTCCCTGCTCTTGCTGTACAGCAAGATGTCATCAATGAACACGATGACAAAGCAGTCAAAGAATGGCTTGAACACTCTATTCATCAAGTCCATGAAAGCGGCTGGGGCATTCGTCAACCCAAAGGACATCACCAAAAACTCATAGTGTCCATAACGGGTGCGAAATGCTATCTTGGGTACATCCTCATCCCTGATCTTCAGCTGATGATATCCCGACCTCAGATCTATCTTCGAAAAGCACACTGCCCCTGAAGCTGATCGAACAGGTCATCAATCCTCGGCAACAGGTACTTGTTCTTCACTGTGACCTTTTTCAACTGCCTGTAGTCAATGCACGTCCTCATAGACACATCCTTCTTCTTTACAAAGAGCACTGGCGCTCCCCACGGAGATGAACTCGGTTTGATGAACCCCTTGTGCAACAGCTCCTGCGACTGACCCTGAAGCTCCCTAAGCTCTGCCGGTGCCATACGATACAGGGGTATAGAGATGGGCCTCACCCCTTGACGAGGACCGGAGCGTGGTTACTTCTTCGGTACCCGAGCAATTTAGAAAAAGAAAAGGAAAATGGGGTTTAGTTTACCGAATCGGCAACCAAATACGCAGTATAAGGAAGCTGACTCGGGTCGTCTCTCAGAGGAAGCGCAGACAGGTGATTGGGTGAGCAGATTGTATGAGAATGGGGTTGGAAAAGTGCATATGAAGAGTACGTAGGAAATATAAATAACTAAGTCGCCCCGGTGTTGGATGAGACGATCGGTACGGTTCTCCTATCCTCGACCCTACTATTACGCTCAACTCCTAGTGTGTGGCACTCGTAGTATGACTGTACTCTCCCAATGTAGACTGAATAAACATCCAATCTCACTAAGGGACTACCTAGGCGACTCGCTCACAAAACAGTTCGCGACTCGATCTAGTGTGACACTATGAAATACCTAACTCCTAAAGCGGCAGTTAACCTCTAACGCTCTCTAATCAACTAGGCACCAACGTCCAGAACAGATGATCAATTCCTAATCAACCAACTAGCCTCGACATGCATCGACATCCTCTAAACCGAGAACTTAAATGCATGCTCACAGCTATCCTACCTAACCACGCGACTAAACCGTACGAGTAAACTAGGCAATATAAAATCAGAGCTATATAGAGAAACTACACTAGGTGAATCACATACTACCTAAAGTCTCAAGTACTAACGAACCTAACCGATAATCTATCCTACACCGAGACTAAAATTTAATTATCCATAATAATAATAAAATAAATTATAACAACACATAAAATAAATAAACAGAAAATTAAATAACATTAACACAAATAACCAAATTTACTAAACTAGAATTAAACAATAATTAAAGTAGACTTGAATTTAAAATGCCACAAATTAATTAAACTAAATAAATATTCAAGAAATAAAACTAAAGTAATAACAATATATTTAAATAATTAAAAACATCACAATAAAATAAAACGAAAAGAAACATAAATTAAACTAACTAAACTAATAAACTAAAATAAAGAGAGGGAGTGGAGTATGTTGTGCTACGGTGTGTTACCCCCTTCAAATGAGAATTAGAGGCTTTTTATAATAAGCCTTGGAGTGCGCTTTTACTGTACAATTATTTCTTAAAGACAAACTTTCCATGCAGTAGGGATTATGCCCCGTGACTTCCCTTTGGTTGCGACGAATGAATGCTCGCCGTGAGTACGACGCACCCAACTCTACAACTGCTGCTACTTCCCGCTGCTTTTGCTGCGTCATTGTTGTGCTACTGCTGTGTTGCTGTTGTGTTGACGCCATGGGCGCTGCTGGGTTCGCGGAAGGAAGGCGCCACAGGCAGCTTTTATTGCAGGGTTGCCATGGCTGCTACTTCCTCTGCTGTTGGAGTTGCGTGGAGGGCTGGTGTTGCTTCGTTCTAGTTGCTGCCACTGCACCTAGAGAAGATGAAGGAAAGCGCCATATATGCTTGGGTGGAGCTCGCTGCTGTCGTTACCTGCTCTAGTCCGCCATGGCTGCTGTCTTCTTGTGCTTCTGCCGCGAAGGGAATGGAGGTTGGCCGTGGAGCTCGGTTTCCCGCGGAGGTTGGGCGCAGATGCGTTCCTTGCTGAAGGAGACACCATGCTGCCATGGAGGTGCTGCCGCTGGAAGGGAACATTTACATTGGTGCTTGGCCTAGAACGGTCTCTTGCTGCCATAATGCTGTGCGGAATGGTGGTAGAGCTGCTGATTCTTCTGCTGGTGTTGCCGAGGGGAGCTGCTGGCCGAAGTGATGAAGGCGCCATGGACTGCTGTGTGGAGCTGGTGCGGCTGGCGGATGAGCGATACTGCTAGGGGCTGCTCGCGGTTACTGTAAGACCCCAAATTCTAATTATGCCTTAATCGGAGAGATTTTGTAAAAATCACTTTGATCAAGGTATAATTGGGATGTATGTGCGTTAAGATGTATTTTGATATGTAAGATTGATTGAATATGTGCTATGTGTATTATGTGAAAACATGTGCATTAGGAAGCGGTACGCATAATGCTTGAGGTTGAAAAGTAAGCATAAGGTATCAATGAGTCTAGAATGATGATTTAGGTGGGAATGGTAAGAAATAATTGGTAATTTTAGTAAGAATATGTTTGCACAAGTGTATAAGTACTAGTGGAAACTTCTGGTAATGGGTTGGAGTGTGTTAAATGCATTTTGGAAATTTAGAGTATGTAACTTGCTAATGCTGTCATGTATCAGTATTCCCTCGCTAGCGGCCAGCTTATCTCGCTAGCGAGTGAGGCGGTAGAGGTCCATCGCTAGCGACCGCAATAAGGCGCTAGCGGATTGATGGGCGGTGTCGCAACACCCATAAATTAATTATTTATAAAACCGAGTTCCCCTAGTATAGTTTAGTGGAAACCAGGGTCGTCTCTCACAAGGAATGGCTAAGAGAGCAATACACAAGACTAGTTGTTTGACGGTTGTCACAATTGGGGAGTTTTTGTATGCAAGAAAAATAATTTGGAATAAAAACAGTGGTTTATGGGGTGGAACATTCATCAGGGTATTTATCATTGGCTACAAAAGAATGCATGAGTTGATTAATTACGCCGGAGTTAGATCTAACTCCTTTGTTGTGATTCTAATGATTAATTGTCTAGAATGAGATTAATTAGTGAGATCTCACCTTTAGTTTCACTTTCAACAATTGTTAAAACCAATCACATTAATCTAATTAAAGAGACTAATCAGCCAATTAATTAATCATTACCAAATCCTGATATGCCATGCATCAATTAATCAATTAACACATAAACACATGCCAATGAATTAACTTAACTCAATCGAGTAAGCCAAGACAAGGGTTCTAACACACAATTTAAGATCTCAAATTATATGCCATGGTTTTGATAATGAAAACTTATGCAAGATTAAGAGCAAAGCCTCAATTTACCCCAATGATGTTCACACCCTCATAAACCACCAAGAGACTTAGTTACTAATGGAGGAAATAAAAGGGCAGAAAATAAATTTGGAATTAAAATAAAGACGGAATGAAGAATTAAACAACTTGAACAATAAAGAGTAAAGTAAAAGAAATAAATGCAAATTGGAAAGATGGAAAAACGAATAACTGAATTAATTAAAAGAGTAACTTACAAAACCCAAAGGGCTAGACGAATAATGTTGGAAATACAAATGAGGGAGCTAGAGCTAGAATAGAAAAAAAGATGGAATCTGATGGAGAGAATAACTCTAACTAAAGCCCAGGGTTGAAAGTAAGTAAACCAAGAAAAGATATGAAAGTAATAGTAGGTATGTAGAGGTGTGTTGTTTCTGATGCATTAGCCTTCTTTAAATAGAGTGAGCAGCCTCCAAACCCTAGCTAATTGGGCCCCCAGCTCGGCCTTGCAGATAGGTCTCTGCTGTAATAGAATTGCGGCGCGGCGCTGGGGTGCGTATAGCTCGCTAGGGCGCCAGTGCTGTGCACGTGATGGATTCAAGTAGGTTTCGCGCGCTAGAGCGCGCTGTGGACGCTGGAGCGCGCTGTGGACGCTGGAGCGCTCGATGCTGGTTCTGAATTCCACTATGATAAACCGTATTTTCATGCTAATTTCTCCTCATAACTTGAGTAATTGTATGCTCTCAATCATGCTTAAATTGGGTTCTTACGCAATATTTGATTTGCATTACCGTTTCGAGCATTAGTACCATTTTGCGTATTAATTACTCTAATTGTTGCCACTGGTGCGTTTGATATGTTTTTGTTAGTGATGTGGCTTCTCAGGAACAGGTAATCATAAGATATGTTGGAAATTGCGCCTGGAAACCAAGGAAAGCTGACTCACTGCCCACAACAGCGCACCAACCGCCCAGGCGGAGAACGCATCGCCGAGGCAGTCATGCGCACGTAACTTCCACATCTGGACGCGATGAATTTTGACCCACCGCCCAGGCGGTGGTGACGACCGCCCAGGCGGTGGTGTGCGAGAAGACCTAGCGCGCAGCAGCCCAAGACTGCAGCAGCCCAAGACTGCAGCAGTTGGGATTTTTTATAAATAGTTCCTTTGTGCTTAGGTCAATCTATCTAGTTTTCAGTCCTTTGGCTCTTGTATGCACTCTGGTGCTGGCACTCTGATAATTTTAGGATTTACTTTTCCAGAGCTCTCAGTTCTCCGTTCACCGTCTTTGTTTTGGGCACTCTTTATTCCTAGTTTTTACATACTGTTCTGAAATCCCGTTTTAATTCATTGTCTTTACTCTTCCTTATTTTCAGTTGTTGCTTTTACATTAAATCTTGTTTTTAGGGAGAGTTCACCTTGAATCTCTCCCTCGTTTTCTTTAATATAAAGTTTTTATTCAGAAATCTCTTTACTTCCTGAGTTCGTTTCAATTCAAGTTCTTAATCCTATCCTTTTTACATTCGAGTCACTTTTAATTCACGCCAATTTACTTGTTTTGCACTTGCACTTAATTTCTTTATTTCAATCGTCTTTACTTTTCCCAATTTAATTTCCTTGCAAACCAAATCAAAACCCCCCTTTTCACTTATTGCTAAATTTGAGTCAACAATTGCCACACAGATTCCTTGAGAGACGACCTGAGTCAGTCTTACTGCTTGCTACCAAGCTTGTATTGAGATTAATTCAGCAACAAACCTTTTTTCCAAACCCTTTTCTAAATTGCTCTAGAGTACCGGGGAAATAACGACGCTCCGGTGCTCTGTCAATTTTGGCGTCGTTCCCGGGGAATCTAGGCAATTTTTGATTTAACCCTAGTATTGTTTTCTTCTTTCTTTAAATAAAAAAAAAGAATTTTTTTTTCATCTTTTTAAAACTTGTTTATTTCGCACCGACCGCCCCAGCGGTCGACGCGTTTCAAAGCTTTACTTTTCTTCTTCTTCCTTCTTCCTTATAATTCCTATGGATGACTCGTTCGCAACCCGATAGCTCTCTATTCTCTTTCGACCCTGAAATCGAAAGAACCTTACGGGGTTTGAGACGAGCGAGGCGGGAAGGCGAGGACGTAGGTAATTCTTTCCATACTCGTTCCCGTAGTGCGGAGGTTAGTGGTCATACCCGTGTATTTCCTGAGAGTGTTTTTGCAACACCCACCGATACACCAACTGATCCTCTTACTGTTACGCCTATGGCTGCGAGGAGAAATCTTACTTTGAGGGAGCTCATTGCTCCTGATTTGAATCAACCACCCCTAGGCATCATATACCCAGAGGTCGATGGGGATTTCGAAATAAAAGGGGCACTCTTCCATCGGCTCCCAAAATTCCATGGGCTTTCCGGTGAGGATCCCCACCAACATCTAAAAGAATTCCATTATGTGTGTGATACACTAGGGCCACACGGGGCTGGAGTTGATGCTGTTAAACTCCGTGTCTTCACCTTCTCTTTGGAGGGTGCAGCTAAA
Source organism: Aeschynomene evenia (assembly GCA_013621005.1). Taxonomy (NCBI): domain Eukaryota; kingdom Viridiplantae; phylum Streptophyta; class Magnoliopsida; order Fabales; family Fabaceae; genus Aeschynomene; species Aeschynomene evenia. Next base: position 14,340,837 of record CM024272.1, read on the forward strand.
ACATGGCTCATGAATCTACCCAATGGGGCGGTGAACTCATGGAATGATCTCAAAAGGAAGTTTCTGGAAAAGTACTTCCCTGCTTCAAGAGCGGGAGCAATTAGGAAAGCCATCTGCAGCATACAACAGCTACAAGGGGAAACGCTCTTTGAATATTGGGAGCGTTTCAATAGACTGGTCTCAAGCTGCCCTTCTCATCAGATATCTGACGCCAACCTCATCCAATTCTTCTATGAGGGGTTGTGCGTTGCAGATAGGCGTACTATTGACTGCTCAAGTGGGAGGGCATTGATGAACAAGACTTTGGCAGAGGCTATGAAGCTGATAGAAACCATAGCTTCCAACAATCAGCAGTTAGGAACCCGTGATACTCCCAATGCAAGAGGGGTACATGAAGTTGGCTCTTATGATCAGAAATCATTGGAGAAGCAATTGGCAGAGATGACAACTGCCATTAAAGAACTTGCTCTGATAAGTCAACAGAAGGTGGTAGCATCTACTTCCACTCCAACACCTCCACCAGTAGTCCAGGTATGCGGGATTTGTGCTAGTGATCACCCTACAGATGTGTGCCCTCAACTGAACGAGGAATATGCAACAGTGGCAGCCACAAACTTTCCTAATCAAGGGCATTCTCAATTTGGTAACACCTATAATCCTTCCTGGAAAAATCACCCAAATTTTAGGTGGGGTAACCAAAGCCAACCACTACACCAAAACCAAGCTCAGCAACCACCACCACAATACCAACCCCAAAACACACCTCCTTTTCCCAGTCAACAGAAATATCAACCCCCTCATCAGAGGGCACAAAACCATACACCTCCACCCCCAAACCACCTCAATACACCCCACCTCAACCAACTCCAACTTCATCTGAGTCAGACATTCAACAACTTATGAAATTGATGATGGAGATGAGGAAGGACGTCACTACACTAATGGAGGAGCGTAACGCTTCCCTAAATAATAGCAATCACATTCCTTCCCAAACAGTTCCAAATCCCAAGGGGAATGTGAGTGCCATAGCTCTGAGGTCAGGGACGGTACTTCCTACAGCTGAGGCCCCGAAACCTGGTGTGAAACCCAAAGTCATAACACCTGAGGAAGAAACACAGGTACATGGGGAGGAGCAAACAGAGGAGGAGATACAGGTGAAAACCTCACAAAAGGGTAAAGAGAAGGTGACTGTGGAAGAAAAAGGAACTGAGCCAACTGCACCACTACCAAAATTACCTTTCCCCCAAGCTGTTACAAGGGGAAAGAAAAAGACAGGGATAGACGAAGAGGTCTTGGAGACATTCAAAAAGGTTGAGGTAAATATCCCTCTCCTAGAAGCTATAAAGCAAGTGCCAAAATATGCCAAGTTTCTCAAAGAATTGTGCACTCAAAAGAGAAGAACAAAGGGGGAAAAGGTTCAAGTAAATGCTGCTGCTCTAATCCCTGCTCTTCCTCAAAAATTCCAAGACCCGGGTTCTTTCTCTATTCCGTGTCTTATTGGGGAGCTGATTATCAAGGATGCCTTGGCTGACCTGGGAGCTGCCATTAATGTCATGCCAAAAGCAATTTACCAAGCTCTGAACTTCGGGGAACTCAAGCCTACATGACTCTTCCTTCAGTTTGCCAACAGGAGTGTGCAAAAACCAGAGGGACTGCTGGAAGATGTCCTAGTTAAGGTAAACGATTTAATATTCCCTGTAGATTTTTATGTGCTAGATACAGATGCTTCTATTCCTCTAGACCAGCAAACACTCATTCTTGGCCGTCCTTTCTTAAAAACTGCAAAAGCCGAGGTTGATGTGTTCGCCGGAACTTTGGATATAGAGTGTGGGGATATTAAGGCAAGGTTCTGCTTGAGAAGTGCAATGAAGCACCCATCTGGCACTCATGCTATTTTTTCTCTTAACATTATTGATGAATTGGTTGATGATGAGGTGGGTCATTAGCTTCTTGAACTTGGCAATACAAAGTTTAAAAATAAAAGCAGTGATGTTGTGAGTAATGGGTATGAAAAACTTGATTTGTTATGCCAGTTGTGCGAGGGGGTCGATTTTGAACTTTTTGGGGATCAATCCCTTGTTTCTGACAATGAAAATAGCCCTCCAATTGAGCAAATTTGTGAAAAACCCATGGAAACAGCATCATTTGCGTCTTTTTCTGTTTCTGACGCCGAAAAAACCACTCTGGCAGTGGTTTCGACCGCCTCAGCGGTCTTGACCGCTCCAGCAGAACTCACCGCCTCAGCGGAGACGTCCACCGCCCAAGCGGAAATGACATCCGCCTCGGCGGTCGCGGCGAACTCTGCATTGAAAATTCTTCCCCCTCACTTGAAATATGCTTACTTGGGGGAGGGAAACACCTTTCCGGTAATCATAGCCAATGGTCTCTCTGTTTAAAATGAAAATAAGCTTTTGGAAGTTTTGAAAACAAATAAAAAGGCCATTGGTTGGGAGTTATCGGATTTGGTTGGCATTAGCTCTTCCATTTGCACTCATAGAATTTTTCTAGAGGAAGGTGCTAAAGCCATAAGGAAACCTCAGAGGAGAACTAAACCTCTCATTCTTGATGTGGTGAAGAAAGAAATTTCAAAACTCCTTCAGGCCGGGATCATCTATCCTATCTTTGATAGTGAATGGGTGAGCCCCGTGCAAGTTGTTCCTAAAAAATCTGGAATCACTGTCATCAAGAATGAGAGAGATGAACTCATACCCACTAGAATCCAGAATTCGTGGCGGGTGTGTATTGACTACCGCAGACTGAATGAGGTAACGCGCAAGGATCACTTTCCTTTGCCGTTCGTTGATCAAATGCTTGAAAAACTTGCGGGTCAGTCACACTACTGCTTCCTTGATGGGTTCTCTGGGTATTTTCAAATACAAATAGCATCGGAGGACCAGGAGAAAACTACTTTCACTTGCCCCTTTGGTACCTATGCCTATCGTAGGATGCCATTTGGGTTATGCAATGCTCCTGGTACTTTCCAAAGGTGTATGATGAGCATCTTCTCTGACTTTATTGGTGAATTTTTAGAAGTGTTCATGGATGATTTCACTGTGTATGGAGATTCCTTCGACTCTTACTTGCAACACCTCTCCCTTGTTCTAAAACAGTGTATCAGGACCAACCTAGTGTTAAATTTTGAAAAATGTCACTTTATGGTTGATAAAGGTGTGGTCCTGGGACACATTGTCTCTAAAGAGGGTATTGTAGTTGATCCTGCAAAAGTCGAAGTAATTTCCTCTCTACCTCACCCCGTCTCTGTACGAGAAATTCGCTCTTTTCTGGGTCATGCAGGTTTTTACAGGCGTTTCATAAAAGATTTCAGCAAAATTGCAAAGCCGCTGACCGACCTGCTGCAGAAAGATGCTGAATTTGACTTCAATAAGGACTGCCAAGAGGCATTTGAGCTGCTAAAAACCAGACTAATCTCCGCACCGATCGTGAAACCTCCGAAGTGGGACCTCCCCTTTGAGATCATGTGTGATGCGTCTAACTATGTTGTGGGTACCGCGCTAACTCAGCGCGAAGGTAAGGAATCATTTGTAATTTCTTATGCTTCTCGTACTTTAGACTCTGCTCAGACTAACTATACCACCACTGAGAAGGAGCTTTTGGCAATTGTTTTTGCTCTGGAAAAATTTAGATCTTATCTCCTTGGTTCTCATGTGGTGGTGTACACAGACCATGCAGCTCTAAAGTACTTGTTAAAAAAACCAGATGCAAAGCCCCGCCTTCTCAGGTGGATGTTGCTCTTGCAAGAGTTTGATTTTGGATATAAAAGACAGGAGTGGTTGCTACAATCTGGTAGCTGACCATCTGAGCAGAGTTGAGCATATTCCAAATGACCCAATTCCGCTGGATGATCAGTTCCAAGACGAACGAATCATGAGTGTGCAGACTTCTATGCCTTGGTTCGCAGACATTGCGAATTATTTGGTTGCCAAAACCGTCCCCCACATATTTTTCAAAGGCCCAGAGGGACAGACTTATTTCAGATGAAAAATATTATGTGTGGGATGACCCCTATATGTGGAGGTTTTGTGCTGAAAAAAATTATTCGCAGGTGCGTTCCTGACCATGAGCACCACTCCATACTTGACTTTTGCCATGCACAGGCTTGTGGTGGCCATTTTGGACCGCAGCGCACTGGTCGTAAAATTTTTGAGTGCGGTCTATTTTGGCCATCTATTTTCAAAGATTGTTATGAATACTGCAAGTCCTGTGCTAGGTGTCAAAAGATGGGAAAGAATTCTAGGAGGAATGAAATGCCCCAACAACCATTACTATTTTGTGAAATTTTTGATGTTTGGGGTATTGACTTCATGGGACCTTTCCCTACTTCTGCTGGTTTAAATTATATTCTTTTGGCTGTTGATTATGTGTCTAAGTGGGTTGAGGCAATCCCCACTCGTACTAATGACTCTGCTGTGGTTTGTAACTTTGTAAAGAGTAACATAATCTCTAGATTTGGCATTCCTAAGGCCATCATCAGTGACCAAGGCACTCATTTCTGTAACAAAACTTTTGATGCCTTGCTCCGCAGGTATGGGGTTGTTCATAAGGTGGCAACACCTTATCATCCTCAAACTAACGGGCAGGCTGAGGTGTCCAATCAGGAAATTAAAAAGATTTTAGAAAAAATGGTTGGACCCTCAAGAAAAGATTGGAGTGCTAAGTTGTCTGATGCTCTGTGGGCTTACCGCACTGCTTATAAAACCCCGATTGGGATGAGCCTCTTTCGGTTGGTATTTGGAAAATCATGTCATTTGCCGGTGGAAATTGAACACCGTGCATACTGGGCGGTTAAGCAATGTAACATGGACCTAGGGAAGGCCGGTAAAGAGAGGAAATTACAGCTGCAGGAACTTGATGAACTCAGGAGGGATGCCTATGAGAGCTCAAAGATCTACAAAGAAAAAACAAAGGCCTTTCATGACCAACTCATTCTGAGAAAAGAATTTCATGAGGGTCAGGAAGTGCTCCTTTACAACTTCAGACTCCAACTCATGGCCGGAAAGCTGAAATCAAGGTGGGAAGGACCCTATGTGGTGAAGAAGGTCTACCCTTTTGGGATGATTGAGATACAATGCAAAAAGACCAACTTCACCTCCAAGGTCAATGGACACCGACTGAAAGTGTTCCATCAAAGCCCCAACAAAGAAATAAATCAGACTGAAGTCCTCCTCTTTGAGGGAGTGAAGCCACCCAATTAGGTGGCCACACGTCCAACTTAGGGACGTTAAATCAAAGTGCTTGGTGGGAGACAACTCACTGAAATTTCTTTGTTTCGTTTGTTTTATTTTTACTTTTTATTTTTCTATTCTTATTTTTTTTATTTATTATTTTTTTTTGCGTACAAGCTTCACTGTGAACTGAAAAGCATATTTGTGAGTATAAGAGAGCAAGTATAGTGGTGAGGGCGAAAAAATGGCGTAACTGCAATCGGTCAGCGCAGGCAGACCGCTTAGGCGGTCCCTTAACCGCCCCTGCGGTCGCGGCAGCCAAAACGCTGCGTTTCGCACTTAGCGCCCCAGCGGTCCCTCGACCGCCCCAGCGGTTCGACCGCTCTGGAACTTAAAGCGGAGGCCGAGCGGCATTAAGGGGCATTCCATCACTTTCTCTTCTCTTACCCAAACCCTAGCCGAGCTAAGAGAGGCCCCTCCGCCGTCCGCCGCCGTCGTTCGCCACTGTCCAGCCCCCTCACCTCCATTTTTGCACCTCTCAAGTAAGCTTGTATGTAGTTTTGTCATTAAATCCCGTTTTTCTCTCCTTTTTGTTTAGATTTGAGTCGAATATTGAGATTAGTTGTTGATTGTTGGTGTTTATCCCTTCCTGGACCGGTTATGTCATGTTTCTTGGTGTTTTGAAAAGCTTGGATGGTGCAAAAATGGCGAAATCACTGTTTCACGCCGCTGCACACTGTTTGGTCGCCTCGCACCGCCCAGGCGGTTGTGACGACCGCCCAGGCGGTCGTACCGCGATTGCACTGCATCGTCAGCATCCTGAGTTATTTTAAGCTGTTGCTACTGACGCCTAACCTTTTCTTGTCCCTGTGTATCTGTGTTGTTGTTCGTATTTTTTTTTTTGCAGATCGATGGCACCCAAAAGATCCCGCCGATCACAACAAACTCAAGGAGAGTCCTCCCGAGACTTCCGCGAGGTGGAAGCCTCTGACAGTTACTTCTTTGACTGCTTGGTGGCTGAGGAGCGCTACTATGAAGATCTCCAAAAGCGTTCCATCCTCCACGAGCACCACCTATGCTACGGGGGCTCAAATCAGTCTATTAGAGCTGTGGTGGAAGAGATTCAGACGCGTCGGTGGAACTTCCTGCTCGCTGAGCCAAAGGAAGCCAACTGGACTCTGGTGAGGGAGTTCTATGCGAACTACTACATCATAGGAGCAACTCATGTCCATCTCCGCGGCGAACAGGTCCCGGTGTCCCCAGAAGCCGTAGCAGAGATCTTGTGCATTCCTCTGCCCACTTGCAGAACGTGGCAGGATGATGATGAGTTCACTCAGCTCCGCCGCCAACCTACTGCAGATCTCTTGGAGAGGGTAAGAGGCAGACTTTGTGTTGAGGGGGGGGGGGACTGGCACAGAAATGCAAATGGTCTGCTAACCCATCTCCCCTCAAAGCACATCACTCTAGAGACCAGAGCTTGGACCCGGGCCGTTTTCAGTCACATACGGCCTAACTCTCACCATTCAGATATCACTATTGATGATGCCATTCTTGTCTACCTGATTTTGGGGAACTCATGGATAAATGTGCCAAAGATTATATACACTGCCATGAGTAAGGTGCATGACGGTGCTCGCTTCCATAGTCTCTCCTACCCTGCTTTGATCTCCACCATGGCTGAGCGGGCAGGGGTGCCAGAAGAAGATACTGATGATTGGCAGGGAGACATCCCAAAAGTGGGAGTCACTGGTTTGGTTCAGCGAGATACCACAGAGCGAAGAGCTAGGGAGCACGCAGCCGCCGCCGCAACTGCCCGTGAGGTCCCTTGCCCTCATGAACAAAACTCCAACTCAAGCAAGGGAGTTGATTGAGACCATCACGGCCAACTACCAACAATTCGGGACAAGAGATTCCTATGGTTCAAGGGGAGTGAATGAGGTGGCAACAACGGAGTCAAGTGGGTTGTATAAGAAATTGGATGAGATCTTCGTGTTCATGAAACAACTAGCCCTCAACCACCAAAAACAACCTTCCACCTCCAACATTGAGATGCAACCGGTATGTGGGATATGTGCTAGTGAGCATCCCACGGACACTTGCCCCCAACTCATGGATGACCCCACTTCGGTAGCCGCCGCTCAACCATACATGCAAAGACCCCCCTTCAATTCAAATAATCCACCCATGGGAAACACATACAACCTTTCATGGAGAAACCACCCAAACCTTAGGTGGGGGAATACCCAAAATATCCAAAACAATCCTTATTCCCAACCCACCTATGGGCAAGCTTCAAATCACCAACCATACCAACAACCACCTCCCATATACCAAGCTCCACATCAAAGGCCAAATCCAAATCCACAAACCCTACTCACCGGTCCTAGAGCTCATCTCCAAATTCTAGCCCCACCACCTCCCAACCAAAACACTCAACCTCCTCCCAACACCGAGGCGAAAAGTCCCGCCATGCAACAAATCCTCAAGTTGCTCATGGAACAAAAGCAACAAACCGACGCTCTCCTCCATAAACAAAATGAGATGCAAAGGAAGATTCTTCAATTGGAGAGTGCTCAAGCAACTCCTTCCTCAAGCATCCAAGGAGGACACATTCCTGCTCAACCACTTCCGAACCCAAAAGGGGATGTGAATGCCATCACACTTCCTTCCGGAGCCACTTTACCGGAAAGGGAAGTCTTGAACAAAGATGATGAGGATGGCAAGAGGAAGAAAAAAGGGAAAGAGAAGATAGTGGTGGAAGAGGAGCACAAGGAAGAGGATGCCCAACCTAGGTGCTTGCCATTCCCTCAAATCATTAGGGGAGGCAAGAAGAAGCAAGTGGAGATGGATCCGGATCTATTGGAGACTTTCAAAAAGGTGGAGGTCAACATTCCCCTTTTGGATGCCATTTAACAAGTCCCCAAGTACGCTAAGTCCTCAAAGAGCTTTGCACTCACAAAAGGAAGATCAAGGAGGCAAAGGCTCAAGCGGAGGTGGCAATGTTGTCTCCTGCTTTACCTCAAAAGTTTCAAGATCCGGGAAAGTTTTCAATACCCTGCGTTGTGGGTCAAATGGTCATCAAGGATGCACTTGCGGATTTGGGAGCGGGGATCAATGTCATGCCTAAAGCCATCTACCAAGCCCTCAATTTCGGCGAGCTCAAGCCCACCGGTTTGCTTCTCCAATTTGCGAACCGGAGCATTCAAAAGTCGGAAGGGATTCTTGAGGACATGCTTGTTAAGGTAAATGAGTTGATTTTTCCCGTTGACTTATATGTTTTGGACACCAATGACGATGTTCCATTGGACCAACATACACTCATACTTGGCCGACCTTTTCTCAAAACCGCTAAGGCCAAAGTAGATGTGTATTCGGGGACATTGGACTTAGAGTGTGGTGACCTAAAAGCTCGCTTTTGTCTAAAGGAAGCAATGAAACACCCTTCGGAGACTCACTTCATTTTTTCTGTGGATATTATTGATGAACTTATTAAGGATGAGGTAGAGGGGTGGTTTCAAAGCTTTGAGTCTTCTAGTATCTTAGACAATACTACGAGCTTCATTTCTTGTGAAAAATGTTTGGAAGAAGGTGGATTGTTCACAAATTGTGAAAAAGAGGATTTGGAACTCTTTGGAGAAAATTCTGTGAAAAATTGCTTGGAAGATGTTGACTCATCACTAGTTAAGGAGGACTCCATAATTAGTGAAGAGGACAACAACAAAAAGAGAAAATTTGATGTGCCAACCCCACCCATTCCGAGCACTTTGGAAAATTTGGTGTATGTTGCAAATTCTTCTTCTCCCTCTCCCACTCCTTTGGAAAGTTTGGAACTAAAACCACTCCCCCCTCATTTAAAATATGCATTCTTGGGGGACTCTGAGTCATTTCCGGTGATAATAGCAAATGGTTTGCCTAAAGATGATGAAATCAAGCTTTTGGATGTTTTGAAAATGCACAAGCAAGCCATTGGTTGGAATCTCTCGGACCTTGTCGGTATTAGCCCTTCAATTTGTACCCACCGTATCTTTTTGGAAGAAGGGGCTAGACCGATTAGGCAACCTAAGAGGAGAGTGAACCCTCTCATTTTTGACGTGGTCAAAAAAGAGATTTATAAGTTACTACAAGCGGGAATCATCTATCCTATTTCTGACAGTGAATGGGTGAGTCTGGTGCAAGTAGTACCTAAGAAATCCGGAATTACTGTGGTTAAAAATAAGAGGGATGAGTTGCTTACTACTAGAGTCCAAAATTCATGGCGGGTGTGTATTGATTACCGCCGCCTAAATAGTGTGACCCGCAAGGACCATTTTCCTTTACCTTTTATTGTTCAAATGTTGGAAAGGCTTCTGGACAATCGCACTATTGTTTCTTGGATGGGTTCTCCGAATACTTCCAAATTCATATTGCCCCTGAAGACCAGGAGAAAACTACTTTTACTTGTCCCTTTGGAACCTATGCTTACCGTAGGATGCCATTTGGACTATGTAACGCTCCTGGCACTTTTCAAAGATACATGATGAGTATTTTTCGGAATTTTTGGGCAAATGTTTGGAGGTATTCATGGACGATTTTACAGTTTACGGGACCTCCTTTGAGGATTGCTTGCAAAGTCTCTCTAAAGTTTTGGAAAAGTGCATTAAAACAAACCTTGTGTTAAATTTCGAAAAATGTCACTTCATGGTGAACCAAAGTGTTGTTTTAGGCCACATTATCTCTAAGGAGGGGATTGCAGTAGATCCGGCAAAAGTTAAGGTCATTTCTTCTCTACCTTACCCCACATGCGTGCGAGAGATTCGTTCCTTTTTGGGTCATGCAGGGTTCTATCGGCGCTTCATCAAGGATTATAGTAAAGTCGCCAAACCGCTGACCGATCTCCTCCAAAAAGATGTGGAGTTCTGTTTTGGTGATGAATGCAAGATTGCATTTGATAGCTTGAAAAGGAGCCTCACCTCCGCTCCGGTGGTGCAACCCCCCAATTGGGAACATCCGTTCGAGATCATGTGTGATGCTTCCAACTATGCAGTGGGCGCCGCATTGGCACAACGGGAGAGTAAGATACCACTTGTCATTTCTTATGCTCCACGAGCTTTGGATGCGGCACAGTCCAATTACACTATCACTGAAAAAGAGTTGCTTGCTATTGTCTTTGCTTTGGAAAAGTTTCGTTCTTACTTACTTGGCTCGCATGTGATAGTGTATACGGACCATTCCGCTCTCAAGTTCTTGCTTAAAAAGCCGGATGCAAAGCCCCGCCTAATTAGGTGGATGCTTTTGCTGCAAGAGTTTAATTTAGAGATTCGGGATCGAAGCGGCAATCAAAACTTGGTTGGCGATCATTTGAGTCGAATTGAGCATCTTAAGGATGACCCATTTCCTTTCAATGATCGCTCCCCGATGAGAAGCTTTTGAGCATCACTGTCACTTCTCCTTGATTTGCGGACATCGCAAACTATTTGGCCGCCAAGGTGACCCCCACACACTTTTCAAAGGCCCAAGTGGCCAAACTCAAGTGTGACTCCAAGCAATATGTGTGGGATGATCCTTATTTGTGGAAATTTTGTGGTGACCAAGTAGTGAGGCGATGTGTGCCGAACCATGAAATAGAGTCTGTTCTCAAGTTTTGTCACTCTCAAGCATGTGGTGGCCACTTCGGACCGCAACACACTTCTCGCAAGATTTTAGAGTGCGGTCCCTATTGGCCATCACTCTTTAAAGACTCATTTGAATTTTGTAAAAAGTGGAGTTGTCAAAGGACGGGGAAAATATCCAGGAAGAACGAAATGCCCCAATAACCCGTCTTGTTTTGTGAAATTTTTGATGTGTGGGGATTCGACTTCATGGGTCCTTTTCCCGTTTCCTCTGGTTTTGCATACATACTGTTGGCTGTTGATTACGTGTCGAAGTGGGTTGAGGCAATCCCCACTCGCACGAATGACTCTTCTGTGGTTTGTGCTTTTGTGCGGTCAAATATCTTTTGTCGTTTCGGCACCCCAAGAGCCATCATTAGCGACCAAGGCACTCATTTTTGTAATCGTAGTTTTGAGGCGTTGCTCGTAAGTATGGGGTTTCACATAGGGTGTCCACACCCTATCACCCCCAAACTAACGGGCAAGCCGAGGTGTCCAACCGTGAAATTAAATCTATTTTGGAAAAGGTAGTTGGACCCTCTATAAAGGATTGAAGTGCTAGGTTGCATGATGCTTTATGGGCGTATCGGACCGCCTACAAAACTCTGATAGGGATGAGCCCCTTTCGGATTGTTTTTGGCAAGGCGTGTCATTTGCCCGTTGAGTTGGAGCACCGCGCTTATTGGGCGGTGAAACAATGCAACATGGATTTTGGGGCCGCCGGAATGGAAAGAAAGTTGAAATTGCAGGAATTGGAGGAGCTAAGGCTTGAGGCGTACGAAAGTGCGCGGATTTACAAGGAGAAAACAAAAGCATTCCACGATCAGAACATCTTGAGGAAGGAATTCAAGGCGGGGGACAAAGTCCTCTTGTACAACTCGAGGTTGAAATGGATGGCGGGAAAGCTTAAGTCTAGATGGGACGGACCGTTCACCATAGTCTCCGTATTCCCGCATGGTGCGGTTGAATTGGAGAATGAACAAGAACATAAATTTAAGGTGAATGGGCACCGTTTGAAGTTATTCCAACAACAAGAAGCTTATTCCGGAGTCTCCGTTGATGTCTACCTCCAAGAGCCGGTCTACCCGCCATAAGCCGTTCACACGTCCAACTTAGGGACGTTAAACCAAAGTGCTTGGTGGGAGACATCCCACCGGTAAGTTTTCTTTTTCCCGCACCTTCATTTACATTTTCATTGGTTAGGAAGCATGTTTTGGTAGTTTAGGTACCTTTAAATTCAGTTTTTAACTTTTCTGCAGCATTTTACTGCATAATTATGTTTCTGCAGAATTCGTTCGCCAGCGACCACTTTAACCGTCGCTAGCGACCACGCACATGTCGCCGGCGACCATTTCTACCGTCGCCAAGCGACCACCTTGCATCTTGAGCGATTCTGTCCTAATTCTGGAATGGATGCTCGTCGCCAGCGACCAATGCACCTGTCGCTGGCGACCATACTTCGGTAGCTGGCGATCAACAACTTCATCGTCGGGCGACCAACCCTGAAATGGATCGATTCTGTCCAATTCCCTGAGATGGCATTCATCGCCGGCGACCATGTCTTCCGTCGCCGGCGACCAGTGGACTCTTAGCCGGCGACCACCCAGCCTTCGCATGGCGACCAAGGCTAAATGGACTCCACATTCTGTTCTAATCTGTCTCAGCAATTGGTCGCCCGCGACTTGGTTCCCTGTCGCCCGCAACCATACTAGTCGTCGCCGGCGACCACATGAGTCATCGCTGGCGACCAGAAAAAAAAATCAAAATTCAAATTTCCGAAACGCTCAAAACGCTGTCGTTTTGGTCTCAGAATCAAATTAAAACTCTAACTTCATTTCTCAACTTTCCCTCTCATTCTATCCTTTTCACTCTCTCACACACACTCTTACTCAACACACACGCACACCACCACTTCCAAACCCTAAACCACCGCGCCACCACCGCCGCCCTCTGCTTCGGCCGCCACTCCTGCTTCTTCCTCTCTCTTTCTCAACCACCACACACCCTCGCGCATACCTGTAAGTCGCGCCTGTCATTTCCGCCGCTCTGCTTCTGTTCGTCCACTGCGCCGGTCGCCGCCTCCCTGTCGTCGGCTGCGAACCAACGGCGCTGAGCTCTGCCGCTGCGAAAACCTCGCCGAGAACACCCTCCCTGTTCCGGTTTCTCCCCCTCTCTTCTGTTCTGTCGACCGCCGCGCGCCGCACAACTCAGGCCGCCGCGGGTCTGCTCCCTACAACCCTCTCGATTTAATCTTCTTCAACCCTCATTTAATTTTCGTAACATTGTAAGTTCATCCTTTTGTTTTCGGTTTTGCTTTGTTCTTCAATAAAGTGCATATAATTTTATTTAACTTCATTTAATTACATATTTGTTTACTGAGCATTGCATTTCACAATGGTATTTTGATTAGGTTTTGGTTCTGTTAATTGGTTGCATTTAGTCTCATTGTTGCCTAATTTCTGTAAGTTTAGGTCATTAGGTATTTAGTAATTGGTTAAGAAATAACTATATTGCATTTCACTGGTTGGTGCATCTAGTTTAAGGTTGTCTTGTTAATTCCGTTTTCGTTAATCTCATATAGCATTTAGATTGTGAGTTCATTCTATGTTGTTAATAATTAGGGAAAAAAATATTTTACCTCCCTGGATGTTTGGGTCGTTGCAATTTAGCCCCTGAACTTTCAAAACAGGCAATACGGTACCCTGTATTTTTTAAAACCTGCAATTTACCCCATCTGTCACATCTCCATCCATTTCTCCATTAAATGATCATGTGCAGTGCACATGTCATTTATTAAATTACTAAAATACCATTTTTTTTACATGGAAAAAAGCACTTTACCCTCCTGAATGTTTGGGTCGTTGCAATTTAGCCCCTGAACTTTCAAAAACGGGCAATACGGTACCCTGTATGATTTGACGGAGAAATGGATGGAGATGTGACAGATGGGGTAAATTACACGTTTTAAAACATATAGGGTACCGTAATTGCCGTTTTGAAAGTTTAGGGGCTAAATTGCAACGACCCAAACATCTAGGGAGGTAAAAAGTTTTTTACCCTAATAATTATTGTTATTTCTTTGTGTGTTTTAGATAATTTTGCATATTCCAGATACCATTGTGTAGTTGCATCTAGGTTCATGCATTTATCTACATTGCATTGTGGTTGTGTGTTGTTATGGTATGTGTGGGACAACTCGAACTCGAGTGTTTGTTTTTCGTGCTAATGTTTTGCTGTTCCTATTGGCTATTTTCTGTTGCAACCTACTTTACAGATGGCTTCCAAAGGAAAAGGCAAGCGGCCAACCCAACCGGCACTTACTGAAGAGGAGTTGGCTGGGCCAGCTCAAGACCGCCAGTAATTCTGCTGTTTGGAGGCCGAAATTGCCTTCAGGGACCACATGCTACATCGGACGGTCACTGCGGAGTCCTTCCTTAACTACTGAAATTCTCCGCAGGGTGTCTTGGATACTGTGGTGGCTTCAATCGAAAGCCGCCAGTGGGGGTTTATGCTAGAACCGCAAACTCATCCCAACAGTTCTCTCATCTGGGATTTCTATGCCAACCTCCTATCTGATGAAGCTACACTCGTCCAAGTGCGGGGTTGTCAAATCCCCATCTCACTCGAAGCCATCGCCACTTTCCTTCAAGTGCCTTACATTGGCCGAGACGTCTATGCCCGCTTCTCAGATGACGTCTCAAATGACAGACTCGACGAGGTGAAAGATGCCATCACATACCCGGGGGCAGAGTAGGTGCTCTCAAGAGACTTTACCCTCGTCAAGCTCAGAATCCAGTCCACTCTATTGACCATTGAGGCGAGAGCGTGGTTCCGCCTTGTTTGCTCATTCGTATTTACACCTATTTCATCTTCCTAGAGGTCCTTCTAGATCAAGACGTGAAGTGCCTTGCATCCATTGAGGATGACAAGTGGATCTGGCATAAAAAGCTAGGTCATGCCCATATGAAACTACTTTCTGAGCTATCTCAAAAAGGCTTAGTCAAAGGGCTTCCCAAGATCCGCTATGACAGGGACTCCACCTGTGATTTCTGTGAGAAGGGAAAATAGACCAAAGCCTCCTTGCAGAGCAAGAAAGTAGTCTCAACTACGAAACCACTTGAGCTACTTCACATGGATCTATTTGGACCTACTAGGACAACTTCACTAGCAAGGAAACATTACTGCCATGTCATAGTAGAAGATTTCACTAGATTCACATGGGTTATTTTCTTGGCGCATAAGGATGAGACTTTTGAAAAGTTTAAAACATTTGTGAAAACAATTTCAAATGAAAAGGGCTCTCACATCATCACCATTCATTCTGACCATGGTGGTAAATTTGAAAACAAAGCTTTTGAAAAATTTTGTGAGAACCTAGGCATTGCTCATCAGTTCTCATCTCCTAGAACTCCACAGCAAAATGGAGTAGCTGAGAGAAAGAACCGAAGCCTCATCGAGATGGCAAGAACAATGCTTTTAGAAAGCGGTTTATCAAAGGGTTGCTTGGCGGAAGCTGTCAACACAGCTTGTTACATCCAAAACCGTGTTTTTCTAAGACCAAGTCTCAACAAGACACCTTATGAGCTTTGAAAGGAAGAACACCCAACATTTCTTACTTCCATATTTTTGGCTGACCCTGCTTTATCCTGAACACACGGGACAAATTATCAAAGTTTGATTCCAAATCCGATGAAGGAGTGTTTCTAGGATACTCTGCTGTATCCAGAGCTTACATGGTCTATAACAAACAACGAAGAACGGTCGAAGAAACCATCCACATAAAGTTCAAGGAACTAAAAAATGATATCAAACATACAGTGGAGGACCTTGAAGAGAGACTAAGAGACCTAGTAATAGAGCCTAAGCAGTGTGAACATCAACCACCACTCAAGGATGATGAAGAGGATTTCCCAATTATTAAGAAGTCACCTAACACAGGGGGAGACGCTCAAAATAACATTGTAGCTCCAGAACCCAAGACACCTCAAAGCAATGAGGTAAACCCAGAGGTGGCGCCATCCTCACCCATTAAAGGGTACAGGGGTGTCAATGACCTAAGAACAGTTGCAAGAAATCAAATCTTAGGAGATCCTTCACTAGGTGTCAGAACTAGAAGGTCTCTAACCTTTGACGCCAATTATGCTTTAGTCTCAGAAGTAGAACCTGAAACCATCCAAGAAGCCTTGGATGGACCTAGTTGGGTAGCTACCATGCAAGAGGAACTTGACCAGTTCGAGAAAAGCAATGTATGGACAGTTGTAAGGAAAACCAAAGGTAAATCAATCATTGGTACCAAATGGGTGTTCCGAAACAAGTTACATGAAGCTGGCAAGGTGGTCCGCAACAAGGCAAGGTTGGTTGCTCAAGGCTACAACCAACAAGAAGGCATAAACTGTGTTGAGACATTTTCCCCGGTTGTAAGGTTGGAGGCGATAAGAATTCTACTAGCATTTGCGGCTCACAAGGGCTTCAAACTCTATCAGATGGATGTTAAATCAGCGTTCCTCAACCACAATCTGAATGAAGAGGTCTATGTTAGACAACCACCAGGTTTCGAAAGTGAGACCTATCCTGAGCATGTCTATCATCTATCAAAAGCTCTTTATGGTCTCAAAGAAGCTCCTAGAGCTTGGTATGATAGACTAAGCAGTTTTCTGATAGAAAATGGATTTACTCGCGGAAAGGTTGACACCACCCTATTTACATTAACTGAGAACTCTAATTTTCTTATTCTTCAAATCTATGTTGATGATATAGTTTTTGGTGCTACTAACGAATCTCTTTGCAAGAAATTCTCTGAGTTGATACAGGGGGAGTTCGAGATGAGCATGATGGGTGAGCTCAAGTTCTTTCTAGGACTTCAAATTAAGCAAGAGACAGATGGTACTTTCATCCATCAGGAGAAGTATACCAAGGAACTCTTGAAGAGGTTCATGATGGACAAGTCAAAGCCTTTGAGCACTCCAATGCACCCATCACAAGTCATCGACCTAGATGAAAATGGAGAAAAGGTGTCTGAAAGCACCTATAGAGGTATGATCAGTTCCCTACTTTATTTAACTGCCTCTAGGCCTGACATTCAGTTAAGCGTAGGCATTTGTGCTAGGTTCCAATCTAGTCCAAGGCACTCACACTTAATTGCAGTCAAGCGAATTTTGAGATACCTGTCAGGTACTACTAATCTTGGCCTTTGGTACAAGAAGGGTACTTCTTCTGTGGTTGCAGGTTACTGTGATGCAGACTATGCAGGCGACAGAGTAGACCAGAGGAGCACAAGTGGATGTTGTGTATTCTTTGGAGATGCACTCATCACCTGGAGCTGCAGGAAGCAGAGCAGAATTGCTTTATCCACAGTTGAAGCAGAATATGTACCAGCAGCTGGATGTGTCTCTCAAATGCTATGGGTCAGGAACCAACTCATGGACTATCACCTAAGGTATGAAAAGATCCCAATCTTTTGTGATAATACTAGTGCAATAACTCTAGCTAAGAACCCCATTCAACATTCTAGGTCTAAGCACATAGATATAAAACACCATTTCATAAGAGACCATGTGCAAAAAGGTGATATTGACTTAAAATTTGTAAATACGGAAGATCAAGTGTCTGACATATACAAAGCCTTTAGTTGAAGATCGCTTCAACATGTTGAAGCATGTTGAAGGATATGCTTAGCTTAAAACCTTTTTGAAAAATTTTAAGGTTATGAAAAATTTCAAGGTTATAAAAAAATTAAAAAAAAAAATCTAAAATTTTCAAGAAGTTAGTTATACCTCCCCAATGGTAGTATTGTATGTAATAGACTACTAGGTTGAGCACATGAGCTAGATAAAGCTAGGAAAGCAAAAATTTTAAGGTGAAGCTCATGGGAGGAGGAGAAGTGACGCAGAGCTTGCTAGAAAGTAAGGAGGAAGGGCCTCTTTGCAATTAAAAAGTCAACTAAGCTCTAGAGGGATCAACTATTGCTAATTAGTTGACCAACTTAAAATTTTAGTGGACCCCACTCTATTATTTTCGCCACATATATATATTATTTAATAAAAATAATTTTTATTTTTATTATTTAATTTTGCAAGATTAAAAAATTAATGTTAATTTATTCATTAATTGTCTTGCAATAATTTAAAATATGAGAGCATCTTGGGAAATCTCATTAAATGCTAATATATCCTCATGGAGCCTTCCCATTGGTTGTGACACTCTCATGGAGCCTTCCCATTGGTTGTGACACTCTAATTGCATATTCTCTCATAAATGCTCAACCAATCACACACCAATTCTTTTTCCTCTCAAATCTCTTAATTTTTTTTCTTTCTCCTCTCACCCTCTCAAATTTCGCCCCCCCTCTCTCTCTAGCTACCCTCCACTCATTTTTTTTAGCCTCCACTCATATTTTTCATCTAGCCTATGCTCATATTTTTCACCTAGCCTATGCTCATACTTTTCACCTAGCCTCCACTCTTATATTTCACCTAGCCTCTCATCACCTCACCTCATATAAGCCTATAGCCTCACCTCATCTCATCTCTATCACCTCCACCCTCCATCAAGCCTTCACCTTTACACCTAAAGCATTCACCTTTACCTTTTTCTAGCCATAATCTCCATAAAAATCACACCTTTACATCTAAAGCTTTCATTTTTACATATAAAACATTTTTTTCTTCTCTTGGCCTCATACTCGAAATTCTTGGCCTTGCACCATAAATTTTGATTTTTTTTCCTCTCTCTCTTGCCTCTCTAAACCTTGTGTCATATCCATAGGTTCCAAAGGCATAGCAAGATCGGGTGAGACAAACATTGTTCTCAAGGATGTATACGAGGATCCATCAAAGCAAAAGAACTTTGAAGATAACTATCTTCTAAGAGCCATTGCCTATGGAAAAGATTTGAAAAGAGAAGTACTTGAAAGTGTGCAAAGTTTCAAGAACACATTACTTGCACAAGAAAATTGGATGGAGATGTTCATGGAAGAATCGGTGTGTTATCCTATGGCGGTTAGGAGTTTTTACTCTCAATTAAATTTTAATTCTAAAGAGGGTTACACATCATATGTTGGAAACACCAAGATTAAACTCTCCGAAAAGACCATTACTAAGGTGTTCAAAGTAAGAAGTAGTGGAGTGGAAATCACCTCTCAAAAGGATTGGTACAACACTCAACTCATTGAAGAACATGAGGTGGTTCAAGTTCTTATAAGAAGAAGTGACTTAACCTTACAAGAGGTTAAGTATCATCATCTCTCATTCTTGGCTCAACTCATGCTCCTTGTAATTCAATTTTGCATAATACCTAGGAGAGGTGCAAACAACCTAATTAGTAGCATGGAGGAAATGTTGCTATATCACATGCTTGTAGGCTCTAAGATTAATTTTCCTAAGCTTATGATTGACTACATGTATTCCTCTGACAACAAGAAAGGTAACCTTCCATATGGTATGCTACTCACCAAAATATTTGAATTCAAGAAGGTGGAGCTAGAAAAGTTTGAATTTTCCTTCAACAAACATTCCATCACCTTCAACACTATTGATGCAATCAAGAAGAAAAGGAGTAAAGAAAATAAGAAGAAGCTAGTGGTTCCCCAAGAGAAAGTTGTCAACAAGGTAGTCAAAAGTACAAAGTCAACGGTTGTTGCAAAAAGTGTTGACCAAGGTGACAAGTCAACAAAAGTCACCAAGGGAGTGGTAAATGAAAAGAAAATAAAAAGTGCTCATAAAGATGACTACATTCAAAAGAGAAAGAAGTTACTCCACTCTATTGTTAAAAAGGTAACTCTTCAAAGAACCGCCTCAAGGGCTACCTCTCAAAGTCACCCTTCACCCCCTTCTCATCATACACCACCTTCACCCCCTTCACCTCTACAAACACAACCTCCACCCCCACATTCTCCTCAATTTCGTGATCCTTGGTGTAGCTAAAAGCGTCGTTATTTCTTTTAACTACAATCAATTTAGAATTTAAAACAAGTTCCCAAAAATGTATTGAATTAATTAGCTATAGTAGTATAGCTAGTCAACCCAAGTCGTCTCTCAAGGAGGCTTATATCATTGATCTAGTGTGTATAGTATATGTAGATTTGGGATTGTGCAAGAAGTGAATAAAGCTATGCAAATAAAGGAAAATAACAATGTAAAAGAGTCTTGGTGTTGGGACATGCATCAAACCATATTTTCCCCATCCTAAACCCACCTAGGCATTTTATCAAACACCTTGCAAGCAACTTACACATGAATAAGAATTATTCAACCAAAATGATTTGGATCCAAACCAAAATAGTAAAACTATCCTAAACATATGCAAACCTAATTCTCAATCAAGAATTATTCCTACTCTCCTAGCAAATGGGCATCAAATGATAATCCTCACTCAACACCCAAAAACACTCAAATGCACAATAATCTCTCAATCAAGAAATCAAATATGCATTCAAGATATACAATTAAAATCAGCAAGCATGGATCCACACAAACAAACTTCAATTGTATTTGGAACCAAGAGATTAGGAAGCAAGAGCAAAATCATGCAATGGGTTTCAAGGGAAAATGTAATTCTAGCATTATCCAACACCAAGAACAAAGGGACTACTCAACCATAATTAAAGCAAGTAAGAAACAAGAAATTAAAGCAATAGCAAAGATGGAAATGAAATTAGAAATTAAATTGAACTTGGAGAATTGTATGTAATGTGTAGAGAGAAAATGTAAAGAAAATGTAAAGAGAGATTCTAGAGAGAAGGGAGAGCTTCTCTCTCTAGAATAACCTAACCTAAAACTAAAACTAAAGAAAATGAAAAAGGTCTCTCCCCAATTACAAAAGGGGTCTTAAGTATAAAATGAACTAGGGACTAAATTGCAAATTCTGCATAATTTACTGCTGCTGTCACGACCCGGTCGCTAGCGACCAATCAAGTATAATGCTGGTCGCTAGCGACCAACACAGAAAACCAAAAGATGCAGCTTTTTCTCCGGCTCGCCGTTTCGTCCGCTCGTTCGCTCCGACGCTCCCGATGCTTCCAAGACTCGAAGTAGCTCCGGCCTAGGTCCTTGAAATCCAAAGACACTACCTAAGAGTGCATCAAAGATAACAAGACCGAAATGCCACTAACAAGCCTCAAAAAGACATAAAATTGCCACACTAACCAAGAAAGTGAAAATATGCACAAACAGTGTAAAGAACCATTATTAAAGCAATAAAGAATGCAAGATGCACATGTAAAGGTAAAGAATGCACAGAATTTCGCATCCTATCAATCCTCTACCACCTCCACCACTCTCTTCACAACTTCATAGTTCAAACTTAGAGGAACCTCCATTCACTCTTGAAGAAGTTTCGAATGATGGATTCATGTCCGAAGAAACAATCAACATGATGGTGGATGAATTGCAAGACTTTAAGGATGCACCCAATGAGGATAACATGATGGAAGAAGATGAGAACCTTGAAGAACCCGAAAATGTGCAAGAGAATGCAGTTGAAGAGGAGCATGTGGCTCATGAAATTGCTCCACCTCCAAGGCAAGCAATTTTTGATCCTTCTCTAGAGGTCATTCGACCATCATCACCACCTCCACAACCT
This sequence comes from Aeschynomene evenia, assembly GCA_013621005.1. Lineage (NCBI taxonomy): Eukaryota > Viridiplantae > Streptophyta > Magnoliopsida > Fabales > Fabaceae > Aeschynomene > Aeschynomene evenia. Next base: position 14,362,225 of record CM024272.1, read on the forward strand.
CATCAAGACTTGGTTGCTTCATTTCACAACTTGGAAGTTCAAGGTTTGGGTTACTACCGGCAAAGATCAAGTTCATCTAATGCAAGACCTAACACCAACACTCTTAGTGAAATTCGGGACCTACTCTTCCTAGCACTTCAAGGCAATACGCGCTACATGTGAAGACCACCCCTGTTTGGGTTGATTTTTGATGAAAACAAAGGGGGAGAAAAAGTAGAAGAAAAGTACAAGAAGTAGTAGCTTCTAGTATGATCTAGTAGTATAGGTGCATACACCTAGGGGGAGCAAGTAGCTTATTTTATCTTAATTATTTCTCTTTATGCATAACCTTAAGCATTTCTTTGTATTTTGCTATTGGCATAAGTTAAATTACAAAAGTTAAATTCTACTATTTGCTTATCTCTCAATATTATGATTATGCTACTATGAGAAATAATTCCTAAGTCCCCAAGACTTAAGAATAATTTTTCATAATAAGATCAAACAAAACTCTTGTTCTACTTAAGATTGTTATCAACAAAAAGGGGGAGATTGTTAGCTCCAAGAACCCTACATTGTCATAAGATGTTTTGAATGATAAAAATCTCTAAGTGTTGGATAAGAATTTTGCTTGTGAATACTAATGGTTTCATCAAGTGTTTCAGGAGGTTAACCTGAGGTATTAAAAATATTAAGCAAACACTTGAAGCAAATGAGCACCAAAGAGGCGCATAACATAAGCTGAAGGAGCTAAGAGGCGCATAGCACAAGCTAAAGCTAGAGGTTCGTAGCATATGCTACAGCTAGAGGCTCATAGCATAAGCTCAAAGCATCAAGCGAAGCTTCTTGCACCACAAGCAAGCTATAGGTGGAGCATAGCATAAGCTCAAGACACCAAGGGAAGCTTCTTGCACCACAAGCAAGCTATAGGTGGAGCATAGCATAAGCTCAAGACACCAAGGGAAGCTTCTTGCACCGCAAGCAAGCTATAGGTGGCGCATAGCATAAGCTCAAGACACCAAGGAAAGCTTCTTGCAACACAAGCTACCTCTAGGTGGAGCAAAATACAAGCTCAACACATCTAGGAAGCTCAAGCAAGCTCAAGCTAGTAAGCAAAGCTACCTAGTAACCAGAGCTAATCACCTAGGCTTGGTGATAGTAGAACAAGCTAAGCACACCAAGGGAGCTCAAGCAAGCTCAAGCTCAAGCAAACTCAAGCTTAAGCAAGCTCAAGCTCAAGTAAGCTCAAGCAAGCATAGGTGCATGGAAGCATGAGCTCAAGCATTAAAGACAAGTTCAAAGTTTCCTTATTTGGAAGTGGACTTGGATGCCTATAAATACCCCATCATTTGACAAGAGCATCAAACAAATTAAGAACAAAAAAAGTCGAAACTCTGTCAAAAATCCTAACAACTCTTTGTACTCGAATTCATACATATTTAGATCAAAAGGGGTTATTTGTAAAGTTTTAGCTAAGAACAATTTGAATATCCTTGCATTTGCAAGTTAAGCTTTGAAGGTCAAATAAGAGCAAAACTTAGTTGCATCTAAGTTCTTGTTTGATTCTTAGAATCACAAGAATCTCTTCAATTTACAGTTCGTACAAGTCCTTCTAGTTGTGAAGGCAGAAGTCCTTGAAGGTTCAAGGCAGGGTAGAAAGACCTTCAGTGTTGAAGGCAAGGAAGTCATCTCTAAGCTGAGGTGCAGTTAGTCACTTCAAGTGTGAAGTGCAATAAGTCCCTAGTGGTGTGCTGAGGCAGAAATCCTTCAAGTGTTTGGAGGTGGTGATTACTAAACTCTCAAGTGAAGCTTGAGGACTGGAGTAGGCACATTGCCGAACCAGTATAAAAACTTACTGTGTGCACTCTCTCTACCTTTATCTTCTACATAGTATTTTAGCATAACATAGAGCACACACATACTTGCACCTAACTTGATGAAAGTATCATAACTAAGCCACCTCGAGCCAAAGCTCAAAGGCTAGATTAATTAACTTAATCTACAATCACTAAGTTATCAAAACATAAGCAAGCCTTACACCTAAGGCTAAGCAATTCGAAACCTAAGCTTGCTACTTTCACTAATCCGTTGCACTCTTTAACAAGACAAGCTTATAGCTTGATCAGACTTGCAAGTTTCAGGTAACAAAGTTTTTGAGTAGACGTGATTCAACCCCCCTTCTCACATCACAAGCACCTTCAGTGCATACACGTAAGGGGAACAAGTAGCTTATTTTATCTTAATTATTTTTCTTTATGCATAACCTTAAGTATCTCTTTGTATTTTGCTATTGCGTAAGTTAAATTACAAAAGTTAAATTCTACTATTTGCTTATCTCTCCATATTATGATTATGCTACTACGAGAAATAATTCCTAAGTCCCCAAGACTTAAAAATAATTTTTCATAATAAGATCAAACAAAACTCTTATTCTACTTAAGATTGTTATCATAAAAAAGAGGGAGATTGTTAGCTCCAAGAACCCTACATTGTCATAAGATATTTTGAATGATAAAAATCTCAAGTGTTGGAAAAGAATTTTGCTTGTGAATACTAATGATTTCATCAACTGTTTAAGGAGGTTAACCTATAAGGTATTAAAAATATTAAGAAAACACTTGAAGCAAATGAGCACCTAAGAGGCCCATAACATAAGCTTAAGGAGCTAAGAGGCACATAACACAAACTAAAGCTAGAGGCTCATAGCATAAGCTAAAGCTATAGGTGGAGCATAGCATAAGCTCAAGACACCAAGGGATGCTTCTTCCACCACAAACAAGCTATAGGTGGCGCATAGCATAGGCTCAAGACATCAAGGGAAGCTTCTTGCAACACAAGCAACCTCTAGGTGGAGCAAAATACAAGTTAAACACCTCAAGGAAGCTCAAGCAAGCTCAGGCTAGTAAGCAAAGCTACCTAGTAACCAAAGCTAATCACCTAAGCTTGGTGATAGTAGAACAAGCTAAGCACACCAAGGAAGCTCAAGAAAGCTCAAGCTCAAGCTCAAGCAAGCATAGGCGCATGGAAGCATGAGCTCAAGCATTAAAGTCAAGTTCAAATTTCCTTATTTGGAAGTGGACTTGGATGCCTATAAATACCCCATCATTTGACAAGAACATTAAGAGAATCAAGAACAAAAAAGCCTAAACTCTGTCAAAAATCCAAACAACTATTTGTACTCGAATTCATATACATTTAGATCAAAAGGGGTAATTTGTAAGGTTTTAGCTAAGAACAATTTGAATATCCTTGCATTCGCAAGTTAAGCTTTGAAGATCAAATAAGATCAAAACTTAGTTGCATCTAAGTTCTTATTTGATTCTTAAAATCACAAGAATCTCTTCAATTCATTGTTTGTACAAGTCCTTCTAGTTGTGAAGGCAGAAGTCCTTGAAGGTTCAAGGCAAGGTAGAAAGACCTTCTGTGTTGAAGGCAAGGAAGTCATCTCTAGGATGAGGTGCAGTTCGTCTCTTCAAGTGTGAACTGCAAGAAGTCCCCAGTGGTGTGCAGAGGCAGAAATTCCTTCAAGTCTTTGGACGTGGTGATTAGTAAACTCTCAAGTGAAGCTTGAGGACTGGAGTAGGCACATTGCTGAACCAGTATAAAAACTTACTGTGTGCGCTCTCTCTACCTTTATCTTCTACATAGTATTTTAGCATAACAAAACACACACTTGCACCTAACTTGATTAAAGTAACATAACTTAGCCACCTAGAGCCAAAGCTCAAAGGCTAGATTAATTAACTTAATCTACAATCACTAAGTTATCAAAACATAAGCAAGCCTTACACCTAAGGCTAAGCAATTCGAAACCTAAACTTGCAACTTTCACTAATCCGCTACACTCTTTAACAAGACAAGCTTATAGCTTGATCAGACTTGCAAGTTTCAAGTAACAAAGTTTTGAGTAAAAGTGATTCAACCCCCCTTCTCACGTCACAAGCACCTTCAATTGGCATCAGAGCTTAGCCTTGGGGTTGAGTACTCTAACAAGTGTCAAGGAAAAGATCAAGGGACCTATGGCAACCAGCAAAGCATACGTTGCTGATGGCGCTTCAACAAGCAGACCATCAGTGTTCCTTGGTGGCGACTATGGATATTGGAGGGATAGGATGACACTATTCATCCAATTCACTAGTCTGGATTTGTGGGACATTGTAGAAAATGAAGACAATCCAGTTCCAACAGGGCCTAAACTCACATGGACAACTGCACAGAAGGAGCAGGTCCAGATGAACAAGAAAGCTAAGTACATACTCCTATGTGCTTTAACCAAAGAAGAATATAATAAGATAGTGTCTTGTGATTCAGCAAAGGAGATATGGGACAAACTTGAAGTACTGCATGAAGGCATCAGTCGGGTTAAGGAGACAAATATATCTATGCTTGTACATAAGTATGAGTCCTTCAAAATGGAACAAGGTGAAAACAAAGATGATCTAGTAGTCAGATTCCTAAATATTATAAATCAACTTAAAGTGCTTGGGAAAATATATCCAACCTCAGAGATGGCTATGAAAATCCTAAGAAGCTTGACTCCAAAATGGAGACCTAAAGTGACAGCTATTCAAGAGGCCAAGGACCTCAAGAAACTCTGTCTAGATGAACTCCTTGGGTCTCTAAAGACTCATGAGATAAAGTTAGTTGCAGAAGAAGAGTCAAGCTCCTCTAGACACTAAAAGAGTTTGGCTCTCAAGAGCACCTCTGTCAGAAAACACAACAAAAATAAGGCTCTTAAGGTAGTTGAAGAATCTGAAACAAAAGAAAAGTCAGAAGAGGACTTGGATGAAGAAGAGATGTCCATGCTTGTCATGAAGATGACAAGATCATGGAAGAATCGCTCCAAGAAGGGAAAAGAGGCTCTAGCCAGAAAGGAGAAGAAGGGAAAGACCAAGCTAGAAAACACCACTTGCTTACAGTGTGGTGAAAAGGGACACTTCAAGAAAGATTGTCCCAAGAACAAGCAGACCAAGAAGAAGTTCTTCAAAAAGAAAAAAGCCTTGGCTGCAACGTGGAGTGAGTCAGAGGCTGAAGACTCAGACTCAGAGGAAGAAACAGAGGAGGAAGCTAACCTTTGCTTCATGGCAGATGCTCACACTGACTCTGACTCTGACTCTAGTGATGAAGATACTGAGGTAAATTTCGATATTCCCTCTCCTTCTTACCATGAGCTCTTTAATCTTTACGATGAGTTGTTGATGGATTCAAAGCAGCTCACAACTCATTTTTTTACCACTAAAAAGGCTTTAAAAAACTGTGAGTCAGAAAATGAGCTGTTAAAGTCTAAAAATGAGAAGCTTGAACAAGAACTCCAAGAGATGATAAAAGATAATATTAGTCTTGGTGAGTTATGCAAACAGCTTGAAACAGATGCTTCTGTGTTTGTGGAGAAGGCTGAGACTGCCATGTACCAAGCACAGAAGACAAACGTACTTCTCATCAAAGACTTAGAAAAAATGGTGAATGGAACCAAGATGCTGGACATGATGCTAGGTGGGAAAAAGCCATACTTAGATCACACAGGCCTTGGGTACACACCAGTGTTTCATGAAGACACTTTGATACCACCAACAGATAGAGAGCCTATACCTACCTGTCTCTTTTGTTTTAGACATGGGCATAGCAGAGAGAGATGTCCAATGCTCAAAAGAGGAACCACATCCAAAGCCAAGAGTGGCAGTAGGAAAGGTACCTCCAAGAGAACTTGGGACCCTCAGCAGCCTAAGCGAAAGGCTAGAAAGGCTAACACAAAAGGACCCAAGAAGGCATGGGTACCAAAAACACATTTCTCTTTGACTACAGGTACATCATTGAGCTCAACACCACCACCTCAATGAGGAGAGGTAGATCGCTAGTGGCTGATCTAGGAAAGTCACAAAAAGGTCATATGTGTGCAAGGAGATGCTAGCCACATAGAAGGACTCATCAAACCATTGTAAGCTCAAGAACCCAAATTCATCAAATCTAGAAGAAATGTTCACAGAATTGGAGCCAGTATATGGACGTCCAAATGATCTCAACTAAGCTCGTGAGATAAATAGAAGTTGTAGCTCTCGATCTTAGCTTTCCAACAAGCCAAAGATCACCTGATTCCGATATCTACAACTTAAGATATGATTGAAACAATGAGGTATGCCGCATAGAGAATACAAATCCGCGAGATTACATCAAAGAGTTAGTTGTTACTTCTAGAGTTGTGGTAAGCAACCAACTCTTGGCTTACCACCCAAGGTATGACAAGACTCCAAATCTTTTGTGATAATACTAGTGCAATAGCTATAGCTAAGAACCCCATTCAACATTTTAGGTTTAAGCAAATAGATATAAAACATCATTTCATAAGAGACCATGTGCAAAAAGGTGATATTGAGTTAAAATTTGTAAATACGGAAGATCAAGTGTCTGACATATTTACAAAGCCTTTAGCTGAAGATCACTTCAATATGTTGAAGGATATGCTTAGCTTAAAACCTCTTTGAAAAATTTTAAGGTTATGAAAAATCTAAAATTTTCATGAAGTTAGCTATATCTCCCCAAATGGTAGTATTAGGTGCACTAGACTACTAGGTTGAGTACATGAGCTAGGAGAAGCAAGGAAATGAAAAATTTTAAGGTGAAGCTCATAAAAGGGAGAAACGTAGTGCATGGCTTGCTAGAAAGTAAGGAGGAAGGGCATCTTTTCAATTAAAAAGTCAACTAAGTTTTAGAGGGTCAACCATTGCTTATTAGTTTATCAATTTAAAATTCTAGTGGACCTTACTCAATAATTTGCGCCCCATGTATATTATTTAACAAAAATAATTTATTTTTGTTATTTAATTTTGCAAGATTAAAAAATTAATATTCATTTAATTATTAATTGTCTTGCAATAATATATGATATGAGAGCATCTTGGCAAATCTCATTTAATGCTAAGATATCCTCATGGAGCCTTCCCATTGGTTGTGACACTCTCATGGAGCCTTCCCATTAGTTGTGACACTCTAATTTCATTTATCCTTCATTAAATGCTCAACCAATCACACACCAATCCTTATTTTCTCAAATCTCTTAAAATTCTTTTTTTTTTCTTCACACCCTCACATCAATTTTCGCCCCCCTCTCTCTCTAGCTAGCCTCCACTCATTTTTTTAGCCTCCACTCATATTTTCACATAGCCTATGCTCATACTTTTCACCTTGCCTCCACTCATATTTTTCACCTAGCCTCTTCTCATATTTTTTTTCACCTAGCCTCCACTCATATTTTTCACCTAGCCTCTTCTCATATTTTTTCCACCTAGCCTCCACTCATTTTTTCACCTAGCCTTTTCTCAGATTCTCACCTAGCCTCCACTCATATTTTCCACCTAGCCTCTTCTCATATTTTCCACCCAGCCTCTTCTCATATTTTTTTCACTTAGCCTCCACTCATATTTCCCACCTAGCCTCTTCTCATATTTTTTTTTCACCTAGCCTCATCTCATATTCTCACCTAGCCTCCTCTCATATTTTCCACCTAGCCTCTTCTCATATTTTTCACCTAGCCTCCATTCATATTCTCTACCTAGCCTTCTCTCATATTTTTCACCTAGCCTATGCTTCTAATTTTCGCATAGCCTCCTCACCACCTAGCCTTCACTCATTTTTCTTTTCACCTAGCCTCCACTATTATTTTTCACCTTGCCTCTCATCACCTCACCTCACCTCATCTCTATCACCTCCAACCTTCATAAAGCTTCCACCTTTTCTCATAAAGCTCACACTTTTACACTCAAAGCTCTAGCCTTTATACATAAAGCCTTCACCTTTACCATTTTCTCACCTTCACCTTCATAAATCTCCAACCTTTACACCTATTTACACCTAAAGCTCAAACCTTTACCTCTAAAGCCTTCACCTTTACACACAAAGCCATCACCTTTATACATAAAGCCTTCACCTTTACCTTTCTATAGCCCTCACCCTTAAAAAGCTCTCACCTTTACCTCACCTCATGTTAAGAGATCACAAAGGTTGAAACTTTTTGGTGAATTCATGTTAAAAGTTCACAATGGTTGAAACTTTTTTTGTGAATCCATGTTAAAAAGTTCACAAAGGCTGAAACTTTTTGTTTAAACCTTACCCAATAATCAAAAGATTGAAACTTTTTGTTCAATCAAGAAGGATGCAAATGTTTAGGGGGAGATTGATCAAGGTGAAAACCTTGAAGATACCAACAACATGGAGGATAAGTGAAGTTGAGGGGGAGCATGCTACTCATGAAGAACCACCACCTCAAAGGAAATAAATTTTTTATCCCTCTAGAGGTCATTTGACCATCCTCACCACCACAACCTCATCAAGACTTGGTTGTTTCATTTCACAACTTGGAAGTTCAAGGTTTGGGTTATTACCGGCAAAGATCAAGTTCATCTAATGCAAACCCTAACACCAACACTCTTAGTGAAATTCAGGACCTACTCTTCCTAGCACTTCAAGGCAATAGGCGCTACATGTGAAGACCACCCCTGTTTGGGTTGATTTTTTATGAAAACAAAGGGGGAGAAAAAGTAGAAGAAAAGTACAAGAAGTAGTAGCTTCTAAGTAGCTTCTAGTATGATCTTAGTAATATAGGTGCATACACCTAGGGGGAGCAAGTAACTTATTTTATCTTAATTATTTCTCTTTATGCATAACCTTAAGAATTTCTTTGTATTTTGCTATTGCATAAGTTAAATTACAAAAGTTAAATTCTACTATTTGCTTATCTCTCAATATTATGATTATGCTACTATGAGAAATAATTCCCAAGTCCCCAAGACTTAAGAATAATTTTTCATAATAAGATCAAACAAAACTCTTATTCTACTTAAGATTGTTATCATAAAAAAGGGGGAGATTGTTAGCTCCAAGAACCCTACATTGTCATAAGATGTTTTGAATGATAAAAATCTTTAAGTGTTGGATAAGAATTTTGCTTGTGAATACTAATGGTTTCATCAAGTGTTTCTGGAGGTTAACCTATGAGGTATTAAAAATATTAAGAAAACACTTGAAGCAAAAGAGCACCTAAGAGGCGCATAGCATAGCCTCAAGCAAGCTAGAGGCGCATAGCACAAGCTAAAGCTAGAGGCTTATAACATAAGCTAAAGCTAAAGGCTCATAGCATAAGCTCAAAGCATCAAGGGAAACTTCTTGCACCACAAGCAAGCTATAGGTGGAGCATAGCATAAGCTCAAAGTATCAAGGGAAGCTTCTTGCACCAAAAACAAGCTATAGGTGGAGCATAGCATAAGCTCAAGACACCAAGGGAAGCTTCTTGCAACACAAGCTACCTCTAAGTGGAGCAAATAAAATACAAGCTCAACACATCTAGGAAGCTCAAGCAAGCTCAAGCTAGTAAGCAAAGCTACCTAGCAACCAAAGCTAATCACCTAGGCTTGGTGATAGTAGAACAAGCTAAGCACACCAAGGGAGCTCAAGCAAGATTAAGCTCAAGCAAGCTCAAGCAAGCTCAAGTAAGCATAGGCGCATGGAAGCATGAGCTCAAGCATTAAAGACAAGTTCAAAGTTTCCTTATTTGGAAGTGGACTTTGATGCCTATAAATACCTCATCATTTGATAAGAGCATCAAGAGCATCAAGAACAAAAAAGCTGAAACTCTGTCAAAAATTCTAACAACTGTTTGTACTCGAATTCATATACATTTAAATCAAAAGGGGTAATTTGTAAGGTTTTAGTTAAGAACAATTTGAATATCCTTGCTTTTGCAAGTTAAGCTTTGAAGATCAAATAAGAGCAAAACTTAGTTGCATCTAAGTTCTTATTTGATTCTTAGAATCACAAGAATCTCTTCAATTTACAGTTTGTACAAGTCCTTCTAGTTGTGAAGGCAGAAGTCCTTGATGGTTCAAGGCAGGGTAGAAAGACCTTCAGTGTTGAAGGCAAGGAAGTCATCTCTAGGCTGAGGTGCAATTAGTCACTTCAAGTGTGAAGTGCAAGAAGTCCCCAGTGGTGTGCTGAGGCAGAAATCCTTCAAGTGTTTGGAGGTGGTGATTAGTAAACTCTCAAGTGAAGCTTGAGGACTGGAGTAGGCACATTGCCGAACCAGTATAAAAACTTATTGTGTGCACTCTCTCTACCTTTATCTTTTACATAGCATTTTCGCATAACATAGAGCACACACACTTGCACCTAACTTGATTAAAATAACATAACTTAGCCACCTAGAGCCAAAACTCAAAGGCTACATCAATTAACTTAATCTACAAGCAAAAAGTAATTATAACATAAGCAAGCCTTACACCTAAGGCTAAGCTAATTCGAAACTTAAGCTTGCATCATTCTTTAATCCGCTGCACTCTATAACTAGACAAGCTTATAACTTGATAAGAATTGCAAGTTTCAGGAAGCAAAGTTTTTAAGCAGACGTGATTCAACCCCCCTTCTCACGTCACAAGCACCTTCAAAGTATCTTCCAGAAGTAGTCATGCAAGCCAAGGAGAGAGAGTTCCTCGCTTTGCAGCAGGGGAGGATGTCGATTTTAGAATACACTAGGAGGTTCGATGAATTGATTAAGTTCTTCCGTCTTCCGCCAAGTGATGTGGATAAGGCCATCAGATGCATCTGATACCTATGTGGCTTGAGGCCCGAGATACGGAGCTTGGTAGCTCCCTTGAAGATCCAGGAGTACTCAGAGATGGTTGACACCTGCAGGAGTGTTGAGGAGACGAGCCAAGGGGATGCTCCCCCGAGAGCTGAGACCCCGAAGGAGGGTTTGGCACCCCAGAGTTCTCAGAACAGACGCCAGACCCCCACTCGTTTTCAGCCATATGGTCAACCACGACCTCTACAGCAGCAGCAGCAGCAACGCCCAGCCGCAGCAGCACCTAAGGCGTCGCCCACCATACCGTGATGTGCCACGTGTGGCAAGCTTCACACTGGGGTGTGTCGCCTCGGTCAGAACGTTTGTTATCGCTGCGGCCAGTCAGGCCATTATGTCAAGGATTGCAAGTGGATGGGATTCCAGCATTCTTCCTCCTTTAGGCCACAGCGCCAGGGACGTGTGTTCACAGTAGGTGCAGAGAACGTGGATTAGTCAGAAGATCTCATCAGGGGTAAGCGTTTATGTTTTGCTTGTTTAATTTATCACGGTGATGACTAGCCTTAATCATCATTGTTTGGAAACCCATTTAGTGCGTGAGTACGGTGGGAATTGTGTGATGCATGTCTAGGCCTGACGCTAAGCTACTTGTAGTTTTGTTAAGGTCTAGATGAGGTTAGTTAGGGATAGTCGACTTTAGTTAAGAGTTGACTGCCTTGGCTAGTTAACCATGGATGTTTTCTCATCTCTGGTTGATCTTGGCCTCCATATGTTTTCCTGTGTGTTAATCACACCCTTGTTTTGTTTAGAAAACGAAGTGAAAAGTGTTTTCAAAAAGGGTTTTTCATGTTGGCTACAAGACCAGTTTTCATAGTTGTTTTTCGCCCTTGTTTTCGAAAGGATGTTTTGCGAAAATGGTTTCGATAAACGAGAGTGTTCTCGTCACGACCTCTTTCACAGCCACGATGAGATAACTCTTAGGAATGATCATGTCCCTCTAGTTGGACCCTCTTTCCTTTTAAGGATGCCTTACATCCTCCCATATATTGATACATGTAAGCCTTTACACCTCTAGGTACCCCTTCTCGTACATTAAGACATATGAGCCCTTGCACCATTATTAGGTTCCCGTCGCTGCCAACTACCAATAATACTCCTTGATCATGTTCTATCCTGTTTCCCTCCGAGCTCCCGAAACACTACCCTCCAAGTGCCTTAAGTTGAGAAGAACCTTCGCTACCCACACCGTTTGCATGACCCTAGAGAGACACCACACTCCGTATATATAGCCTACATCCTCTTAGAAAACGCTTCGACTACTCACATATGTACCCACACAAACCCTACCACTACAAGCCACCACATATATTCCAACTCTACCGAACCTCAGGATCCATTAGTCTCCCAACATCACATGCCGTTAGTGAGACCTAATAGAATCCTTGAGAAGCCATGTGAGAGATAGTTTTACTGTACCCCATCACGTCATCATAAGCACATTCATCCTAGTGGCTTTGGATGTACGTCGGAGATGTTTAAACCTCTTCTTTTGTTTTGTTTTCAAGTGATTGCGAAAGTTTGTTAAAATGACGCTTGGTTTTCAACTTGGGTTTTAGAAAACGATTCCATACCCCATCGACCTTAAGGTACGAAGTTCCTGAAGGCTCTTTTTGCGAACCGTTTAGTTGCGAACTTGAAAATTGTTTTTGTTTTGTTTGAAAATACCTTGGGGATGTCTTACGGTGTCAGTTGTAATTATGAGTCGTAGGGTCCAATGTGTTTTCCTAGTGTTGTGGCTATTAAGATTATGTGTTTTGGGCATGGGTAGATGATTTCTAAAGTAACGATATAATATAAGTTGAAAGAAGTTTTTGAAAGTGATTTCTTTTATGTATGTAAAAACGTACGTGATTAAAGGCCGTAAGAGTACAGACAACATGTTTTCATTAGTGTGGACGTGAGAAACCTTAAAATCTATTTTGAGAGCATAGAATTGCCTTCGATCGCAAGCAAAAAGGGGTTTTTGAGCATTATGTTTGGTTTTTGAAAATTAAGTAAACGCGTTTTGAACTACTAGGGATTGGGAATTAACTTGGGTTTTCGAAAATTCCTAGGATGATGTTTTGAAAATGGAGATGAAGTTTTTTGAGGAGAATATTGATGTTGGATTATGGACCCTAGAAACATAAGGATCAACTTGCCTTGTAAGAACATGGAGTCATGCCTTTTATCTTGGAAAATGTATTTCAGTGTCCTTATGTCTCTGTAACAGATGTCTTTGTCTCTTGAACTGGTTTCTCCTCGTTTGAAATGGTTTCCTGTGATTTAAGGTTTGGCACTGAGAACCTATCTCTCTTGAAACATGTCTTGCTTAACGCTTATTCCAAATGATTTTCTTTTCGGTCTACGATTTTGGATGTAGAAAAGTTTTATCACTCATGAACGTATTTATGATTTGGAAATGGTTTACTTCCAAAGCTGTTTGTTTTATATGATTTAAAAGCGGAGTTTGTTTTAGTTTTTGATAAACGAACAAAGATGGTTTCGCGTTTTGGCCAGATTGGCCCTAACTAAAAAGTTGAGTTGGTTCTTTTATGTATGGCGACCAAACTGGTCTAGTTTCCGCATAACCTGTTCATTCGGGTTAGATGCTTGTATGTGAACCTTCCCTCTAGTCTCCGGGAGGGTACGAGCTGTTACGTTTTGTGTTGTTTTTTTGTGTTAGAAGTGTCGAATTTCGAGGACGAAATTCTTTTTAGGAGGGGAGAAATGTAACACCCCGATTTTTATTAAGTCCTAATCGAGGGAAATTAAGGGTAATTAACCTTGGTTAGAATTTAATTAAATTTGGGTGGATAAGTTTCTTCTAGTCAAACCCTTATGTGTGACGTGATTTAAGTGTGTATATATGTGTTCATTCTATGCTATGTGAATTACGTGTGTAAATTATATGTCATGATAATTATGTGTATCTATGTGAGTGTTCATTGTATGTGGAAGAGTATGTTGGATGCATATATGAGTTTTAATTGGTATTTAGATGATACATGAGGTTAGGAATGATGATATGAAATATTTATATGAGTTACACGATGTTATTAGATAATGTTAGTATTATATATTATTATTTATTTTATTTTATTTTATGTGCCTATGTGTGTATCTTAATTTATATTTAAATATTAGAAAAGTTACATGAGCATTATGGTATTATTTGGGATATTTTAGAGTGTTTTAGTAATTTTTAAGTAATAGTGGGCTCCACGAAGACTCTTGACCTAGCCACTCCCTATTTAAACACTAGTAACCCTCTCCACTTCAGAAAAACACTCTTCTCCTTCTCCTAGCTGTCATAGCCATTCTCTCTCAAGAGCTCCCTAAGCCATTGATAGTCCAAACCACGAAACACCGATCAAACCTTACCCAATCCAGAAAATAAACTCATATTCTTAATCCTCTCATCAAGCCGGACCTTTCTACCATTCTGTTTCTCCGTTAAGAGTCTCCGGCGTCACCGGACCGTTCGTGGGGCTAGAGAGAGAGGTTTCCAACGAGAGCAACTTCGGGAAAGGGTTTCTCTTTGCATATTTCGAAATTGTCTTCAAGAGGTAGGGGTTAGACATTTTATTTTCGTGCATATTAATGATTAATTTATGGAATTGATGTTATGGTCGTTTTTCCCATTAGGGTTCATGAAAGGGTTACTTTTTGTGAAATTATTTCAAAGAGAAAACGTTTTAACCGATTAAAAGTGTTGAGAAAGTGTTTCTATGAGTTAATTATGTTTTGAGAAAAGTTTTTCATCAATTGGATGTTTAAAAATGGCTTTTTGGAAAAGAAAACTGTTGAAATCGCGAAGTCCTGTGAACAGGACGACGCACTACCGCCCAGGCGGTCAGAAACCGCCCCAGCGGTCACCGCCGTCGGACCAGACCGCCCCAGCGGAGGTGCAGCTGCCCCAGCGGTGGTGCAGCCGCCCTAGCGGCCAAGACCGCCCAGTGGTGGTCGCGCCGCCCCGACGCGTTTTTTACGTTGTATCTCACCTCTTTTACGAAAATTGACATGTTTTGACCATTTGATGCTCCCTAATGCGTTATACGACTTGTGTATTGAAATATATAATTATTTATGGAATATGTATATGTTGTATTGAGTATATGTGTTGTTTTTATGATGAATTAAATTGTTTATATGATTATATGATTTATATGATAATTAATGATGAGATGTATATTATGAATGATTATATTATTATATGATGAATATGATTATATGAATATTTGTTATATAAAGAGATTAATGTGCAAAGTGAAAAGAAAGTTAAGACACACAGAATAGCCTATCCGTTCGTGGCGAACGTTACAGGGGGCTGGCAACCGCGGTTGTAACGACTCACTAGCGGAAGGTGAATTTCCCCCCCTCTACCCAATAGTATAGGATGAACTCATACCTAGGGTCGGAGATGCGGAGGTTACAGGAGGGTGTGCAGGCCAAAACAATGTAAATGATCTACAGGCACCAAAAGGGCGTGCTCTAAATAAGATAGATCCACAGGCATACTAAGTATGTTTAAAAGACTCAAGATAAATAAGCAAGAGATATAATTTATTATTATAAAGAATGTTACTTTATGCTATATATATTTTAATAATTGATAGTTGAGCACATAGTACACTACACAAGAGTTATTATCTATGTTATTTATGCATGTCTTTAATTTAAAAGGAACAAGATGCACTTAGGTAGTCATTCTGGGACAAGATTGTTTTGAAACTAATAACTGAAATGAACTCATTCATGCTCACTTATTTAATTAATAAACCCGGAGCGGCTCCCCTACTGAGTTACTTTCAAGTACTCACCCCACGTTATTTCAACATTTTAGACGATGAGCACCAACAGGATGATGGAGCGAGTTTGGAGCCCGCGCAGCCTTAGTTTAGCTTCCGCATTATTTATTAGACATTATTATTTGAGTTGTTTCTTTATGGATTGTATTAGTGGAGTCTTGTGAGTCTCAGTTTTGGGCTCATGAGATTACACACATTATTATTATTTCCTGATGTATGTTCTGGGAGACTATGATTGGTTATTTTATTATATTGAGGTTTATTCAGGATTATTTGCTTCCGCACCTATATACGTTGTACTATTTCGCTAGGCCCTTATTTTCTATCCCGCAAATGATTTATGAAAATTTCTCCCACGTATTTTCCGCGTATATATATTTTAAATATAAAGATAAAACATGATAACAGGAGGTAACCCTTATGAAATGGCCTAAAATGACTTAAGCGTTAAGGGCTATCTAGTAGGGTGTTACATTCACCAATGAGGAAGATTGGCAAAGATTTCTAGCAAATTTTGAGTCAATAAAAGTGGTGGCTCCGAGGTATATTGATTATGACTATCTTCAAGCTAATTTTCCTAAAGTTATAGAAATCCTAGAACAACAAAGTTTGATCAACTTTTGTAGTTTGTCATGCATAATCTATGAAAATGCGATTAAATTGTTCTATGCAAACTATAGCTTTTGAAATAGTACACTTGATTTCTCTCTTGGAAATGATGATTTCTCCATCACAAAGGATGAATGTAGGAGAATATTTAAGTTGGGTGTGGGTGGTGTTGAGGCATTAGATGTAAGGGACATACCTCTTGGTTGGGGTGATTACTCCCAAACCCTTGCCTTACAAGCAATAGGATACAACAATGTAAGACCCGGAAAACTTTCTGTTAGTGGCCTAGGGAGAGACATGAGAATGCTTCACTATATTTTGACACATCTTCTCCGAGGTAGAGGCACTAGTCATTCCACTCTTAGAGGAGATGACATATTCCTCCTTTGGGCTATGGCTACAAACAAGAGATTAGATTGGGCCTTTATAATTGCATCCTATATGGCAAAGTGCACCCAACAATCATTTCACCTTCCTTACCCATGTCACATCACTAGAATCCTTACCCATTCCGGATTAGATCTTTCGGAATTCCCCTCAAAGGAACAATCGTATAATTGGATCATTGGTGCTGGGTTGACTATTAAAATGGGTGTTGAAAGTCATGGTCAAGGTCCTATTGATGAGGTTGAGCAAAAGTTTGATGAACAAGCTTGTAACACCCTACTAGATAGCCCTTAGTGCTATAGTCAATTAGGGCCATTTCATAAGGGTTACCTCCTGTTATCATACTTATACTTGATTTTGAAATACTTATATGCGGAAAATACATGGGAGAATTTTTCGAAAAACGTTGGCGGAATATAAACATAAGAGCCTTGCGCATAATATAACGATAATATATGACACATGATGTAGTCTGAATAATACCTCATAAAATAAATGGAAATAAACAAACATAGTCTCCCCAAACATACAATCAAAAAAAGTAAATACTAGTAGTAGGTGTCATCTCATGAGCCTAAAACTAAGACCCATAAGACTCCACGAATACAAAACCATAACTGAAAAGTAAATATCGGCTAACATATGTCCGGACTCAAAGCAAATACAAATAAAAGCTAATATCCGTAATAAACATAATCCATAAGGTAAAAGCGGAAACTGATAAGTCTAGAATGAATAAATAAACTGCATAGAACTAAAGCTGCGCGGGCTCCTCATCCGCTCCTGTGTCCTGTAGAACCTCATCATCTAACATGGGGGAAAAACGAGGGGTGAGTACTGGGAAGTAACTCAGTAGGGGAGCCGCTCCGGGTTTATTAATAAAATCGGTGTAACATGAATGAATTCAATTTCAGTTATAAGTTCTAAAATTATCATTCCCGGAACGACCTACCTAAGTGCCTCTTGTTCATTTTATATCATGCATACATCATTCATAAATATGTCTTTCGTGTGTGTGCTCTACGTGCCATCTAATCATATAGGGAAGCTTAATCAAATATCATGCTATGTTCTCTGACACTTTACTGAATTGTAACTCATATCACTTTATCTCTCATTATGTCTTATGGCCTATCCACCCTCATGTAACCTCCGCTGCACTGACCCCTAGGCATGAGCTCATCCTAACGAAATGGGGAAAAGGGGGATATTCACCAACTGCACGTGAAGGACCTGTACGCCGAGGATATCAACCCCCTCCTACAGCCTCTCAATCACAAGCCGAAGGCTACTATGTATCTTTGCGCCACCCAGTGACGTCTTTATTAACCACGTGCCACCTAGTGACGTCTTAACAACATATATGTGCCACCCAGTGACGTCTCAGTTCACAACACATAACATATACATTCATCACATAATTCACATAAACATATATTATCATCATTTATCTCATATAAACATAACATATCAACACAACATCATCCAAACAGCATTTAAACTTGCATACAATTCATGATTAACTCATATATATCATCCATACTAGTTGTAGAACGCATTAGGGTACATAAAGGGTCAAAACGGTTCATTTTCGCACAAACAACACTGTTGTAATCGATTACATGGGCTGGTAATCGATTACTGTAATCGATTACACAGACTGGTAATCGATTACTATAATCGATTACGCAGCTCTGTAATCGATTAACAGAGAGCGCCGTTTTCTCGCAATTGGAAATTCAGACCTCGTAATCGATTACGAACCCGTGTAATCGATTACGACGTCGTGAAACATGATTTTGGAGTTCCAAAAACACCATTTTCAATAGCCAATGGCCAAAATATGAATCCAACATCGTCCCAATCGGTAAAAAACATAGCCATACCCTTAGCCAACATATAAACACTTTTAGAACGCTTCTCAATTCATAAAACCCCTTTCTTTTTCAAAATCAATTTCGTAAATCAACCCTTTCATGAACCCTAATGGGAAAAACAACAGACAACATTCAAACTCCATTAATTTATCAACAATCATGCAATTACATAACGTTTAGAATGCCTAACCCCTACCTCTTGAAGACAATCCTTGTTTTTAGACGGAATCCTAGTTTCACGAACGGGCCGACTCCAACGATGACCCTTTCCGGAGAAAAGCAACCGGTAGAAACGTCCGGCTCGGTGAGAGGATCAAGAATATATAATTATTTTTGGGATTGGGTGAGTATTTGTGGGTGTTTCTTGACGTGGAATGGCTATGGCTATGAGAGTTCTTGAGAGAAAAAGCTATGGAGGCTCTGGGATGATGAGAGAGAGTGTTTTCTGACCAAATGAGGTGGAAATTAGGGTTTACCTTCTTATATTCTGAGCTAATAGGGTTTAAGAGTCATCGTGGGGCCCACCCGTCACTTAAAACATCTGAAAACTCATTCTGCGCGCTGTGTAATCGATTACATCGAACTCGTAATCGATTGCCGTAATCGATTACACGGTTCTGTAATCGATTACAGGCCTCCGAAAAAGCCCAAATCTGAAACTTGACTTGCTGTAATCGATTACCAAGGAGCTGTAATCGATTACTGGGCACGAAAAATGCCCCAAAACACTTCCAAAGTGTCTCAACTCACATACTAACATTCATACACCCATAATAACTTAATGTACATCAAAGCACACATAAATACTCATAAAAACACATAACATAAATATTTTAAACTGGGGGAAACATGCTCACTCAATCCAATTAAGTTCCAATTAAAGTCCATTACCCTTAATTTCCTTTAATTAGGACCTAATAAAGATCGGGGTGTTACATTTCTCCCCCCTAAAAAGAATTTCGTCCCCGAAATTCGTACGTGCAAACAAGGATGGAAACTGGCGACGCATCTCGTCCTCCAATTCCCATGTGAAGTCTCCTAACCGACCTCCGCCCCAAGCCACCTTGACCAAAGGCACATTCTTCCGTCTTAACCTCTTTACGCTGCGGTCAACGATACTCATCGGGGGCAACTCAAAACACAAATCATTCCTTAGTTGTACACTTTCCGGCTCTAAGACATGACTAGGATCGGAGATGTACTTCCTCAACTGAGAAACATGGAAGACATCATGCAAGTTTGAAAGACTAGGAGGTAAGGCCACTCGGTAAGCGACTGACCCGACACGACTCAAGACCTCGAAGGGACCAAGGTACCTAGGGCTAAGCTTCCTAACTTTCATGGCTCGTCCTATACCTGTCGTAGGGGTAACACGCAGAAAAACATGCTCGCCTACTGAGAACTCTAAGGGTCGTCTCCTCTGATCGGCATAGCTCCTCTGGCGGCTCTGGGCCGCGAGCATCCTCTCCCTAATCCTCTTCACCTGCTCAGTCGTCTCCTTCACAAGGTCGGGTCCTAGAACACTCGCCTCACCTGGGTCATGCCAACATAGGGGTGATCTGCACTTCCTCCCATACAAAGCCTCGAAAGGCGCCATCCCTATACTCGCCTGGTAGCTGTTGTTGTAGGAGAACTCTATCAAGGGCAGCAACTTATCCCAACTCCCAAGACCATCTAGCACACATGCCCTCAACATGTCCTCCAGAGTCTCAATAGTCCTCTCAGACTGACCATCCGTCTGTGGGTGATATTCCGTGCTCATGCTCAACTCTGAACCGAGCGCCTTCTGGAAAGCTCTCCAGAAGCGAGACGCGAACCTCGGATCACGATCCGAGACTATCGTCTTCAGCACACCATGCAGCTTCACCACCTCACGAACATAAATCTCTGCTAACCTCTCAAGAGGGTAGGTCATCCTGATCGCCTGAAAGTGGACCGACTTGGTCAGCCGATCAACGATAACCCACACCGCGTCGTGCCCCGCCTGAGTCCTCGGCATCCCAGACACGAAGTCCATGGATATGCTCTCCCACTTCCACTCCGGCACACTCAGTGGCTGTAGCAGTCCCGGCATCCTCCTATGCTCCGCCTTCATCTTCTGACACACCAGACACTTACTAACCCAAGCAGCTACGTCCCTCTTCAGTCCCTGCCACCAGAACATCTTCCTCAAATCCTGGTACATCTTATCTATCCCAGGATGAATGGTGAAGTGGCTTTTGTGAGCGTCCTCCAGAATCGCTCTCCGAAGGTCACCACTCGCAGGAACGCACACTCGCCCCTCAAACCTCCATAAGCCGTCTCCGTCCACCGCAAAGCCCTGCAACCTTCCCTCGCAAACAGCCTTCAACACCTTCCTGAACTCCTCGTCCTCCTGCTGCGCTCTCGCTATCTCCCTCAGAAAAACACTCGACACCTGAAGATGGCTCACTCTCACACTGGTGGGGGTAAGGGTAACTCCTAGGTCCAGGTTCCTAAACTGCTCTATCAGTTGTGCCTCTTTGACCATCATGTGGGCTACGCTCACCGTCCTACGACTCAACGCGTCCGCAACCACATTCGCCTTCCCTGGATGGTAGTTCAGCTCAAAATCATAATCCTTCAGGAACTCCATCCAGCGCCTCTGCCTCATGTTCAGCTCCTTCTGATCAAACAGATACCTGAGACTCTCATGATCAGAGAACACCTCGAACCTGACCCCATACAGGTAATGTCTCCACATCTTCAGAGCAAACACCACTGCTGCAAACTCCAAGTCATGAGTCGGGTAATTAAGCTTGTGTGGCTTCAACTGCCGTGAAGCATATGCCACAACGCTGCGATGCTGCATTAGCACGCATCCCAACCCCTTCCCTGAAGCATCACAGTAAATCTCAAAGGGCTCACTGGGGTCTGGTAGTGTAAGCACTGGAGTCGAGGTCAACCTTCTCTTCAACTCCGTGAAACTACTCTCGCACTCCTCCGACCAAACGAAAGCAGCATTCTTCCTAGTAAGCTTCGTCAAGGGTAATGCTATTTGGGAGAAGTTCGAAATGAACCTACGGTAATATCCGGCTAACCCAAGGAAACTCCGAATCTCAGTAACCGTAGTAGGTCGCTCTCAGCTCATCACAGCCTCTATCTTACTAGGGTCCACGGAGATGCCTCCCTTCGACACAACGTGCCCCAAGAACTTCACCTCCTCCATCCAGAATTCGCACTTCGACAACTTCGCGAACAGCTTATTCTCCTTCAGCACCTCCAGCACCACCTTCAAGTGGCTCTCATGCTCCTCTCGCGTCTTCGAATAGATCAGAATGTCGTCAATGAAGACAACAACGAACCTATCCAATAGGGTCTAAAGATCCTGTTCATGTAGTCCATGAACACCGCATGAGCATTGGTCAGTCCAAAGGACATAACCGTGAACTCGTAGTGACCGTAACGAGTCCTGAAAGCCGTCTTCGGGATGTCCTCATCCCTCACACGAATCTGATGGTACCCCGACCTCAAGTCTATCTTCGAAAACACCTGGGCACCTCTCAGCTGGTCCATTAAATCGTCTATCCTAGGCGCGGACATTTGTTCTTGACGGTCACTTTGTTCAGCTGCCTGTAGTCAATGCACAACCGCATGCTCCCATCCTTCTTCTTCACGAACAACACTGGCGCTCCCCAAGGTCATACACTCGGTCTAACAAACCTCTTCTCCAACAGCTCCTCCAACTGAGTCTTAAGCTCCGCCAACTCTCCGGGGGCCATCTTATAGGGTGCTATGGATATGGGTCCCGTCCCGGGTACAAGGTCTATGGCAAACTCAACCTCTCTGGCTGGGGGAAACTCGGGTATGTCCTTAGGGAAAACCTCCGGGTAATCTCTCACTACGGGAAGCTCACTCAACACCTGACCCTTAACAACCTCACTAGCGGCGAGAAACATATAAGCATCACTCGAAACCCCACAACAGTTAGGCCTAATGGCACTAACATACAGCTCTACGGGTGTGACTAATGCAAAAGGAACAGAAGGAAATATTACAGACTTTGCATGGCAATCAAGCAAGACTCGATTGGCGGACAACCAATCCATGCCTAAGATAATGCCTAGACCTGTCATGGGCAAGCAGATGAGATCAAAAATGAATGCTCTATTATCTATATGAAACCTACATCACATGCAAACTAAACATGTCCTAAGGGGTGCAGCTGTGGGGGTAGATACTAGCAGGTCATATGGTAACTCGGACATATACAAACCTAGGCTCCTAGCATGATCATGTGATATTAATGAATGTGTGGCACCGGAATCATATAGTACAACTAAGGACATTCAAGAAATCAAACACATACCCAGAATGAGATCGTCCGACCGCTCTGCGCCCTCCGCTGTGACCGTGAAAACCCTGCCCTGGTGCTGTGGCCTGTGAGAGGAAGAAGGCTGAGATCCTCCAGCTGGGCACTCCCTAGCATAGTGGCCCGGCACGCCACATCGGAAGCATACACTCTGACCAGCTCTGCACTGACCGCCATGAGGTTTGCCACAAGTGGCACATGGAGGTGGAGCGGGAAGTGCTCTGGGTGCCGCTGCTGGCTGCTGCTGCTGCCGCGGCCTCTGCTGCTGTAGTGGGCGAGGCTGAGGCTAAGGCTTACGGGGCTGTCCGTAAGGCTGGAAGCGAGTAGGGCGGTTAGATTGCTGTGACGCCGTGCCCTTCCCGGGAACCTCAACCCTGAGAGGAGCCACTGGACGACTCGTCTCCTCCACTATCCTGCACGTGTCCACCATCTCGCTGTACTCCTTGATCTTCATGTGCTTCACCATCCTCAAAATGTTCTGGTTCAGCCCGGAGCAGTACTTCATGCACTTCCAAGTCTCCTTGGGGTTCTCCTGGTAGATCTCTGAGAACCTTATGAGCTCCTCGAACTTGGCAGTGTACTCCGGTATGGTCATGGTACCCTGGCGAAGGCTCAGAAACTCCAGCTCCTTGTCCTGACGGACTGACTCAGGAAAATACTTCTCATAGAACATGTCCTTGAACATGTCCCATGTGATAGGAATACCCGCCGCATCAGAAGCGCGACGAGCATCAGCCCACCAGGGGCGTGCCTCCATCTGAAGCATGATTGTAGCCAGCTGTGTCTTCTGGATCTCTGTGCATGAAACCACTGTGAAGATGTCCTCAATGCCCCTCAACCAATTCTCGGCCTCAGAAGGATTGGTAGTGCCGTGAAAGGGTGAAGGGTTAGCCCTCATGAAATCAGCAAAATAGGTGTGGCCTGGACCGTTACCTGCTGGTGGCGGCGCTGCGCGCTGCTGCTGAGTCATGTGGTCCACCATGCGATTCATGGCCCTAGCCATCTCCATGAACGCCTCAGCTGAAACCCCGTTATCCTGCCCGTTCGTCTCAGGGTGCTCCGTCTCTGAGTAGTCTCTAGTACGCCTGTGAGGTGCCATGTCCCTGTGCACACAAACAAGAAACATCGAGTTGATCAGTCTCCACATTACAGTTATGTATGCACAGTTACAATGATAGCCAAACAGTGCGTTCACGCACCTCAACACTAACTGTGACACATAAGAGGTATGCGCGTGATAACTAACGTGACATGCAACAATAGCATAACAGGTCCATTACCCCAAGCCCTGTAAGGAAGGACCCGCTCTGATACAAAAATGTAACACCCTACTAGATAGCCCTTAGTGTTATAGTCAATTAGGGCCATTTCATAAGGGTTACCTCCTGTTATCATACATATACTTGATTTTGAAATACATATACGCGGAAAATACATGGGAGAATTTTTCGAAAAACGTTGGCGGAATATAAACATAAGAGCCTTGCGCATAATATAACGACAATATATGATACATGATGTAGTCTGAATAATACCTCATAAAATAAATGGAAATAAACAAACATAGCCTCCCCAAACATACAATCAAAAAAAGTAAATACTAGTAGTAGGTGTCATCTCATGAGCCTAAAACTAAGACCCATAAGACTCCACGAATACAAAACCATAACTGAAAAGTAAATACCGGCTAACATATGTCCGGACTCAAAGTAAATGCAAATAAAAGCTAATATCCGTAATAAACATAATCCATAACGTAAAAGCGGAAACTAATAAGTCTAGAATGAATAAATAAACTGCATAGAACTAAAGCTGCGCAGGCTCCTCATCCGCTCCTGTGTCCTGTAGAACCTCATCATCTAACATGGGGGAAAAACGAGGGGTGAGTACTGGGAAGTAACTCAGTAGGGGAGCCGCTCCGGGTTTATTAATAAAATCGGTGTAACATGAATGAATTCAATTTCAGTTATAAGTTCTAAAATTATCTTTCCCGGAACGACCTACCTAAGTGCCTCTTGTTCATTTTATATCATGCATACATCATTCATAAATATGTCTTTCGTGTGTGTGCTCTACGTGCCATCTAATCATATAGGGAAGCTTAATCAAATATCATGCTATGTTCTCTGACACTTTATTGAATTGTAACTCATATCACTTTATCTCTCATTATGTCTTATGGCCTATCCACCCTTCTGTAACCTCCGCTGCACCGACCCCTAGGCATGAGCTCATCCTAATGAAATGGGGAAAAGGGGGATATTCGCCAACTGCAAGTGAAGGACCTGTAGCGCCGAGGATGCCAACCCCCTCCTACAGCCTCTCAATCACAAGCCGAAGGCTACTTTGTATCTTTGCGCCACCCAGTGACGTCTTTATTAACCACGCGCCACCCAGTGACGTCTTAACAACATATATGCGCCACCCAGTGACGTCTCAGTTCACAACACATAACATATACATTCATCACATAATTCACATAAACATATATTATCATCATTTATCTCATATAAACATAACATATCAACACAACATCATCCAAACAGCATTCAAACTTGCATACAATTCATGATTAACTCATATATATCATCCATACTAGTTGTAGAACGCATTAGGGTACATAAAGGGTCAAAACGGTTCATTTTCGCACAAACAGCACTGTTGTAATCGATTACGCAGCTCTGTAATCGATTAACAGAGAGCGTCGTTTTCTCGCGATTGGAAATTCAGACCTCGTAATCGATTACGAACCCGTGTAATCGATTACGACGTCGTGAAACACGATTTTGGAGTTCCAAAAACACGATTTTCAATAGCCAATGGCCAAAATATGAACCCAACATCGTCCCAATCGATAAAAAACATAGCCATACCATTAGCCAACATATAAACACTTTTAGAACGCTTCTCAATTCATATAACCCCTTTCTTTTTCAAAATCAATTTCGTAAA
The DNA here is from genome assembly GCA_013621005.1 of Aeschynomene evenia. NCBI lineage: Eukaryota > Viridiplantae > Streptophyta > Magnoliopsida > Fabales > Fabaceae > Aeschynomene > Aeschynomene evenia. Next base: position 14,387,773 of record CM024272.1, read on the forward strand.
TAAACCCTTTCATGAACCCTAATGGGAAAAACAACGTACAACATTCAAACTCCATTAATTTATCAACAATCATGCAATTACATAACGTTTAGAATGCCTAACCCCTACCTCTTGAAGACAATCCTTGTTTTTAGACGGAATCCTAGTTTCACGAACGGCCCGACTCCAACGATGACCCTTCCCAGAGAAAAGCAACTGGTAGAAACGTCCGAATCGGTGAGAGGATCAAGAATATATAATTATTTTTGGGATTGGGTGAGTATTTGTGGGTGTTTCTTGACGTGGAATGGCTATGGCTATGAGAGTTCTTGAGAGAGAAAGCTATGGAGGCTCTGGGATGATGAGAGAGAGTGTTTTCTGACCAGATGAGGTGGAAATTAGGGTTTACCTTCTGATATTCTAAGCTAATAGGGTTTAAGAGTCATCGTGGGGCCCACCCGTCACTTAAAACATCCGAAAACTCATTCTGCGCGCTGTGTAATCGATTACAACGAACTCGTAATCGATTACCGTAATCGATTACACGGTTCTGTAATCGATTACAGGTCTCCGAAAAAGCCCAAATCTGAAACTTGCTGTAATCGATTACCAAGAACCTGTAATCGATTACTGGGCACGAAAAATGCCCCAAAACACTTCCAAAGTGTCCCAACTCACATACTAACATTCATACACCCATAATAACTTAATGTAACATCAAAGCACACATAAATACTCATAAAAACACATAACATAGATATTTTAAACTGGGGGAAACATGCTCACTCAATCCAATTCAGTTCCAATTAAAGTCCATTACCCTTAATTTCCTTTAATTAGGACCTAATAAAGATCGGGGTGTTACAAAGCTCAACAAGAAGAATAAGAGGAGCCTATGCCACAAGCTCCTATGATGCAACCTACATGGGAATCCCAATTAATGGCTCAAATGCAAAATATGCAACTCTACATGGAGAACCAATTCAATGACATAAGGGAGACTCAAAGACAACATTGTATGAGGTTGGATGCTATCTACAACCGACTTGACATGCCACCATGGGGAGGATCTCCACCATCACAAGCTCAAAATGATGATGAGATGAATGATTGAGACTTTGGAGCTTAAAGACTATTTATTTATGTCATTTATCTTTTAATGTTCAAGTACTTTGTTATGTTTATTTTGAACTAACCCTCTTTAGTTTGGTGCTTCATTGCTTAGTATTTATTTGCTTGCTTTATGATTGACACTTTATTATGTTGTTTGGTTATTTACGAATATTTTACTTAGTTAAAAAGTTTGAACACTTATGGATATTTGATGCTGATCATGGTATTTGATATTTGAATTATACATATGCATGTTTTGGTTGTTTTTTATATATATGCATGTGTATGATTTATGTTTAAAGGGAAAAGATTTCTATCTTTCTCATTTTTTTTTGGTTTTGATAATGTCAAAAGGGGGAAATATTTGATATGTGAAGGGTATTTGAAAAAGAAAAGCATTTAAAGTTAATATTTCAAAAATATTTTTGAAAAGTGATTATGTGTTCCTAAAATGTTTGGTTTTTTGGAAAGCAAGTTTTACAAATTTTTTCAAGAAAGGGGGAACATACATTAAAGGGGAACTTTGTTTTGACATATTCTTGATATATGCATATATTTAGGGGGAATAATTGCTTCCTTATAATCATTGCACTTTAACTCTGATTGTTTACAAATTCCTTCACAATAATGTTTGTCATTATCAAAAAGGGAGAAATTGTAAATACATATGATAAGATAAATATTTGTATATGCATGTGTTGTAAGTATTTCAGGTTTTGAGTAATGACAAACGATGTTGTTCGGAGTGGAGTACTTGACAACAATCAAGGATGTGCAAAAGATTCAAGTCCAAATAGTATAGGACTTAGAAATTAAATTGTCAATGGGTAAAATTCATTTTTATCTCTCAATTATTTTGAATATATACATTGGCCAAAAATAAGTTGGAGATCTTTTTGAAAAATGTTTTGAAATGATTTAGATTGAAAAATTATCTTTGGAAAGTCATTTGATTGAAAATACACTAAGAAATGGCACTTAAAACACATAATTTGTGCAAACTGTGCCCAGGGGATCGATCCTCACTATGCAGGGATCGATCCCTGTAACACCCTAGTAATTACCTCTTTATGCTTAAGTCACATTGAGTTAATTACCGGAAGTTATCATCTTGTTTCGGAGTCAAATTTCAAAAATAAGGATACGTGGAAAATAGGGCCAAACATTTTCAAGATAATGTACGTATTGTCTAGAATCATGGCTTGTGCGTAATGAGACATAATCTGATACATCATGGCTTGTGCGTAATGAGACATAATCTGATACATATAACCATAATATAGTAATACATGTAAGTGGCCCAATACATATATATAGGTACAAGTACACAAAGAAATTAACATATAAGCGTAAAATCCAAAATAATTTTACAATAGTAGATAGAGTATTAGAGTTTCTAAGAATACCACAAGCGTGTACAGTCACTTATGATTATCTTATAAACTCAACTAAACGTCAGATAGTACATAACATAATAATACAAAATATCATAGAAACAAGACTCTAAAGTGTAAGTCTCTCAAGGTGTCCGAGTCTTCAATCCTCTGTCAGTTTCAGCCCGCTCACCTAGTAGTGGAACCTCTACCTCGATCTGAATCTAAAACAAATAGTGGTGGAATTGGGGTGAGCTCCACGGCCTCAATAGAGGGATCACTCCGGTTTATTATGAAAGCAGTGATACATGCATAGTTCAATTAATATCATTTTCAAAGAACATATTTATATAGATTTCCGGAGTGTCACACCTATATGCATCTTTGACAATTATATTAATGCATGCATCCGATATATAAGCAATGTCCAATACATAATTAAGATACAATATAATACAGATAATACATTACTTATGTCATGTGTCATGATCTTTTACTTGAATGGCACAATCCTCTTTACTTTCTACCTCCGTTACTCCGGTCCCCAAGGCTATGAGCTCATACCTCTCTAGTTTCTACTATGAATCTATGGGGAAGAGGGGTTTATTCACTTTCTCTCACAAAATGGTATTGGGGACCGAGGGTGCCAACCTCCCTTGCCAATTCCATTTGCAGAGAAAGCTACTCATAAGCTTATTTTTCACTTCACATGACATTTCATCATAGTTCTTGTCAAGCATCATATACATACATACAGCATATATTTTTACACATCTATCTCAGACTTATTTATATTAAAACTTCAATCATGAATACATAAAAATATTCATTTGCAACCCCTTTAATAAATTAGTAAGAACTTCTTTTGATAAATTAATATTGATACATATAAATATGCTTATGATACTGTTCTACAGAAAATAATACCATGAAGTTAAAATCATTAAAAATGCCAAAATATCAGAAAACTGGAATTCTGCAGAAAATCCTGCAACCTGGCCGCTAACGGGCTCCATGTGGCCGCTAGCGCCCAAAGCGGCCTAACAACCCGCTAGCGCTTATAAGATAGGCGCTAGCATGTGGATCTTCGCTAGCGGCTGTAGCCTGGCCGCTAGCGAGTGCTTCGACCCCGTTCTCAGTACCGGTTCATCTTAGATGTCATTTTAATGCATAAAACGAGTTCAAACCAAATATGATGCATGAAAAACATAAAGAATATATTGTCTAACATAAAACTAACCCCTACCTCTTGTAGTTTTGCCTCCTAGAGCTAGAACCACTATGTTCCTCTTTAAGCTACTTGCTTATGAAGTTTCCTTACTCTTGATGATGGTGTTTGAAGTTCTGAAGCTCCCTACTGATTTTTGTTCGGTTGGAAAGAAAGGAATTGATGTAGGGATCCTAAGTATGAGTTTGGTTTTTTGATTTGGATGAATTTTTGATAAGGTGATGGCAAGATTGAGTGTTTGGTATTATGGAGTTTCTAAGGGAAATTTTGGAGTGTTTGAAGGATGAGGGTTGAGAGTTCTGATGGAATGAGGTTTCTTCAGAGGGTGGTAACTATGTTGGGGAAGGAGGGACCTATGTGAAAAATTTAAAAGGTGATGGGCTGAAAGAAAATGCAGAAATTCTGTTCTGTCAACGAGCTGGTCGCTAGCGAGCTTACTGCGGCCGCTAGCGACCGCTTTCACCGCATCCAGCCGCTAGCGACGATTCTTGCCGCCTTCCTCGCTAGCGAGCTGAACCTGGCCGCTAGCGAATAAATGCTGATACATAACAGCAACAGCAGCAGCAACAATTTTACATGCTCTAAACCTCCAATTGCTCTCTAAAAGTTCCCAAACCATCACCAATACTCTAAACAATATTAATACACTTATATAAACTTGTACATGATCCTAAATACTTAAAATCTCTCATAATCTATAATTAGGTTGTTTCTCTAAACTCATATTCCTATCTCAATCTACATTTTAAATCATAATGCAACACAAATGTCATTTTGTCATACACATAAGTCACATAACGCACATAACACATATTCAATTATGCAAGCATATCAAAACACGTTCCAAATACACATACATCCTAATTATACCTTAAGAAATGCGATTATTTCTCAAATCACCTTAGTTAAGGTATGATTAAGCTCTCGGGGTCTTACAATCCCCATGTGAAAATAACATCTCTGCACAAAATTGGTGCAGGGGATCGATCCCTAGTGTGCAGGGATCGATCCCCTGATGAAAAATTCAAATTCTGCATAAATCTAGTGCAGGGGATCGATCCCAAGGCTCAACGGTAAAAAATAAAACCGTTACGCTTGTTTTTTAGGAGGAACGATCCCCCACTATGAGGATCGATCCCCGTCTGCAGAAAAGTGCAGACAAGCTTCCTAAATGTTGTTTTTGCTGTCTTTTTTAATTATTATCATATTAATTCATCTCCAACGGCTAATTGGTCAATTTTTCCTATAAATAGAGGCTCAAAACTCATAACTCAACACACAAAATCATTGCAAATCATTCTTACATATAAGTTTCATCAATTTCATATATTTTGAGTTATTTTTTAGCCTTTTTGAGAGATATTTGAGTTTTTACTCTATAAGTGCTTCATTTGTATTATTTACTCTTTGTGAGAGGCATACACAACTTTCTATCATTATTGTATTGCTGTAATTGGGGGTGAGGTATCCTCCAAGAGAGTGTTTGAGACTTTCACACCTAAGGTGAGATATCCGGAAGTGTCGGAAGTACTTGGAAGTTATAACGGTTTGACAAGCACCCGGTTAGGCTTGTTAGATAGTGGATACGTTTTGAACGGGAGTTCAAGTCTACAATCTCTCTACCCTTATCTCTTTAATTTACCGCTATTTACTATTTGTGCAAAAGTAACTATTCTAGAGCATTGCTTAATCCAAACATAATCAAATCAAGGCTTTCAATTCTATTTCAACTAAGTTTGCGAAAAGTTTTAATACTCAATTCACCCCCCTCTTGAGTATATTTGAGGTCATTTGTTCCACATTAAAGATAGATATAACAGACAATATATATATATAGATAGATAGATAGATAGATATAGCAAAAAATCTTATAAACTAAATATATTTAGATACCCAATATACTTTAACAAAGTTTTTGCAAAGAAGTGAATAACATCGTAGGAACCCAAATTTTATACCCCTTATGAATGGCAATATAAAAAACACAAATATAAAAATTGTGTCTATAATTGGAGGTACATGTGATATGTGAGATGATTTGCAATGAAAACTCCGACAGTTTAATTTTGAAGGAATCATAAATACTTCAAATTGAAATGGAGTATCACATATTTATAAGTATTCTTCCATTCATTTGCATTATTGGTCAACTCTAAGTTAAATACTCCTTGGTAAGTTTTCTTTTTTTCTTTGTAAATTTTCTCTTCCACCATGTCATTATAAATTATAAAACAAAAGTTGGGTTTTCTCATTGTTGCACACTTTTTTTTCCCTTATATCTTATGCATACATGAATTATTATTTTGTCAACTTAGTCTCTTTTTCACGCCAATTATTTTCATCACACTTAATACAAAATACATTTAAGTAATGGACATTGAAAACTTTTATTATTGATGATAAATAGAGAATTTCTTAATATTTTTCATCACTGGTCTTTCTCTCTGTGATTCCAATAACAAATCTGCTTTGACTAATCATATTAACTATTATTTTCAATTTATGATTTGTATATTTTCAGTATCAAAATCGGGATTTTTATTTCAAATCTAAATTAAATTTTTTAACTTTATTATAATCATACTAGTTATAGGTTAGGTTGATTTGTATGAGATTGTTACAATTATATAACACAATATATATATATAGTATAGAAGTATATATTTATAAACAAAATAGCTACATTTATTTGAATACAAAATAGTAATGTTTCTGCATATTCTATGTCCACAGTTCGATAAAAGTTATTGTTCAAAAGACAATGATAAAAACTAAACAATATAATATTTCCTCTGAAATTTGTTATTGAAATTCTATACATGTTTGGTTATTAAGTAGTAAAAACAAAACAGAACAAAAGTCAACAAATGTCACAGTTTGAAATGTCAAAATGATACATTAAAATATTCACTTGCATTAAGCTTCTGCTTTAGAAGACAATGGTCAATGCTTACTGTTCTTGTCCTGTAGATCCGACCGAGAGTCAAGCACTATGAAGGAACTTAGGCTCAGATCCGAATGTGGCAGGACAAGTACACAAGATATCAAAGAAGCTCGTTCCGTCTCGGTATTCGAGTATTCAGTTCAATTTGTCCCTAGTGGAAAGCCTAACTTCACAAATATAGACCAGGACGAACTCCCCTTTCTCTCTCTCAGTTACTGCCCTTAAAGATAGAATCCAGGCGTTACTAATCGGTCGTATCCTAACGTCTCTGTTTTTACCCCCTCCTCGTGCTGATTGTTAGCCTAGCTTATAAATGAGATCATAATGCTCGGGTGGTCGAGTTTTGGGCCAGGTCTTGTGTACTCTGTTATGGCCTATTGTGGTCGGCAGTTTTATGGGCCGAGCTCCCTAGACCTAGTCCACTACACAGCCCCCGAGCTTGGGCTTAAACAGGTTTTAAGGCTGAGCTCTATGTATATATGGGCCGAGCTTCGTGGACCTTGTCCACTACACAGCCCCCGAGCTTGAGCTTAAACAGGTTTTAAGGCTGAGCTCTATATGAGTGTTATTGTGGCGTAGTTTGAATTTTATGGATCTATATTTACATAGTCACGATTAGTAGTCATATGGGCCGAGCTCTATGAACTTTTTAAGGCTAACTTGTGTTCAGTTATTTAGGCCGTTCATTTGTTCTCTTTGGACGGTATTTGGGCGATTCATTTCTTCTTTTTGGACGGTTATTGGTTCTCGTGCTGAGTGGCTTTCGTGGCGCGTTTTTATTGGCTTATGTGTTGCATCGTGTCAGCGCTTTAAACGGCTAAGATCGCTTCATTTTTCGAAAGCTTTCCCTGCCGTTGGATTGTGGTGGCACGATTTTAAATGCAAGAGGGGTTTAACCCCTACTTCTTCTTCTCGCTTCATCTTCTCCATCTCACTTTATTTTCCCTGTAATTTGTTTCTCTTCTTTCGCCATTATCACAGCTTCTTTTGCAAGTGTTTCATTGATTTCGTGCTTCCTTTCCTCAACTGCTGCCAAGTAAGTGTGTATTTTTGCTTGATTTACTGATTGTAAGTTTGCGTTTCTGTGATCGTCTGAGCATTACTCTCCTCTTCCCTTTCTCAGGTATGTCTGGTGAAGGGAATGTGGGGGATTCTGTTGCAGACGCCTCCCCAACTGTGGAGGATCCTTATTTCTGGGTTCATAAGGAAGTTTTGAGTTTTTCCTCTTTGTTTGATGATGATGAGAGTATCGAGCGTTTTCGTAGGAATTTCTTAATTTCTGCTGATGGGTGTGAGGAGAAGTTTGTGCGTTTGCCCTGCTCTAGAGTCGACCGAGTATGCCATTATGTTGTTGTTGATGATCCAAACTTTATCTTTGTGTATTTGGATTTTTTTGATAAGTTAGGATTGAAAATCCCTTTTTCTGATTTTGAGATAGGTGTTCTAAATAGGTTAAATGTTGCTCCAACTCAACTTCATCCTAATGGCTGGGCTTTTGTTCGGTCGTTCGAGATTCTATGTAAGATGTTGGGAGTGGTTTCTAGTGTGGATGTATTTTTTATTTCTTTCAATCGAAGAAGACAAATGTTGGTCTTTGGGTTTCTTTGATTAGTTACCCTCGCCGCCGAATTCTAAACCTTCTTACTTCATCTTATAAGAATTTTAAGAATCGGTTTTTCAAAGTTCATTCTGCTCCTACCGAGTATCCCTTTTTCCTTAAGGAGGATGGGTTTCCTATGTTTCCTTTGTATTGGCAGGCTGTTCCTAAGAAGGTTTTGAAAGTAGCTTACGAGTCTCTTGAAGATTATGATAAATTAGTAGTTGATGGGATTAGTGAATAGCTGAGCAGGGTCGACCTTTGGATTGTTCTGTTTTACTGTAATGGGAGCTTTCGCCCTCTTCGGTGAAGAAGCATTTGGGTTCTTACTCTTTCCTTTCTTGTTTATAAGAAATTGATTTAATGTTGGTTTTAGTGTGCTTGATAGTTTGGTTTTTATTTTGTAGAGGATATGGCTCCAAAATTGGGAGAGAATGATTTATTCAAGCATTTTAAGGAAGAAAAAAGCTGACGTAGCAGGCCGAGCTGGGACTCCAACTGGAGAGGAAGGGTCTTCTTCTGAGACTGTGTTAGAGGTTCTTTTTTTGCGAAAGCGGCGTCGCCGGACTACTACTGAAGCAGGTGTTAAGTCTTTACCACCTTCATCTCAATTAGGTTTAGATCAACCAGTCCCTGGATTTCAAGATTCTATTTCGAAATCAAGCTTGTGGAGCGTTGATTTCCCCTTTGCTGAGCATGTGGATAAATATTTATCCAGTTCGGAAGATTTGTTAATGATGAAGGATATGGGTATCTCTAACCTTTGCCGAATGCTTGAAGTTCAAAATTTAAGATCTTCATCGGTCGTTCGTTTTATGGGAAAAGCAAGTTTGAAAGCTGAGAAAGACATTGCTGATCAGAAGGTGAATTTTGAAAAGGAGAAGAAGAGTTTGGCTTCTGAGATAACTCGGTTGAATGATCGTGTGAAAAGTTTAGAGGGTGATCTGGACATTGTTAATGCTTCTTTAGAGAATTTGAAGAAAGATAAAGAATTTAATGAGAAGGAAGCTGATATTGAGATGGAGCAGCTTCGTAGTGAAGCCTTAGATGAGCATGTATTGGGTTTTGAAAAAGCTTTATCTCAAGTGAAATTTTTGTGTCCTGATCTTTCTTTGGAGAAATGTGGTGTTCTTAAGATTATCCAGGGAGGTGAGCTTGTCGACATGCTTGATGAGGATGATGACCACCTTGATGATCAGGCTGTTGGAGGAAATGAAGATGGTTCTGCTGACCGAGCTACCGATGATGCTAATGATCAAGTGTAATTGTTTTTGTAATAGTTGTAGTTTTAATTTCAATACTTTTAGCCTATTTCTTTTGTGGATGACTTTTGTGAAACAATTCTTTTGTTTTATGACCTGTTTTATTAGGACCATTATGTTTAGAACTTTATCACTATTTTGAATGATTACAACATTGTGATTTCTGGTTGAAATTAAGCACGTGGCAAAACCCTGAGTGAATATGTTGTCTGATCATACTTAATGTTTCTTAATCGATTTTTGAATGGGAGACTTAGTGCTCGACCACTTTTAGGGGTGGGAGACTTAGTGCTTGACTAATTTTTGAATGGGAGATTTAGTGCTCGACCATTTTTAGGGGTGAGAGACTTAGTGCTCGACCAATTTTTGAATGAGAGACTTAGTGCTCGACCATTTTTAGGGGTGGGAGACTTGGTGCTCGACTGATTTTTGAATGGGAGACTTAGTGCTCGACCATTTTTAGGAGTGGGAGACTTAGTGCTCATCCGATTTTTGAGAGGGAGACTTAGTGCTCGACCATTTTTAGGGGTGGGAGACTTAGTGCTCGACTGATTTTTGAATCGGAGACTTAGTGCTCGACCATTTTTAGGAGTGGGAGACTTAGTGCTCGACTGATTTTTGAATGGGAGACTTAGTGCTCGACCATTTTTAGGGTTGGGAGACTTAGTGCTCGACAGATTTTTGAATGGGAGACTTAGTGCTCGACCATTTTTAGGAGTGGGAGACTTAGTGCTCGACCGATTTTTGAATGGGAGACTTAGTGCTCGACCATTTTTAGGGGTGGGAGACTTAGTCCTCGACCGATTTTGAATGAGAGACTTAGTGCCGACCATTTTTAGGGGTGGGAGACTTGGTGCTCGACTGATTTTGAATGGGAGACTTAGTGCTCGACCATTTTTAGGAGTGGGAGACTTAGTGCTCATCCGATTTTTGAGAGGGAGACTTAGTGCTCGACCATTTTTAGGGGTGGGAGACTTAGTGCTCGACTGATTTTTGAATCGGAGACTTAGTGCTCGACCATTTTTAGGAGTGGGAGACTTAGTGCTCGACTGATTTTTGAATGGGAGACTTAGTGCTCGACCATTTTTAGGGTTGGGAGACTTAGTGCTCGACAGATTTTTGAATGGGAGACTTAGTGCTCGACCATTTTTAGGAGTGGGAGACTTAGTGCTCGACCGATTTTTGAATGGGAGACTTAGTGCTCGACCATTTTTAGGGGTGGGAGACTTAGTCCTCGACCGATTTTTGAATGAGAGACTTAGTGCTCGACCATTTTTAGGGGTGGGAGACTTAGTGCTCGACCGATTTTTGAATGGGAGACTTAGTGCTCGACCATTTTTAGGAGTAGGAGACTTAGTGCCTTCGTTCCAGGAGACTATGCATAGTCATGCCTTGTTAAAACCTTTCCTGGTAAAACCCCCTTGGGAAAAAAACCAATAAAGGAAAAAGAGTGCACCCACTATACATAGCCTTTAAGAGATGGAAACCTAAGACAAATATTGTAATAAAGAAGCAGCGTTCCATGTTCTAGGTACCTTTTTTCCTGATAGTTCCTCCAATTTGTAAGCTCCTCTTCCGACCACGCTTGATATTCTGAAAGGTCCTTCCCAGTTCGGAGCCAGCTTGCCATCGCCTTTACTCATTCTTTCTGACTGACATAACACAAGATCGTCCTTCTGGAAACTCCTGTGTTTGGTATGTTTGTTGTATGACCGAGCTATCCTTTGCTTGATCGTCTGTTCTTGTAGAGAAGCCTTTTGCCTGTCCTCTTGAATTAGGTCCAATTCGGTCGTTCTAATTGCTCGGTTTTGTCTTTCATCGTATTTTTGTCTGCGCAAAGATGAACAAGTTATTTCAATAGGTATCATAGCTTCTGATCCGTATACTAACCTGGAGGGGGTTTCCCTTGTAGATGTTTGAGGGGTTGTGTGATATCCCCATAACACTTCTGGAAGTTCGTCTGGCCATGCTCCTTTAGCTCCTTCTAGCTTCTTTTTGATGCCTTTGAGTATTATCTTGTTGGCTGCTTCTGCTTGTCCATTGATTTGTGAATGTTCGACCGAGCTAAATGTATGTTGGATTTCAAAATTTAGATAGAGCTCTCTAAATTTTTTGTCTGTGAATTGCGTACCATTGTCGGTCACTACTTCGTGTGGAATGTCGTACCTGCTTATTATATTTTTCCAAAAAAATTTGCGAATTTTTTCTACCGTGATTGTTGCTAAGGGTTTGGCCTCTACCCATTTAGTGAAATAATCAATTGAAACTACAATGAATTTAAGCTGACCTATCGCAATTGGGAAAGGGCCTAGAATGTCCATTCCCCATCGGTGAAATGGCCAACTTACCTCTGAGAAATATAATGGTTCGGGATGTTGTCTTGAGATGTCCGCAAATCTCTGACATTTATCACATTTTTTAACAAAGCTCATGCAGTCATACCTCATTATCGGCCAATAATAACCCATTCTGAGAATTTTGGCTGCTAAACCTCGGCCTCCAATGTGGTTGCTACATACTCCTGAATGAGCTTCTGCCATAACCTCCATCGATTCGCGTTTACCTAAACATTTAAGCAAAGGTAATGAAAAGTCTCTTTTGTATAATTCACCACTTACCATTGTGTAAAAGCTGGCCGATCTTTTGAAATTCTGTTGGTTTTAGTTCGGTAGTTTCCCTGTTTGAATGTATAGTTTAAAAGGGCTCCTCCAATCTTCTTCTTCTATTGTGGATATAGGATTTACTTCCAATACGTCGCAAGTTGGTTCAGACAGTTTTATTTGAATGACCGACCGATTGTTCTGTGTTTTGGTAGTGCTTGCTAGCTTTGACAGTACATTGGCTCTTACGTTTTCCTCCCTGGAAATGTGAGTTATTTCACAGAATTTGAATAATTGTAAAAATTTTTGTACCTAACCAAGGTATTTAGCCAATAGTTTATCTCTAGCTTGGTATTCGCCATGGATTTGACTGACCATAAGTTTTGGATCGGCTTTAACTCGTAGGCTTTCAACTCCTACCTCTCTGGCTAACTTTAGCCCGGCAATGAGTGCTTCATATTCTGCTTGATTGTTGCTTGCGCATGGAAACAAAAATGTAAAGATTGCTCAATTATAACACCATTATTACTTTCTAAAATAATACCTGCTCCACTTCCCTTTTTATTGGATGAGCCGTCAACATAAAGTGTCCATTCTATTTCGGAATGGTCATTCTCCATACTCGCCTCAGGTGTAAGCTCGGCCAGGAAATCAACAAGGACTTGGGACTTGATAGGACCTCTCGGTTGATATTCTATGTTGTATTCTGATAGCTCGACGGACCAGGAAATCATTCGTCCAGCTAATTCAGATTTGGTCAACATCTGTCTGATCGGCTGTTCTGTTCTTACCACAATATGATGACTTTGAAAATAATGCCTTAGGCGTCTGGATGTGATGACGACCGAAAGGCTAACTTTCTGATCTTCTGATACCTGATTTCAGCTCCCTGTAATGTTTTACTAATAAAATAAACTGGCTTTTGTTCGCCTTCTCGGTCAGCGATAAGAACAAAACTTATTGCATGATTATTAACAGATAAATATAAATATAAAATTTCATTAATTCTAGGTTTGGTCAATATAGGGGGTGTAGAAAGAAATCTTTTAAGATCTTGAAATGCCGTTTCACACTCTTGGGTCCATTCAAACTTAGTATCTTTCTTCAAAATTTTGAACATTGGTGTTGCTCGGTCGGCCGACTTTGATAGGAACAGAGATAGGGCGGCTAACCTTCCTGTTAATTGTTGTACCTCTTTCACCGTTTTTGGACTTTTCATGTCCAGGATTGCTTGGCATTTTTCTGGATTTGCTTCGATTCCTCTATTAGTGATCATGAATCCAAGGAATTTTCCCCCTTCCACACCGAAAGCGCACTTTTCTGGATTTAACCTCATATTGTACTTTCTAAGATGCATGAAAATTTCAGTTAAATCAACTATATGATCGCCATGTGTAGGTGTTTTTGCAACCATATCATCTACATAGACCTCTACGTTCCGGCCGATCTGGTTCTCGAAGACTTTGTTCATCAGTCGCTGATATGTGGCTCCTGCGTTTTTTAGTCCGAATGGCATAACCTTATAGCAAAAATTACCTTGCTCGGTCTGGAATGTTGTCTTGTCGTCATCTTCAGGTGCCATCCTTATTTGGTTATAACCGAAATATGCATCCATAAAACTTAAAAACTGGTACTCAGAAGTGTTATCAACTAATTTATCAATATTAGGCAAAGGGTAAGAGTCTTTAGGGCAGACTTTATTTAAATCAGTATAGTCTATACACATGCGCCACTTACCTGACGACTTTTTTACCATTACGACATTCGCTAGTCATGCGGTATATCTGATTTCTCTTATGAAATCAGCTTTGATTAGTTTCTTTGTTTCGGCTACAGCTGCCTCCTGTTTCTCCTTCCCCATAACTCGCTTCTTTTGCTTGACTGGCCGAGCTCCCTTTTGGATTGATAACCTGCTCAGGTTTTTCCCCAACCTGAAAGGGTGTTAATTCCTTGACTGGGCTCGGACGTTGGTGATTCTCCCCTCTGGGATCTAAGTCGACCAATGTTGATGCTTCCGAGATCATGTTGACTTGTTTTTTGACAGACCCAGGTAGTCCTTGCTCGGGTGAACATTTGAGCTTGAGGCATTCATTGTGGCATAACTTGGCCATCTTTTGATCTGCATGTACAGCTCCTACTGCGGTATTCGAGATAGGGAATTTCATTACCATGTGAGAAGTAGACACGATAGCACCGAGAGCGTTCAAAGACGGCCGACCGAGTATGACATGATACGGGGTTGGGCAACCTACTATAAGGAATCTGATGTCTAAAGTCATTGCTTTTGGTTCCTCTCCAAACGTTGTTTTTAGCCAAATGTATCTGATTACGTTTACTCGGCCACCTGAGAACGCAACCAGATCTCCCTTGAATGGAAGAATCGTTTGCTCAGAGATTTCCATCTTTTTAAATGTTGCAAAGAGTAGCACATCCGCCGAGCTACCCTGATCAATCAAAACCTTTCTCACAAGAAAATTACTAGCAAGGATGGAAATAACCATAGGATCGTTCAAGTTTTCATCTAATCCCTTAAAGTCAGAAGGGTAGAATGATATTACCGGAGTGAAAGGGCAGGTGATATAAGGTTTCGTACTTCCCTCTTCCATGGTCATGATATGTCTAAATTGCTCTTTTTCTGGTCGAGCTTGTTTCTCCTCCACATGAAAATCCTCCCGCAATGTGGTCGATGACTCCTCGAACTTGTTGAGGTTGGTCTATGTTTCTTCGAGGGCTCCTGGATCGTTCTGCATGTCCTCTTTCAGTCGTGTTTCCCCCTCGGTGTATGAATTGTTGGAGTTGACCTTCTCGGATTAGCCTTTCAATGTGGTATTTCAGAGTATGGCATTCTTCCGTGGTATGTCCCATTTGATTATGGAAACTGCATCTTTTGCTCAGGTCGGCGTTGGGTGGTGGCCTTTTTGTGGACGGCTCTGGAAGTCTCAAAAGCCTAGCACTGCAAATCTCGCGAAATATGGTATCTTTGTCAGCATTAAGAGGTGTATATTTATTGTACCTCATTCGATCGGGAAATCGTGGATTATTATTGTTGTTTTGAGGTCGAACTTCATTTCTTGGTCGACCTTATGGGCGACGATCCTCGTTGTAGTCTACTCGTTTGGGTCGTCTATCATCATTGTTGATGTTTCTGATTCTTGGGTTTAGTTCTTCGGCGTTGATATATCCTGGTGCTCTTTCACGGAACTCGACATCATCTTAGGCCGATGAATGGCTAAGCTGTCAGCAAAAGGTCCAGGCTGTAGGCCTAGCTTGACAGAATGCAGCTCCACAGCTTACTCTAGGTCAGGTACCTGCATAGCCTCGGCATTAAAGCGTGTTAGATAGCTACGCAATGATTCATTTGTACCTTGGCGGATACGCCCTAGGGTATCCGAGTTCTTGGTGTAAATTGTTGATGAAGAGAACTGGTTGACAAAGATTGCTTCCAGCTGATCGAAGTTCCCTATTGATTCTGCCGGGAGAGCTGAGAACCATAGCTGGGGTGTTTCGTCTAGGAATTGTGAGAAAATCCTGCATAAAACATGATCAGTTGCATTGTTAGCCAGCATCATAGATTTAAACCTTGTAACAAACCTGTAGGTATCTCCAGTCCCATCATATGTTTTTAGAGTTGGCGGGATTTTTCAGATCTCTAGGCAGTTTCTCAGCCATGAGCTCTTTGGTGAATAGTCCAGCATGGGCCCTTGGTGGTAGCTGAGTTTGCGGCTTCGGATTCTGATGTAGAATCGGCTGAACATGGCTTTCGCCTTGGTCAGTCTCTTCTTGATCCCGACCTTCATCGGTGTGTTGGAAGCCATGTAGTTGTCGGACTTCCTCCGCTAAGCGCCGATTTTCTTCCATTAGCATGTGTGATTGTTCGGTCATTCCATGCATAGTTTCCATCATCTCTACCATCGTGGGGGTTCCAATAGGTTCCCCAGCGTTGGTTGTCGGTTGAGCTGATGCCATAGGATTCTTTTTGAAAAGTTCGTAGGTATGGGGCGTAGGTATTGTTCTTTACCGAGTCCCCACAGTGGGCGCCAATGTTCTTGGCCTGTAGATCCGACCGAGAGTCAAGCCCTATGAAGGAACTTAGGCTCAGATCCGAATTTGGCAAGACAAGTACACAAGAGATCAAAGAAGCTCGTTCTGTCTCAGTATTCGAGTATTCAGTTCAATCTGTCCCTAGTGGAAAGCCTAACTTCCCAGATATAGACCAGGACGAACTTGTAAGCTCCAGAACCCTTCTGAAAGAATTAGGCATAATTCTCTTAGAGTTATGAAAGTTTTAATGATAACAAGGTAAGCCATAAGTATAAAAATTTTACTTAAGGTTTTGCTAATATGTGCGCTAAGTGTCTCAGAAAGCTTTAAACTATTGCAATACCATGAGTAATGACCAAGACAAAACATCAAGTAGCCTCGAGATCAATTGATAAAATCATAGCGCCAAAGATATCAGAAAGGATGTCTCAGAAGCGCAGAAGGTGAAAACATGTTTCTGAGGAAAGAACACTGTCGCCTCAGAAGGGTCTCAGAAGACCTTGCGACTAGTAGTTCTCAGATGGATCTCCCCTCAGAAGGTTCGCCTCAGAAGTCCGTACAACTCTCAGAAAGTTGGACTCAGAAGCAACCAAGTGTCTGAACTCAAGGAGCGCAAGCAGTCTCAGAAAGCTCGCTACAACTAGCCAAGGAAGTGGGAACACGCGCACTGTGCAGTTCTGAAAAGTTCCTCATTTCGCGCTGACTGTAGCAGGGAGCCGTTCTGAAAAGGACACAGCCACATAAGCAAAGTGAAAGCTTCTAAAATTCGCGGCTCTTTGATGCCTATATATATGAGTTCAATTCCAGAGCACTGTGACGAAATTCTTGCGCTAAAACTCTTTATTAACGTGCAAAAACTCTGCTGAATTGAAAATCATCTGCGAAAACTTAGAACTTTCTCAGAAAGACAATTTTACGAAATTGTTCTTCTAACTTTGCGAAAATCTTCTAGTTCTGTACTGGTACAAATTCTTACATTTGTAAGTTAAATCTAGAAGTCTACTAAGGGTCAAATTAAGTTGTAACTTATCTTAGTAGTTGGTTTTCGAAGCAAAAACTACTTTCCGAAAAACGCTAAGTCCTTCTTTGTGTGAAGGCAGGTTTAAGTCCTCTGGTGTTTGAGGCAAAGTTCAAAGTCCTTAATTGATTAAGGCAAGGAAGTCCTCGGTTGTGAGCAAGGAAGTCCTTAAGTGATTAAGCAAGGAAGTCCTCTAGTGTTGGAGCAAGGAAATCCACTTCGGGTTGTGAAGTGGTGGAAGTCCTTTACTTGGTAAAGGCATTGTTGTCTGGGAAGGCACTTTAAGAAGAATATCCAAGAACTCTCAACTGAAGGTTGGGGACTGGAGTAGGTTGGTTATAACCGAACCAGTATAAAATTCTCTGTGTTAAGCTTTTCTCCTTACTCCTTACTTGTACAAATCTTTGAGAAAACTCTATCACAACTTTAATTAAGAGGTCTCGTGAAAACTTCATTGATTAAAATCAGAAAGCGTTTAAGAAACTCTAACTCAAAGTCATTTTCTTAAAACTGCTCAGAAAGGAACTTTCTCAGAAAGACTAAGTTCTCAGAAACTTAATCTTCTCAGAAAGCAATTTCCGCTGCAAACTTTAAATCTACCTTCTGAGTAAAAACAGCTTTCTAAGTAAAGTTTTAAGAAGTATTTTAAAAACTTGCACGATTCAACCCCCCCCTTCTCGTGCACACATACACTTTCAATTGGCATCAGAGCTCGGTCCTTAAGGGTTGAGCACTTCGCAGTGTCAAGGAAAAGATCCACAAAGGGAAATATGAATTCACCAGCTGCATTCATATCAGATGGGGCTTCTATAAACAGACCTCCTATGTTTCTTGGAGACAGCTTCGACTACTGGCGTGACAGGATGACGCTATTCATCAAGCACACCAGTATGGACTTATGGGATAGGATCGAGAATGGAGACTATCAGCCTCTGCAGACAATTACAGAGGACGCTGTGGTTGCAACAGACGCTGAGCCAGGAGTGGCACCTCCAGCACTCAGAACCTATACAAGACGAGTCCCTAAGGACGAATGGACTCAAGAGATGAAGGAGAAGATACAACTCAACTTCAAAGCCAAGTATATTCTCCTCTGTGCTTTACCCAAGGTAGAATATGACAAAATTGTGTCATGTGATACTGCACAAGAGATTTGGGAAAGACTTCATATGCTGCACGAAGGTAATGACGAAGTCAAGGAAACGAAAATCTCAATGCTCGTACACAAATACGAGTCCTTTAGCATGCAGCCTGAGGAGACTATTGACAGCATGTCAATAAGATTTCTCCATATCATCAACCAGCTGAAAGTCTTGGGAAAGACTTATTCAAACGCTGAGATGGTAAGAAAAATCCTCAGAAGCCTTTCTGCAAAATGGCGTCCTAAGGTCACAGCAATCCAGGAAGCCAAGGATCTAAACCAGCTGGGTTTGGATGTACTATTTGGTTCGCTCAGAACGCATGAGATCAAGCTGGAAGGGTTGCTCGGAGGACCATCTGCTTCCTCCAGATCTCAGAAGGGACTGGCTCTGAACAGTCAAGTCAGAAAATCTTCCAAAGCTTTCAAAGCTGAAGAAGCTTCTGAGTCTGACAATGATGAAGGCTCAGAATCTGACGACGACGACATCTCTCTCCTAGTAAAGAAAATGAAGAAAGCCTGGAGAAAGAGACCAAACAAAAGCAAGGAATTCACTCCTAAGAAAGGAAAGTCAAAGCCTTCAGATGCCACATGCTTTGGATGTGGAGAAAAAGGCCACTTCAAGACGGAGTGTCCACAAAACAAAGGGAAGAAGAAATTCATCCCCAGAAGGAAAAAGAAGGCAATGGCTGCAACCTGGAGTGATTCAGAAGAAGAAGCTTCTGAAGGAGCAAGTGAGGAAGAAGAAGCTAATGTTTGCTTCATGGCAGGAACTGACTATATTCTGGAAACAGAATCTGAATCAGAAGAGGTGCCAAATTCTCCTCCTCTTTCATATTCATACGATGAGCTGTCAGAACTTTATTATGATCTTCTGAAAGACTCAAACGAGCTAGCTAACAGTTTCAGCAATCTCAAAAAATCTTTTAAAATTTAGAAGCTGAAATGTAAGACTAACTCAAGAGGTTCAGAACCTAAGGCTTGAAAGAGACGACTTCAAGGGTAGATACCTTGAAAGTCATGACCTGTATCAAGCATTAGAAAGTTTGTCTTCAATCACAGTAGAGAAGGCTGAAAAGGCCATGATCGAACTGCAAAAGACAAATGAACTTCTAACCTCTAACTTAGTTAAGATGGTAAATGGTGAAAAGATGCTAAGTCTTTTGCTTGGGGTCAAAAACCCTATAAAGAAAAAAGTGGTCTTGGATATGAAGAAGTCTTTGAACCACATGATCTTGATCCATCCTTAACCAAGTCACCTCGCATGTGCATTATATGTTTTAAGAGTGGTCATGGTTCTGAAAATTGCCCGATGTTAAAAAAGGGAAAAATCTCTAAGCCTCAGAAGGCTAAGAAGAAAACTCAGAAAGCAAAGCCTTCTAAGAAGACTAACCCCTCTCAAAGGGTAAAACTTCTCAGAAAGCAAGTACTTCTGAAAAGGGCAAACAAAAGGGTTCTGACTCTCAAACCATAACCCTTCTAAGAAAAGAAGGCAAAAGTCCAAGAAAGCTAACAAGCAAGGACCCAACAAAGAATGGGTACCTAAATCTATTAACTTTGTGACTGCAGGTACATCATCAAGCGCTGCTCCACCACCACGATGAGCAGTGGTACCTTGACAGTGGCTGCTCGAGGCACATGACTGGAAGCAAGCACTGGTTCAGAAGCCTCAAGCCCAAGAAAGGCGGAACAATGCGATTCGGTGATGGCGCTAAGGGAAGAGTCACTGCAATCGGAGATGTTGTAAGGATTCCTCTCACCAAATCTCAGATGTACTTTGGTCGATGGTTTAACTCACAATCTATTAAGCATCAGTCAATTTTGTGACAAAGGCTTAAAGGTTGAGTTTTATGCCAAGTATTGTCATGTGATTAATCTCACAAATGACAAGATCGTTCTGGAAGGAAAACGTGTTGGTAACATCTATGTTATCCATCTGGATGATCTAAAGGATCAAAACGTGGAGTGCCTTGTCTCTGTCCAAGAAGACAAATGGCTATGGCATAAGAAACTTGGTCATGTCCATATAGACTTCTTTCTGAACTCTCTCAGAAAGGACTTGTAAAGGCCTTCCCAGCATTAAGTATCAGAAAGATGCAACCTGCGACTTCTATGAAGAGGGAAACAGACCAAGGCTTCCTTTCCCAGTAAAAGTGGTATTTCTACTCAGAAACCACTGGAACTGCTCCACATGGATCTCTTTGGACCAACCAGAACGGCTTCCCTTTCTGGAAAACGCTATGGTCTTGTCATAGTGGATGATTACTCTAGATTCACTTGGGTTTCTTTCTAGCCTCTAAGGAAGAAACTTTTGAAAAGTTCAAAGCATTTGCGAAAAGAGTTTCAATAGAAAAGGATTCTCATATTCAAACCATAAGATCAGATCATGGTGGTGAATTTGAGAATCATGCTTTCGAAAAGTTTTGTGAAAATCTGGGCATTGCTCACGAATTTTCATCTCCAGAACTCCCCAACAAAATGGAGTGGCTGAGAGAAAGAATCGAAGCCTCAAGAGATGGCAAGAACAATGCTCTTAGAAAGCGGACTTTCAAAAGGTTTCTGGCTGAAGCTGTTAACACTTCATGCTACATTCAGAACCGAGTCTTTCTGAGACCAATTCTGAAAAAGACTCCTTATGAGCTATGGAAGAATAAAATACCAAACATTTCCTATTTCCATGTATTTGGTTTTCTTGTTTTATTCTCAACACAAAGGACAAACTCTCTAAGTTTGATCCTAAGTCCGATGATGGATGGTTCCTAGGATACTCCTCAGTCTCTAAAGCTTACAGAGTATATAACAAAAGGAGTAAATGTGTTGAAGAGACAATCCATATTAAGTTCAAAGAACTCAGTAAGGACATGTCTTGGAAAGATGCAAACTTAGAAGATGAGTTTGAGAAACTCAACATTCTTCTGAGAAAGCCAAAAGAAAATTCTTATAGATGATGAGACTGATTTCCAACCCATGGAACAATCATCTCCATCTAAAGAAAAACCTAGTAGCATCATCGAAGCTCCAGAACCTAGAAATCTACTTCTCCAAATGCAATGGAAATTAGATCTCATAAGGACAAGCTTCTGATGACTCAGAAAGAGAACCTTCTGTGTCTCCTTCTCAGAACCCTACTCCTAAAGGGATTAGAGGTTCAAGAGACTTGAAGAACGTCTCTCAGAACGAAGTCTGGGCGATCCAGAACGTGGCGTAAGAACCAGAAGGAACTACACAAATCTTGCTATGGTTTCTGAACTTGAACCAGACTCATAGAAGAGCGTTAGATGATCCTAGCTGGGTAAATGCCATGCAGGATGAACTTGACCAATTCGAGAGAAATCAAGTTTGGAAACTAACTCAGAAGCCCAAAGCAAGAGTGTCATTGGGACTAATGGGTGTTTCGAAACAAACTTGATGAAAACGTCAAGTCGTGAGAAACAAGGCCAGATTAGTGGCTCAAGGGTACAACCAACAAGAAGGGATAGACTACGATGAAACCTTCGCTCCAGTCGCTAGATTGGAAGCTATCAGAATGTGCTAGCCTTTGCTGCACACAAAAGTTTCAAACTCTATCAGATGGACGTTAAGTCTGCCTTCTTGAATGGATATCATTCTGAGGAAGTTTATGTAAAACAACCTCCTGTTTTGTGAGTGATGCATTCCCGGATCATGTATTTAAGCTTACAAAGGCTCTCTATGGTCTGAAACAAGCTCCAAGAGCTTGGTACGATAGATTGAGCTCTTTCCTGCTTAAAAACGGATTCTCAAGAGGGAAAGTGGACACAACTCTCTTTACACTCTCAGAAGACTCTGGCTTCTTGATTGTCCAGATTTATGTTGATGACATAATATTCGGCGCAACCAATGAATGCCTTTGCAAAGAATTCTCCAAGCTTATGCAAGGTGAATTCGAGATGAGCATGATGGGAGAATTAAAATTCTTCCTAGGATTGCAAATCAAGCAAGAGTCAGAAGGGACAGTTATCCACAAGAGAAGTATACAAAGAACTTCTGAGGAAGTTCTGATGGATAAGGCCAAACCCCATGAGCACTCCCATGCATCCCTCTCAAGTAATTGACTTGGATGAAGATGGTGAGAAAGTCTCAGAAAGCAACTATCGAGGGATGATTGGCTCACTTCTCTACTTAACTGCCTCCAGACCAGATATCCAACTCAGTGTTGGGATCTGTGCTAGATTCCAGTCTAAACCTAAGCAATCACATTTAACTGCAGTTAAACGAATTTTACGATATTTAAGTGGAACTACTAATCTTGGTCTTTGGTACGAGAAAGGTTGTTCTTTTGATATTGTAGGATATTGTGATGCTGACTACGCTGGAGATAGGATTGATCGCAAAGCACAAGTGGCTGCTGCTGCTTCTTTGGAAAAAGCTTGATCACTTGGTCTGCAAGAAGCAAAATACGATCGCCCTATCAACTGCAGAAGCGGAATATGTGTCTGCTGCGAACTGCTGTTCTTCAGATGCTCTGGATTAAGAATCAGCTACTTGATTATCAATTAACGTACACCAAAATTCCTATCCTTTGTGATAATACAAGTGCTATCAACTTAGCTAAGAATCCTATTCAGCATTCTCGATCCAAGCACATTGATATAAAACATCATTTTATTCGGATCATGTGCAAAAAGGCGACATTGAACTCAAATTTGTGAATACTGAGGATCAAATCTCAGATATATTTACAAAGCCTTTACCCGAGGATCGTTTCAATGTTCTGAAAAGACTTCTTAATCTAAGACGTTTCTAAGTACTTTGAAATTAAAAACTTTTTCTCAGAAACCGCCCCCCCCCCTTAGTCCTAGTTTAGACTCTGAGACAAACAATAGAACTAAGCTTCTGAGCTAGAAGTAGGAAAACACAGAAAACTCTATCTGAGAAAATTAGTTCTCAGAAGACTCATCCCTCAGAAAGGAGACCTTCTGAAACATTTCTCAGAAGGAGCATTTCTCAGAAGGTCCACTTCTCTCAGAAGGGTACCTTCCGAGAAACAAGTTACCAACGGTAACTTTTGGATAAGCGTCAGAAACGGCTAGTTACAAGCCAGTTCTATAAATACTCATGGCATTGTTCCGTTTGAGCACTTTGAGCTTAAAACTTACCAAAACTCTGCTAAATTCTCTCCTCGCTTTCCAATCCTCATCTTCTTTCTCTCTCTCTCTCTCTGCTATCTCTGCTCTCTTACATTCTCTATCTCCCTTCATCCCATCCCAAACTTAAACCTTTTTTTTCTCAAATGGCCTCCTCTGGAGAAATTAAGGGATTAATGAGAAACAACTTTAATGAGGTTTCAGAAGACATCCTCTACGAGGATGAGAAGATGCAATCCCTATTTCACAAGACCTATCTCCCACGGAATCTAGCCATGGGAAGGGTATTGCCTCTCAATGTCTACAACCAGGTGGACGAACTTCAGCTCACTTTTCTTAAGCAACCTGGATGGCCAGCCATGATGAGCTCCGAGGATGTATGCTACCCAAATGTGGTGAGGGCCTTCTCTCCCAAATCGAAAGGTTCACCAACAAAGGGGTCAAGAGCACGATTGCCGATCAACAAATCCGCTTCTCCTCCTCTGACATCAACAAAATTTTCAAGACCTTGAATGGTGGTGCTGTCATCGCCAACGACCCAGAATGGGTCAAGGAGGTAGATGACTCAGAGAAGAAGTAGTGACACTTCTGACTGGTAGCAACAGTCTACCACTCAAGGGCGTAAAGGTGCCTCATTCACGCAAGAGGCCAGAATCATCTTCTCAGTTGTTTCAACATACCCCTTCTCCCTCGGATTGGAGACATGGGGAACGTCACCACCATGGATGCATGCCTACTGTACCACCTGCTGAAGAAGGAACGAGTAGATTTTGGAAGGATGGTGCTCAACTACATGATGCACCAAGCTCATCCTAAAAGGGCTCTCACAAGTCTACCTTACGGAAGCCTTCTGACCAAAATCCTCAACCATCTCTCCTTCCCACTTGAAGACTACGAGTACGTCTTCAACCACAGCAAATTCACGATGGTCACCTTCAACAACATCAAGAAGAAGAAGGAGGAAGCAAAGCCTTCTAAAGGAGCTGCTGGTCCCAAACAGCCTCTAAGGCTGAAAAAGGAAAGGAAAAGGTTTCCGATCCGTCAGAGAAGAAGAAGAAAAAGCAAAAAGTGACTCATCCCTCTCCAACAAGGGTGACAAGGAGTATGGCTTCTGAGGAAGCTCAGAAGACTCCTCAGAAGGAACCTGAGGTTGTTGAGGCTGCTGACGACTCAGAAGAAACAACTTCTGAGCAACTCCTGACCAGAAAGAGGAAAACACCTCCAACTCTCCAAGTCCCAGACGTGCCACCAGAAGGGAAAAAGAAACGTGGTCGTTTGGTAAAAGCTTACTCTAAAACTCCACCTTCCTTTCTTAAATCTTCTTCTACTTCAATTCCTGTTTCTGATTCTGTTTCTGGTCTTAAACCCACCAAATTTAAAACTAAGCTCCTGCATTCCTTGAATTATCAGGGAAAATCTCACAAAGGAGTGGGGATAAAAACCACTAAGAAACAGAGCCCGCCGAAGCCGACGGGTAAAGAAATTGTAGCAGTTGCTGCTGCTGCCACCACCGCTACTGCTACTGCTGCTGCTGTTGAAGAAGAAGCAGAAGCTTCTCATCACTCCTCCCCCTCTGGGAATGTCTCCCCTACCAGAGAAGACATTCAGGGGCATGGAAGAAATGTTGCTAATTCCTCTTCTGAGGAAGAAGATGCGGCAAGCTTCCGTATTGAGCATCGCACTCCAGATGCTGGAAGCTCCAAGAAAGAGCCCCAGAAGAGACCATCTGAGGTTTCTATGGTGGAACTTTCTGAGGCAACCACAACTGAAGTTGCTACTGTGAATGCTGAGTCATTGGCTCAGACGATGCTTGACGTCCAGAAGGAACTGGATCAACCTTCTGAGACTCCAGAAGCTGCTCAGATGCAGCCACAACAACAACTACAGCATGAGGAAGCCTTACTTGAACCAACTTCTGAGGTTGGTCCCCTCTCTTCTGAGATCCCTTCGGAACATGAGGAAACTCATGTCTCAACACATGAAGTAGTGCCAGGGACCACCAGCACTGGGCTCAGCTCAGAGGTGGGCGCTGACGCTACCATGGCTGCCGGAGTTGCAGCAGTTGAGGCATTTTTTGCCCACAGTTCCTTAGAAGGAACTCTATCTGAGAAGGAACCAGCGGTTCCTCCTCTCGATCTCACAGAAGTTCCTCCTCCATCCTTCAATCAACAGGGTCCTACCTTCTCGATTACGGACTCGATGATTAGTCCTGGCTTCCAGCTGGGAAGAATGGTAGTCACACCACCCTCTGTGCAATTTCGGCCTTTCTTTGGTCGAACTGAGAAGTTGAAGTGCATTGAAGCCATACATAGCCAGATCTCAACTTTCAACCTCTCCGAAGATGCTCAGACTTCTGGTGCAATGGAGCAACCATCAGCTCGGCAACCTTCCGATCAAGACCTTGCTC